>JAOWBC010000049.1:23238096-23259329 GCA_028566105.1 Hypoplectrus providencianus | reverse complement strand
CTCTCTCTCTCTCTCTCTCTCTCTCTCTCTCTCTCTCTCTCTCTCTCTCTCTCTCTCTCTCTCTCTCTCTCTCTGGATTCAGAAAAAGGAGAGCAGTGATGGCCACAATGGCTGAAGAAGAAGACGAGGTCAATGAAAGTTTATTCCTGACCTTGGAAATAGAAGTAGAATGGAAATAGAAATAAATAAAATGGTTTATGATTTGAAACTAGTATCAGTTTTACCAAACCTGCTTTTTCTATTTGCATTTAAAAGTAGCACATTTCAAGAAAAAAAAAAGTTGTGATTAGCAATTCTTCTTAAGTCTTAATCACAAGTGGCAGAAATAAATCAAATCAGTGGAGAAAAGGCGTGACTCATTTGTGAAAGCTTTTAAACTATAATAATGATATTTGGGCTCACTGTAATCCTGGAAGCTTTAGTTTACTAAGCTTTCAATCTAAAACCATGAGGTACCAATAGCATCAACTCAAAAGCAAGAGTAAGAACAAGAACAATAAAAAAGTTCTGAAGTCAAGGAATTTACATGATTTAGGAGAATGAATAAGTATTTTCTAAGTTGATGGAGCTTTCTAATTAATCTAAAATAATTTAAAATAATCTAAAAAGCATCTTTAGTAGGGAAGTGAAAGAACTAAGGCACATTTAAATTAGGATTGCTATCTAAACAGGCCTATGGACAGTTTAATACTGGAAATATTTGATTGTTATTTTTATTATATTTTCAGAAAATAATGTTTTTGTAGTCAGCCCACCCCAAAGCTACTCCTTACTCATCCATCAGGCTGTATATGGTGAAGAAGCTAAAGCAGCTCTGTGTCAGTGCTGGAGAGCTGAAAACTGTGCTAATGCTTGGTGCACGTCAAAGATCTCTGACCGCAACCCATCAGCGCAGTTTGTTTTCTCAAATAACAAACAAAACTGAGAGGATTTCCCTTTAGTCTGAGCTGCTTTCTCATGAGGATCCTTTACTGTTCAAACACTCACAGAGACCATCAGATAACTGGCATGTATTCATTCACTTTACTTTCTGAAGACTTTGGAGATCACTGGCGGATGGAGAGCCAGTGGAGCCCATGAAAGTGCCTTCATTTGTTAATACAGGAGACAAAGCGCTCAGTTCGACTCCTCGCTTCTTTTTCTTTCCTTGACTCCGTCCTTTCCCTTCATCATGTTTTATTTACACGTCTGACCAAAAGAATCTTATACACAGGAAATGCTTGTGATTGTGAGTTCCTCTCCTCAAATGTGGGGAAGTTTATTTATTTCAACAAACATTCCTGATTTGCACAGCTCCGGCCTCGCACAGTCGAGCTTTTTGTGCCTAAGCTGTAGGCCTATATTTAGACATGGCCGCTCTCTGTTTGTAATGATGCTGTCAGCGGGGCGCTCTGATTTCATGCAGGTGTCATTCTGCAACAAGTTGGAGCTGCGAAAGGCTCATTTTGGGACTTTGAACGCCATCAGACTTAGTGAGAGTGGAGAGTTTCTCTCCGTATGGGATATTTTATGAACATGGAATCACGGAATGACAGAAAGTTCACTCTTGATCTAGGTAATCACAGTTGAAAAAAAAAAGCTGACAGCATCTCATGGTCTGCCCTGGTCTGCATCAGTTTACTCAACACTTCTCTGCTTTGTATGACAACTGAGTAAACTGCATCTGCTGAGCAACAACACAGGATTACACACTCATTGTCTGGAAGATGAAAACACTGAGAGAGCTTATTATTGAGACAACATTAGGCAATATGTGTTCCAGCTTTCTCACCATTTCATAAAGCTGTTGAATTTACCCAGATTTACAAGTTTGGATGCATGTCTTCTGTGTGGTCATCAAGGAAGCAATTATAATAAGTCATAATGGAATATCAAAAATCCCTGTTATACTGTTTTGAAAATACTTCACAACATAGATAAGTTTGCTGGATAGACGTGTTTTTGATATTTATTTCTGAGTTGGATAATTTGAAAAATGTAAAAGCATCAACAGTGATCATGATTTTCACCGTGTGCAAAGTTAATAATTTGACTTTAATATTGTTTTTGTGAAATGTACTAACTTTATTTGAAAATTAATGAACATATTCTGTTAACCTGTGTTTCTATTGCCTGTAGTAGAATAAATATTGTGCATAGCAGATATGATGATGATATAGTTCTGCTGATCGCATGTTTAATGTTGACTTGATTCACATTAAACCAGTAAATTACGGAACCTTCAAAAAAATCTTTTAAAATAGGTAGCGACAAACAAAAATGATTTAAAAAAAAAAGAAAAAACAATTACTGTTGGTATCGCTGGTAATGTATGTGTGAAAAGTCACTGCTTTCTGAGGTGTTTCCAACCAAAAAGAGTGTGATGTGTTGGGAAACAGTGCTCACAGAATGTAATCACAAATCAGAAGCACAAAAGCTATCAGGGATTTCATTTTTAAACAGCTTTATTGCAGACATTTTCCTGTTTCTGACTAACTTATAATCACCAGAGGAAGTGATGGTGAGGAATTATCTATCTCCTTGGTGATCATGTGTCCTCCTCATGGTCAGCACATCAAACACTGCACTGTGAATCCACTGTTGAGTCAGCGACATTTGAGCTCCATGTGTAGTTTTGGGGTCATGATAACTGGATGTTAGCTGCGTTTAATTTGTTTTTAGTCATTTGTTCTCTCAATAGTGGAATAAGTATTCAGATCATTTACAAAAGTAAAAGTACAAATACAACATTATGAAATTATTCCACTCCAAGTACTACTTCAAAACATACTTAAGAAAAATACACCTATCAGCATTAACGTACTAATGTACTAAAAGTATCAAAAGTAACAGAACTTGTTATGCAGAATGGCCCCACTCAGATTGTTTTAAAGTCCAAATATATTATTGGATTATTTGTATTGATGCATTTTTGAAGCTGCATTTTGTTGTCTGATGGCTAGTTTGTGGCTGTGTTATATGGTTTCATTTGTATTCCTGTTTAGCCATGTTTTAATTGAGCAGGGGTTTCATTTTAATTTTCATTTCTTACTAAATCAAAAGCGGTCATCTAAATGTAAAGGAGTACAAAATAAAGTAAAATAAAATGAAAAAGCCTCCATAATGTAGTGGAGTAGAATTAAGAAAGTTCCATGGATGCACCTCATCTTTCCATCATTGTCTTTCATACTGATGATTCCTACTATCAATTCAGAGCAGATTCACTCCTGACATCTTCATGTAGAGCAGTCAAACTGACCAACATAAGTCCTGTACTGTTTGTTTTACTATCAGTACATATCATGAGCTTTAAATTTCCCAATGAAAAACAAAGAAAATGTGTTTATTTTTTCTGTCTCTTTGTCATGAAAGGTGCAACTTTTAATCACAAATGGGGAAACTTCAAGTCACTCAAATAGCAACAATCTTACAACAGCAGTTTCTATTGTGACTCACAGTTCCAAATCAGCCATCAAATGCTGTCATTTCATTGGCAAACTAAACTTTATTGTTCACATAGAATGTTACCACAATGAACTGCAGTATAGGAATTGATTACATTATTAGGGGCTAGGCTTAATTGTTATATTGTCTGGTAGCTCCACATATTTACTCTAAAGGTTTTCGTCATCATGAATAATGAGAGAAACACTGCGTTTATATATGAGCTTTCTCTAAATATTCACATTCACACATTGACAACATCCTTACATGCCACCTGTTGTATTAAGCATTACATTGCAGCAACAACCATTAACATGAACCACTGACAGGTACAGGACGCATGCAGGGGATGATTCTAGAAGTCTCTTAGCTGCTGTTTGTCACTGTCTAAACATAACTGTAGATGAGGAGAAAGGCAGAGATGTCGGAAAGAGCAGAATAATAAATTGTCTCAAAGTAAATCGTCGTGAAAAAGTAATTACAGAGTGGACATGTTCACGTATCCGTGCGTAAAAGGTCTAAATGCGTGACTGTACTCATTTAAAATGCAGTACTTTGTCTGGGAAGGTGAGAGACAGGTAGGAGCAGAAGGGGAACCCCATCTGGTACAGCTGATGTGGTCGAGCACCGAGGACCACAGACGAACCGAACGCGGGACTTGTGCGCTCTGCGCATGTCTCCGCTGACAGACCGAGGATGCTGCTGCGCATCTCGTCTTCACTTTTCGATAAGATGCTCTCGATGCTGAAACCTTTAGACTTGTCCCTGCTCGGTACATTTCCTTTCGGTCTGTCCTGCGCACGTGCAGCCAAGTTTGTGTTTCCTGCGTATGGCACGGCGCAGAGCGGACCTCTCTCCTTTTCTCTCCCGCTGAACGCGGACCGTCTCTCCTCTGGCTCCCGGCGGAGGGACGCGCCCGGGACGTGCGCTCCGTCCATCCACAGAGGAGTGTGTCTTGGAGCGGGACACGTCACTGCCTGACGGGTGTCAAGCCTCCTTCCGGTGGACCCAGTGGTGTCTTGGCTGGGGGACACTTTAGTTCCCTGAATGGTGGGATTTTGTGACTGTTCATTAAACTCGACAAGAACCGCTTTCGCGTCCGGTTGTGTCTCCACCCTCTCCACATCCTGCCGCGCTGACACCTCTACTACACCGGAGCCAGTCGGAGGTTTAAGAGAAGCTTGAGGGTCCCTAGAGGGTCCTGGACCCTTCGTGCGCTTCTGCCCACCAGTTTTGGAGTCCAGAGCCTCCTGCTGGCTTTTCACCTTCCTCTTCCTCCGACGGTAGTTGCCGTTCTCAAACATATCCAGGCACTTTGTGTCCAGCGTCCAGTAGCTGCCTTTGCCGGGCCGGCCCTTCTCTCTGGGCACTTTGATGAAGCAGTCGTTGAGGGACAGGTTGTGGCGGATGGAGTTCTGCCAGCCCTGCTTGTTGTCGTGATAAAAGGGGAACCGGTCCATGATGAACTGGTAGATGCCGCT
The DNA here is from genome assembly GCA_028566105.1 of Hypoplectrus providencianus. Taxonomy (NCBI): domain Eukaryota; kingdom Metazoa; phylum Chordata; class Actinopteri; order Perciformes; family Serranidae; genus Hypoplectrus; species Hypoplectrus providencianus. Next base: position 23,254,425 of record JAOWBC010000049.1, on the reverse strand, counting down.
GAGCGTCGCGCGCTGCTCCGGCGCGTTCTTGATTGCCATGGCGATGAGCGCGATGTAGCTGTAGGGCGGCTTCTGCGGGGGCTCCTGGCGGGCCGGCATGAAGCTCAGGGCGGCAGGCACAACCCCGCCACTGTCCCCTCCGTACAAGTAGATGAGCGGGGGGGCGGAGAGGCTCAGAGCCGAGGATGGCACTCCGAGAGACGGCAGACGGCCGTGGTAGAGAGTCATGACGCCGGGGAAGCTGGAGTGTGTCCCGGGGAAAGTTGAGCCTGCTCCCGGAGCTCCTCTCCACCACTGACTGACTCCCCAGCCTCATGAGGGCCCCAGAAAATGTTAATAATTGTTGTACGTTTGCTGTGTTATGTTGACTTTGCACTGGGAAATAAATTGTCCATCATAAACAGTCGGCGGTGTTCTCAGCCCACCCACATTAATTAAAATTTCATTGCGCTGAAACTCCCTCATGTTCCCCCCCTCTGCCCAGCAACCAATGAGGTGCCTGGTTATTCCCTCATCTGTTTATAGAATTAGTCGCTTGATAAGTCTGCCCACCCAGGTCGAATCAAGCTGTGTTTATTTGGAAAAATTTCCGGGCACCCAATACATAAACGCACTGATGTGCTGTTTGAAATATCACGTCCACCCCTGACGCTGAGAGTTGCTCACACAGAGAGAACAAGCAAACATTGCAGAGTCCCTTTCTGGGAGTTGCTGTGGGTTCGCTCAAATGAAAACAAAGCGTATAAAAGGGAAAATAACTTAAACAATCTCTTTTAACTCGTGTCAGGCCCACACCACCACACCACTCCACTATTACCCAAAGAGCTGAGGACACGGTGAATGATGGATGCCTGACAAGACATGCTCAATAATACTGCATATGTCTTCATTATCATCATCATTGTTATTTTTAAATGTTTCACTCACCTATGCATTGGGAGTTGTGTAAAATGACCCAAAATGTCATTATTACATTATTCTGTTATATGTTACTGCTACATCCTGTAAAAACAGTCTAATTTCAGGGTCACAGAAATCTAAATTTGGCACACCTAGTATTTATCTGCAATTGGTGATTGCAAACATTAACAGAAAACAATCCTACATGTTTTAGGATATTTAATTCAAATAATGTGCTGAAAATCCTGCCTTCGTATATGCTCTCTATTATAACAAAAATTAGATTTACCACCTCATAGCAACAGTTGCCAACTAGCCAAGTGTACCTGTCCAGGATCATAATGTAGCCATCGCAGTAGACAATGCTTCAAATATGGATACCTCAAATTCTTAAATATGGAAGCTTCATACACATGTAAAATCACCAGTTTCAAGGTGAACAGTTAACAGAGTTATGTGGCAGAATTGATATTGGCAGAAAATGTCATGTTGACCTTTGACCTTTGTATATAAAACGTCATCACTTCATCCTATTAGCCATGTGTAAAGTGTTGTCATGATAACCCCCAAACTCAACTCAGTTCATTTTTGAGCCCTTGCCGACTTTTTTTTTTTTTTTGCCAAATTTGAAGAAATTCCATTCAAAAACATAACGGCTCTGATCACGGCTGTCACCAGAACAGAGATGTTAAAATATGCCAATACACCACTCATAGGAAATACGGATTGGATCACTGTGATAGAGCCATGTCTAAGCAGTGATCATTGGATGAAGGCGCTCTGTTGTATCAAAGTTAAGTTCAATGAAATGTGGTGTTTTAATTGTGCTTTGAGATGCTGCAGGCAGGCACTTAGCACTGTATTGCCTTACAAGGACAACATGGACAGTATTATTTGTAGATGTGAGCATGATGCTTTATATTATGTATTTTCCTGTTTATAGGTCAAAGGAGGATTATAACAACTTTACAAGTGCGCACAGCTGGCTCCTGCTTACATTAGGGGTTTGGAGCTTTCAGTGGATAAACTCAGAAGTTGGTCTTTTCTGTGTTTCTCCCTCAGCAGACGGTGATTCATTAACAAATAAAGCTAAACTAACATGCAAGTATTAGACACAAGCAAGCAGGATATGACATTTTCACAGAACAGCTGCTTCTTTCCTCCCATACTGCAGGGGATGACTTTTGGAATTAATATTAATGGAAGAGCGTTTATCCACGAGCCATGCACGCCATGTAGGAGCCTTTGGTAATGCTAAGATCTTAAAGACACAAAAAAATCAGGTGGGTAAACAAAACTGCAAACAGTACCCAACATTTTAGAGCAGTAAATCATCAAACTCCATGCATACTCCTCTATGTCACTATGCAACTTACTTGTGTACATGTGCCTTGGAATTAAAATTAGATTAATCATGTTAGAAATAATTCCACATAATTCACAAAGCCTTCAGTTTTAAGGGGCCTCAAGTAATTTTTTCAAATAAATTTGACATATATTACCCAAATTTCCAAGTTCAGTGTCACATCTTATTGCACCATTAATGTGCAAGGCTGACCAAACAGTGTCAACCAGTCACTAAAAGAAGGCCAATGAACGAATGTATGAAAATACATTAAGACAAAAGGGGGGTGAGGGGGGTATAGAAATAGTATACAGTATGTTTAACGTGTCTACAGTATGCATAGCATGTGTACCACATGTGTGTACAGTACGTGTGTAGAGGATCTTTTGTTCAGTTAAGTTTGCACTACAATGTGACATGTTGATCTCCAGTATAGCCATACTGTGTGTATAGAAATGTGTATAGATCCCCTCTGGTGTATGTTAAGGAAATAAACTTTGTAATTAACATTTTGTTAAGTTGATATACTTCTCCTGCATTGAACTTTGCAAACATTTCTCATTTCAATGAAAATGAGCTTGATTAAGAGGTTTCCCATATATGTGATGGAGATTCCGAGTTTGGACTTCACATTTGATAAGATTACCTCATAACTAGTTGTGATGTCACAGCATCATGCTCGAAAACCTTTCCCCTTCACTGGATTAATGTGAAAAAAAAGATTTCAAGTATCAAACTCTGCACATATATTTCTCTGTGGAGTGAGGCTTTAATATCCAGGTTACAATAAGCTCAACACATTTCTGAGCAGTAGAGGACTTGTAACCATGTAACGACTGAGCTAAGAACATCTCCATCTGTTTTTTGTTTTTTCTGTTACCTGGTACTATGAGGACAAATCGTGGGCAGAAATTACTTTAAACTTCCTCTATATTGCCACTATGACAAAAGTCCTTGTGTTTAGTATGATTAGCTAAAGGTTAAATATGTCTTCTGTTTCATATAATTGTTTTAAAATGTCAAAATCTTGATTTGGTGACTTTTATGATTACAATTTAAATTTGCACTGAGCCTCCAAATTCATAGTATTTGTAATCAGTGTTCATGTTTAGGGTGGTATTTGGTGACATCTTCTGGACAAATAAAAAACTGTTTTTCTTTCATTTTTTTTTTCTTTATTTTAAACAACACTTGCGAACTTTTAACTTGATAGTTTAAACGTACCTTACAAAATAGATTTATACAAACAAAACTGCACTGAACATTGGCACAGGTCGACATTATATCAGAGGACAATGTATCATCCAACAAGCTGAAACAACAAATGAGCGAAACAGCCTCTCAACACACTGAACCTGAGGTGATGTGACCTCTCTCCTGTCAGGCTATGTTTTACTGGAGGATGATGCTTGTGGACTATCTGTTTTTGGAGCAACAAGATACTTCACTGCCCAGTGCACCATTGACTTTGTGACTTTGAATAGACTGAAGTCCTGCAGATTCTGTCCAGTCACCTTGTAAGTGTAAGAAAACGGCTTGCCATCGCTGTGAGCAGTGGGGCTCTTTCTCAAGACAGTCCCTGCAGTTTGACCCTGTTTGTGACTGCTGCCCCCTTCAGTCCCAAAGCCTGCCTGTGACTCAAAGAGCCAGGACGGCGGGCTTGTACTCATCTGAGCTTCTTCAGCTTCCTCCTCCATTAAAGTGGCCATTGCTTCTGCAGTGGGCTCATTTCTCTTTCTCTTAGGCTTTTTATACTTTCTCTCAGTCTGCTCCGTGTCTTCTTCTGAAATCTGTCTCCGTTTTGCAGTGTCAGTGTGGCGTTCTTCAGTGGCAAGCAGCTGGTCTGATGGTATGGTAAAGGGCTCTGGTGGACTCACAGAAGCCAAAGAGGAAGATCCAGCTGCAGCGGGGATGCTTGTTGAGTGCTGCAGCTTCTGGTATGGAGGGAGGTAGCTGTGCTCTCCTTTGCTGTGCTCTGGTGTCTGCAGGGATCCCTTTGAGCTGTGGACAGGAAGCTGCGTGCTGGTTAAGATCACAGACTCAGTAGCAGTGGGGTTGTGCAGTAACTGGCTAGGTGTTGCTTCGTGGGATAAATCAGAGGACGATGAGTCTACAGATGGGGGAGGAAAAATGTCCCAAGGGTTGGCTAAAGGCCTTATGTCGTCATCAATAATAGTGTCAATTATGCCCTCGTGTAGCATGCAGTCCTCCACTGGACTAGGTGAATTCCTATTGGCTTCCTGATCTCTCTCTACAACTGCTGGCTGAGCTATTCGCCACTCTGCATCATCATTAGACGGCTGTGCGGCCTCTGAAGCAGAAAGCCCACCCCTTTTACTGCTTCCAGCATTCAGTGGTTTTTGCAGCTGCCGGGCATCTTTCTCTGGGATAAGAAGACACTTAATGGGGGCACTGAAACATTTCTCTCCCTTATATCTCACCCTGTCAGAATCCCAGTTCGTGGCAGTTAAAGCGTCTGGGTATGTCAGTGAAGGTTTGCAAGTTGAGGTGGAGGGCTGCTGACTCGCTGAGCAGCTGCCCTCTACCATCAGTCTGTTCTGGACATCCTTCAGCACGGATTTCAGAGAGTCAAGCTGCCACTCCCCCAGCAGCTCAGACAGATCAAACACACACTGACTCTTCTGAGAGTCCTGAGTCGCCTGACCCTGCAGGGCCCTCCACGTCTTGTAGATCTTCATCCTGATGGAGGGCAGTGTCGTGCTGCAGGGGGTGTTATCTCTCACTGGACCGGCTGCAGTGGTAGCCAGCTCCCCAACTGATAAGAAGAATCTGCATTTTGTCTGTTCGAGGGCCATGTGAAACAGCAGCTGGTAGTCTTGAATCCACACCGTGGTGTTGACCAGGCTGGCAAAACTTTCACGGTCTTCCTGCTCCTGAAGCTGCTCCCAGGCTGATGGCGTAAGAACGGCAGGGATCTGGAGCACTCCATCAGACAGGAAGAGCAGCCCTGTGGGGCCCTGGGAGCCCTGAGCCTGAGACTGAGACATCAGACCCACCCCGATGACATGAGCCTTCAGCCGCTCGCTGCTGCTGCTCCCTTCTGCTCCCTGACCGCGATAGCAAAGGATCAGACTCTCTATCCATGGAGTAAGTCGGCTGCGAGCAGGTTGAGGCATGTTTGTAGTTTCAAACTGTGAGTCTCCAGTTATATTCCGTTAGGGAAACATGAACAATGCTCTTTGGTTCCATGGGAGCTACAAACAAAAGACATTAAATTATAAGGCATTATAAAATACGATTCTTGTTTTAACTTATTGTTTGAAAATTACAATCGGATTCAAACGTGGGAAGACTTTGAGTATAAGCACTTGAAACTTGTTTTTAATTTGCACATTGTTGACATCTAACATTACGCTGCTGGTAGTTTCACGGCGACGTTGCATGATAGGTAGTACAACATAACCTATCATACTCACGTAGTCGGCGATATTATCCTCTGTGAAAAGCAGATTTATATTTTCGTTTGTCCAGTTTGATGGCGGTAAAACTTGCTAAAAGTTAACGGCAAAAAGCAGTGGTTACAAGGAAGACAAGTTTCCCTTCAAACTAAAAGCGCATCCTTTGTTAGTCTCTACGGTCAGTACCAGGTCTGTACTCTTGCACAGACCTGTATGATTGCTGAAATAAAAATGTACTTATTGTCAGACTTACTTTGCTAATTTGCTAAATTCCTCTAAACAACAACACAATATACTAGTTGGTTTAGAAACATTTACTCACATCGGAAATACCGTGTCTTGCTATTCTCAGCAGCTTTGTGGGAACACTCGGATTTTATGGCCCCGTTCCACTTCGTTTTTCGTCTCACTTTGTTTAGTGTATTTGAAAATAGCAGATTAAACGTTAATTGTATTTTTTATATAAACACATGGTATACATTGTTATTCATATCACCTAACTAATAAGTTTTGTACATGTAAAATAAACGCAGTTCTGTTGACCCGGAGATTGCCATCAGGTTGTCGTTAAGTAATTGGTACGCTGTTTACGTCCACGCTTTCCGCCTTGCTGATGCTGCATTCAAGTGCCAGATTATTTCTACGTTAGAAACGGTTTGCATGATAAAATGCGTGTTGTTATCCAACTTGCTTAAACATATTTTCTTATTTACATACTTAAAGCTATAAAATTATTTATTTAAGCTATGCATGCTTATACTTATGCTACTTTATCGTTGCCTTTATGTGGTTAGGTAGGCCATACAATTATGTATATATGCTGTATACAGGAACTTTCATTTGGTATATACCGTAGTGACATTGAATGCAGCACAATATATGTCTTCCACAACATTCTCGCCTGAAGTGATTCATGTTGGGACCTAGGTCGTGCTAAATGCAGTTAGGTACAGTCTGTACCTATAAAAAGCAAACGCGCATTTTGCATTCTTAAGGTAAGTCACTTAAAAGGCCAAAACTTGAGCTGTCAAAACGAAATGACATAACAAGTTCCTAACCTTTGTAAACATACATTGCAGGGCTCAAGCCTACGTTGATATGTTTGAAGCTTTCCTAAGTAATTCAGCTAACCATATTAAACTAACGTTAACTAAGTTACCTCTTTCAATGCTATATTGAAAATATTTTTTTCATCGACTTTCTATTGTGTGTGATATATAAGAGGTGCGACGGGTCGGTTGTTTTTGCTAGTAGCCTAGCCTTTACAGAGACATTCCAACTGCTGCAGCTTCGCCACACTTAATCTACAGTCCTGACTGTAATATTTCCAAAATATTAGGCATCAGGGGATTTTCTGTACAAGATCTTATCAAAATCACACTGTCACGTGTATCTTTTGTTGATACTGTCTACTGTGTTGTGTAGGCTGGTAGTAGAGGATTTATTGGGTTAGTTAGATGTTTATGTTAGACTACGAAGGCAATTGTTAAAGACTTCGAAAAAAGTGTTGGAAGTTGTCTTTTGTGCAAGCCGACTTTAAAATGATGTGTGTCTTCTGTTAATTTATTTAAAGGAAAGCCGAGACATGCCCGATTCCGTATCGACTGAAACCGGTTCAAAGGTTTCAGACCCACAACATTCCCAGAAACTCCTCAGAGTCCTTCGCACCTTCTGGCAAGAGCAAAGCTTCCACGATGCTCTGCTGGTGGTTGACGGAGAGGAGCTTCCTGTCCAGAAAAACATCCTGGCTGCTGCCAGCCCGTATATCAGGTCAGAAAGTCTGGCAGTTACCATGCCGTCGTCTTAGAACACACAGTCAGTTACACCGGTCCTGATACAATCAAGCATTTCTAATCTGTGGCTGTTAATACAACATGGGCGTGTCCACTGTCATAATGGCAGAATGATGAAAGTGCATTACATTTTTAGAATTCATGTTTATGTTTGTCGTATTCAGTTCTTATAATGTTGTTCATTGTTAGGACCAAGCTGAATTACAATCCTCCAAAGGAAGATGGGTCTACATACAGAATCGAGCTACAGGGGGTCTCCATGCCCATTATTAAACAGATCCTGGACTACATCTTCAGCGGTGAAGTGAGTGAGTGAGTGTGGAGGCTTTATGGCATGCTAACGTGAAGAGCCTGGCGGATATTACACGTCTATTATTGGATATTAATTGTGTTGTTTTTCTTCTATTAGTTAGCACTTGACAGACATTGACAGTGATGATGTTTATTAAGCTATTTTTTCTTCTTCATTTTCTCCATTATCATTCATAGAAATGACTGTCAATGTAATACATTGTTTGCATAGTGTATGTATGGCAATTGATAACATATAAACATATTATTTAATACATTTTTATGTTTTTATGTAAAAAGTAACTGCACAAACCACATAAAATGTGGTTTTATTCAAGCTCAAAAATCAGCTGCTATATTGATAATTGATCAGTCTTCCCCTCTGAAATCACTATTGGCATCAGTCTATAACAGCTGAGCTCTGCTAAAGTTTGCTAAGCATGATTTATTGATCCCTGCCTTTTCTGTGAAGTTGTTGTGATTTGTCCTGTCCTTTACGCACAGATCACTTTGAGTGAAGAGACCATCCAGGACATGGTTCAGGCATCTGACCTGCTCCTCATGACGGACCTCAAGTCCCTGTGCTGCCAGTTCTTAGAGAGCTGCATCACTGCAGAGAACTGCATTGGCATCCGGCTCTTCTCTCTGCACTACTGTCTTCACCACGTCCACTATGCCGCCACCGAATTCCTACATACACATTTTGCAGATGTGGGGCGCACTGAGGAGTTCAGGGAGTTGCCCCCGGACCGACTTTGCGAGTTGCTGGCCATGGAGAAGCTGAATATTGGCAATGAAAAGCATGTGCTGGAGGCTGTGGTGAGATGGTACGCACATGACCCAGAGGATCGTAAGGTGGGTTTAAAGATGTTAGGACTCAAGCATGTTTTAAGAAAATTATATCTGGATTGTAGATTATATCAGGATGAAACTATTTTTTTGTTGACATGCTTTCCTTTTTCTTTATTTAAGAACAAGTATCAGTCCATCAACCTGACATTTTCTGTAGATTGTGTGTCCTTATACTCCTTTTCGAGGGCTCCCATTGCAATTCCAGTTTTATTTCTTGGTGTAATACCCTTCTCGGTTGGACATAGAAACTTTTAATATTTAGTAATTCCAGGCCTTGTATTGTTAAAAAAAGAAACCAATTAATACTTAGCCATGGCCCCACTTAAAATGATGTACCCCTGGAAAGTTATTATCAACATTTGATTGCAGATAAATAAAACTGTGTTTGTTGCATTAACAAAAAGTCTTCCATCTGTTTTTGCAGGTTCACATGAAGGAAGTGATGTCAGCTGTATGGCTGCAGGGCCTGGATGTGAGCTACCTTAGGGAGCAGGTAGGGATCCTGTGAAGTGCTGTACAGATTTAAATGTATACTTTATGGTATTATAAGAAACTCAACAACAGGGCCCATGTAATGCAAATGTAATGACATAACTTTCAGTATTTCTTATTGCATATGCTTCTATCATGGCGTAATCAGTAGTTAACTTTGTGCTGTGTGGTATCCAATCAGTCCATGGGAGAGCCGCTGATGAGGGAGGTGATCAGAGACTACTGTCAGCAGGTGCTGGTGGCTGGTCAGCTGCAGGGAGAGGCTCTGCTCGCTGCCTTCAAACCCAGAGGATACTCAGAGTGTATTGTTATCGCCGGAGGAGAGGATCGCAAGTGAGTAAAGGGGTGGGCAATATGGCCAAAATCTTCTATCACAGTGTAACTTGGTATCAAACTATGTCATTACAGTTACTGAGTTACAGCTAATTCCATTTAGAAATTGTTTAAAATATCCAAAAACATAAACATCACACTCGAATTCTTTCAAAATAAAAGCTTCAAGTTTCTAAGGACAAAGCTTTCAAGTGTTTCAGGTTCGTAAGGTTAATACAATACCTCCTCCTGCTCTGTATTTATAGCTTCACACTCCTCCGTGGCTGCTATGGATGGATGGCTATAACAGGATATGATGTCACCATATGTGTATAAAATAGTACAAAATTGCTCTGTGGCCCAAAAAGCATTTTCTTCATAAAATTCCATTAGAAAAAAGATGTCTATAAATTTTTAAACCAAACTACCCCAAACAAAAACAAGGTCAATTAAGACATTTTTATTATGATCCATGACGTTTTATACATGTAAAACATTCCTTAAATTTAGAAAAAGCTAAGCTAAGAAAGTAAACCCAGCAGCCAGGAAACATTTGCTGGATGCAGTGGATTGAATGGATTGGACTGGTATCAAATTCTTACATTAGATGCACAATGTCTGCCCAAATAATGTTACCTTGACAGGCTGCTGGTTTTGAAATCATTAGACTGCAATGCCCGGAATAACCCTTGCACTGGATATGGTTAAGGAAAATATAGAAAATAATAAGTCTGTATCAAATGATAGTCCTGTGTGAATTTAATATTTTAACACTGGCACTGAGATATTCCCATTAGCAGAATTCTTGTATAAAGAATGAAGAAACACCTTCACACTGTTATTATAAAAACACTTTATTATCATTCATTATCATTATTTCCCATCTTTCTCTGCAGCGGGAACCCTGTCCCGTGCTGGATGCACTGTTGTACTGTTGTTCATGTAGCTTAAAGGCTGGAGAAGCTGGAAGGTTGCCAGTTGCAGACCAGTTTGTTAATAGCATTGATCTTTAAATGATGTGCCCTGAGCATATTTCACACCTAGGTTTCTGAGAAATGTCAGTTATTATGTGCTTCTCTATCATGACAAATGAGTTGAATACCATGTTATTCCATTAAAAGGCAATGTATGATTATACTGAGTATTTACCAGCCCTAGAAACAGTGCTGAAAATCCCTACCAGAGGAAATATATCTAAACATGGTAATAATCCAATCCAGTTTGAACCAATAATTCTTTTATCACCAGCATTACCATAATCGTAGTGTTCCCTATCACTTCACAAACATTTGAAGGAAGTTTAAGAGATGAAATTAGTAATGAGTTCAAGTAGATCACATGGTTAGCTGACTTCCTTTTTGGTTGGGTGGTTTGGTTTTTGTCTTCTGCAGAACCAAGAAGCCAACTGCTGTGACACGCTGCATGTGTCCGCTCTATGACTCCAACAGACAGGCCTGGATCGAGCTGCAGCCAATGAGCGCCGCCCGCCTAGGCCATGGCCTGGTCGCTGCAGGTCAGTGCCAGCTAGGACTGCCTAAAGAGTGTACAGCATCACTGAAAAGATTGCAGAAAGCACATCAGGGCTCTAGAGAATTCATATTCAGTGTTAACAGTGTAATCGGCTGGTCCAGCAAGCAATCCCATTGTGTTTCCTGTTTGTTAGAGGGTTTTCTGTTTGCGTTGGGCGGAGCAGATGAAAATAACACGGTCCTAAACACTGGAGAGAAGTATGACCCTGACTCCAACACCTGGAGCCCCATTCCACCAATGCAACAGGTATTCTTCCCCTTTGTGTAACTGCTCTGCGGATCTTATTCCCTTTATCTTTTACTTTAGAAATGACTGAGAATGTTCTTTTAAGTACACTTTTTTTCCCTCTAATGTACCTTCCTTTTTTCTTTTGTACAACTATCATCTTGAATCCCTTTTTCAGTTCAGTCTTTCGGTGAAAAATGTGTTTTTGCTTTAAGAATTATCTGCTTTTTAAGGTTTGTTTGTTTTTTCCAGTCCACCCATAAAGTGTATTTGTTCAGCCATGTTGCAGTCTGTGGTCAGACGTTTTACTATTTTACTTTTCCACCACAAGGTGTCAGCAGAGCTGCAATACACGTTCACTTTCACCGCTTGTTGGCAGTGCAAGCAGATTTGACACAGACAACACATTACCAGAGACATGAATCTTCCTTTTTTCGTAGGGAAAAGTGGTGTCTTTCATATTATACTCTGTGTTCAGTATACATTGTAAAATATTGCCAGATTTTAGTCATATAATGGAAGCGCTTATCTAAAATGCAAGTCTAAAACATGTTGTTGGTGATAAAAACAAAGCTTGGTGTTATATCATAGCTTCAGGTGAACACATGCCAGTGGAGAATGTGAATATGTGGGTCGTGCCGTGGTTTTATTCTCGTGTCATTAGGGCCGTCAGAACTTTGGTGCTGTGGAGCTGGACGGGCAGATCTACATTCTTGGAGGAGACAATAACGCAACAGAGCTGATCACTGTCGAGGTGTTTGACCCGCACTTTAATACGTGGAGAATGCAGACCAGTATGACTACGATCCGCAAGGTAAGAACACCCACACTACTAGCCAAAAGTTTGTCATTAAATGTTTTCTATTCATTTTGAATATTATCAACATTTTAGATTAATAGTCATTAATAAGGCATCAAAACAATAAAGCAAATATGGAATTATGTTGTCAAAAAAACATCCAGATTATGTTTTATATGTTTAGACTCTTCCAAGTAGCCACCTTTTGATTTGATGACAGTTTTGCACACGTCTTGCACATTTTCAGTCAGCTTCATGAGCTGATCACCTGGAATGGATTTCAGTTAACAGGCGTGCCGTCTTAAGAGTTAATTTGTGCAATTTCTTGCCTTCTTAATGTGTTTGAGACCATCAAAGTAAATTGTGGCTACTCTGAAGAATCTAAAATATACAAAACCTATTCTCATTTGATTAACACTTTTTTCTTCTAACTATATAATTCCGTATGTGTTCCATCACAGCTCTGGTTAAAAAAAAAAAACAACAAGCAAACTTTTGATTGGTGCTGTAAATGTATCACACAGGTTATTAGAACATGTAACACAATGGGAAAACAGTGTAATTATATCCTCATTTTATTGTTGAATGTAATTTTGTAAGTTCAATTTATTTCTTCTGATAAACAAAAGGCTAAACAAACATAACATCAATATCAGAATTAATGTCAAATTGAACCTAGGAAATGATTTATCAAGAAAATCTTATTAAATACACTGGCGCGCAAAATTATCCTCACAGTGGCGCTCTAATAAATTATAGACAGTAAATGGATATTTGCGATGACAATGAGAAATATTTATTTAACATATTAATTATTAATGTAGATACAAGTATAACTGACCTTTCTCACACTAAACAACTTAAATATGGTACACACTGTTTTGTTTGAAGCTGCACAGGTAAACAGATTCTCTCCATACCATGGTTACCTGACACACACACTGTGTAGTGAAATCTTGCACACCCCCAGATACTTGAACGTTTAATGACACATTTTTACTTGGTATGAATATTTCACACTATCAATCTTCATGTACATATATCTACATACATTTTTGTTTGTTTCTTGTCAAGGAATAAATTACTTGCAACCCTGATTCTAAAAAAAAGCTGGGACACCAAAAAAAGAAATGTGAACGTAAGAAGCAGGGACCACAGATATAACGGACCAGGTGATTTGTGTTCGTGAATCCCTGCCCTCATGCTGTGACTTGTACAGCCCTGTCCATCTTCCCCTTCAGGTGGCCTGCTATGCCTCCATGAATAAGAAGATCTATGCCATAGGAGGGGGCTCCTACGGGAAGCTGTGTGACTCTGTTGAATGCTATGACCCTAAAACCCTACAGTGGACAGGCCTCTGCCCCGTGAAGGAGAGAAGGTAAAAAATCAGAATCTATGATTTGTTCATTATTGTCTTGTTCGCGTCTGTGTTCTGTCTATTGAAGACTATTTTGTTACACGCTATACACAGACTCTATACATGACATTTATGTAACCTTCAAGCCTATGACACTGACAGACTAGTTTTTATTGCACAACAGGAAATGAAACACAACTGCACGGTCATTGTCACAATGCCAAAACTGTTTTAGTTTCAGTTTGAATCTCTTCAAATGTCACCATTGTCACAAGAAAACGCACTGCTCCTCAAATGTTTCTCAGAATGATGAGGGAACTATAGCTGAGTCTCAACAAGTCCACATATTAGTCATAGCAGTACCTGTGATGTGAAGGTGTGAAGACACATTAAACATTTAGTTTTATGGTTTGGGTGTCTCAGGAATCATAGTTCAATTTCTGTTTTATGAAAATGGTTTGAAATCAATCTGGACTGTACAGCAAACACCCAAAGAGGTCTGTGACATCATGCTCTGAGTTACACATCACATCATAAAGCTTCTTTATCATTTGCCTTCATCAGTAAATGACTGTTCCTAAGTGAAATCATTTTTTTTTTTGCTTGAAAATAATTACTAGAGAAGAATTAATATTGTTTGCTTCGATAGTGTTGCTTTGTTTTTCCTGGATTAGCCACTGTGCTGTGAAACCTTTACTTTTCAGAGGTCCCCTCCCTTGTCTCAGTGCTGACTCTATTCACCCAAACCCCTATTTTCCCGGTCAGGTTTGGGTCCGTGGCATGTGGCGTGGGCCAGGAGCTTTACGTGTTTGGTGGAGTCAGAAGCAAGGAGAACGAAAACGCCGAACAAAGACAGATGTTGACCTGCAAGTCTGAGTTCTACCATGATGAAATGAGGAGGTCAGTATGGATCCTTGTTTTTAAGGATTTCGTGACGCCACAGAGGCACTTTACAATAGATAAATTCTTTATTTGATTATTAGAATACAAATATATATGTGTATATATATACCATAACATATATACAAATATATGTTAATCAACCACCACACCTGAACAGTAAACCATCAGCTTTAGGCATAATAGTGGCATAACTGTCTGGACTGGAAACTGAGACAATAATTTAACACAATATGTAATTTATTTATTTGATGATAAGTTTTTTCCTTCATGGATGTTGTTTGGTGGAAACAGATAGACATATATAAAAAGGTTTATGATTACCTTGGTACATTGTCACTAAAATGTCAACAAATCCCTGTCCTACTATTTGAGCGATATAAACATTTAAATAGAATCTGTGTTTTTCTGGAATTGATTTGATGACAGGTGGGTGTTCCTGGATGACCAATCCTTGTGCATCCAGACCAGCTCGTCCTTCGTTTGCGGGGCTGTGCCCATCGGGGCTAGTGTCTATGTAGTGGGAGACCTGGACACAGGTCAGTAAGCACAAACAAAAACAAAAACAACACATTACTGATGAACCTATTGGAAATGCATATGATTGGTTTTTCTTTTGCGGACAGGCACAAGCTTCGACTACATCCGAGAGTTTCGCCGCAGCACGGGGACGTGGCATCACACCAAGCCCATGCTACCCAGCGACCTCTCCAAAACAGCCTGCGCCGCCCTGCGCATCGCCAACTGTCGCCTGTTCCGCCTTCAGTGGAGTCAGGGCATGTTGAGAATCAGAGTGTGACCCCGGACACCAGCCTCTCCACCTGTGTCGGCTCTGTTCTACACTTTTGCACACTGGTACCTTCTACCTGCTGTAGTTCTGGGTTAAGGGGTTTTGTGAACACTAAAGTATATTAGTCGCTAAATGTTGAGGTTTGTTATTCTCTGTTCAGGGGTTCATACTCCATTGAGACTTGACGGGACAAAAGTTAACTTTCTCACATTATAGGTTTTTATGGCGTTTTTTTTAATTTATTGTTTTTACTTTTTTTCTTTTATTTAACATTCCTCATTTGTATTGTTTACAGGGATCTGTTGCTTGGTGAGGGCTTTGAACCGTAAACGGCACTTTCTAAATTAAGTTCCATACTATTACATGAGGGATTATAATTGACATTTTAAAGAAGAACTGCTGTGTTGCAAATTATACTGCAGGATCTATTATGTTTGGTAGAGTGTTGTTCATCTTTCTGGCCCATCATAGACAACAACAGCTTTTGTCCTGATAATTGCAACAGCTGCAGTGGAGGTTAAAGGTTGAAACTCTTCAGTGGGAGGGGAGACTGTCTTACTGTCAGTTCATTAGGATCAGAGAGCAACGGGGTCTTCTGCATCATCATAATGTTCATTGCATGTCACATTGTGCAAGATGGCTCAAATAAAACCTTGTTAGCGATCAGTGTCAGCCTATACAGTATCAATAAGTGTCCGTCAGGCTTTGCAAATTATACAACTTAAAGTAATGTAAATGGGGAAAAATATATGCAAGTAGCAAAATGTTCTAAATGTCTGCCGTCCATCAGTCCTGCTTACGAGTTTGGAAATTTTGCAAAACCAAAAATATGCCCATGGCTTTCACATTTTATTTAATTTGTAGCTTTATTTAAAAAAGTGGTGCTGACCAAGCTGCACCGGCCACATTGCATCATGCTGTACTCTGACTGGAAGGTTTATAGACCTTGATCAGACGCACAGACTTCTGACTTTAATGCAAACTTGAGACTCCACCAAAAATACCTTTTAAGTGTAGATGAAAGAAAGCCCTCGAGTGGCCGAAGGAGTTATGGCTGATGTCCTTTGAAAGCAAAGGAGGAAGTAAAATAAGGTTTTATAGAGCCATAAAGCCAAGAAAGGGAGGAGAAGGTGGGTGGATGGGTCAACAACACATCTGACTTTGACATGGTAGACTTTTCCCTTTTCTTTTAGCCGTAATACTACGTAATACGAGTATGGTCAACCGTCTTTATGTGCTGTTCTGTAGGAAACAAATGACATATATAGTTGTTCACTTGGGAGGACTTGTTGGCTGCCTTTGGTCACCAAAGCTGTAAATAACA
>JAOWBC010000049.1:23181172-23192417 GCA_028566105.1 Hypoplectrus providencianus | reverse complement strand
GTGTGTGTGTGTGTGTGTGTGTGTGTGTGTGTGTGTGTTGCTACAGGCTGCAAACAGCTACTTAAGGGACCAGTGGTTTCACTCCTTGCAGTGGAAGGTAAGGTTACTGTTTGTCTCCACTATTGATTGATTTATTTCAACAGCCCCATTAAAGCCCAACACACATTCATTCATCTTTATTGTTCCTGATTATTTTACAAAGACTACCACACATACGGACGTTTATTGCAGATTGATCATGTTGAAACACCAAAATAGGTTTTTGTTGTATTATAAATCTTCTCAAAGTCTGACATGTCATTTTATAGCACTTTACAGACCTTTATGAGCATCAGACCTTTAAACCTGTCAGTGCTGGAGCCACGCTGTGCTCGCTGAGCTAAATAAAGCTATACAAGGAAGTGAGGCTGAGGTAGTTCAGAGTGCTGCAGCTCACAGTTGCTTCCTATGGTTTTGCATTTTTTTTCTTTGATTTGTATCCTCCATACGAAGCAGTGTTTCTCAAGTAATAACCGAAAGCTAGATAGAAAGTACTGACTAAGTATTGTCATCGGTGGATACAGCTCTGATTCACCACAAACATTTCCAGTTTCACTCCACCATTTTAAATATTATGTTTCATGCCAGCAGGACAAGCATTAAAGAAATAATGACATGGAATGAAGTATTTGAGTATTTCTTCATGATAACAGCCGCTATGCAGCAGCTACAGTCTATGTTGACGTTACCTGTTGTGCTTGATAGTCACTGCGTTTTTGCGTTGTGCTTCGGACAGAAAAAGATCTACAAGTACCGCAAGGTCCTGAACAACCCGAGTCGCTGGGACGTGGTGCTGAAAGAGATCAGAGCGCTGGTAGACATGGCCCTGACTTCACCGCTGCAGGACGAGTCCATCCACCAGGCTCCTCTGCACATCATCTCCACCCTGCTGGCTGAGGTAGCAACACCACACACACACACACACACACACACGTGTGTATCGCTTTGGTTATAGCGATAATGAATCTAAACAAATCTGTGATGTGAATTTTGAAAAGGGCCATTTTCAAACATAATAACTTTGTGTTGAAAAAATCACGATTATCTAAAATATTTGTCTAAAGTTACTAAACTTTCTTTTCTTGACTTTTAATGAAGTATTTTAACAGTATGGGGTTGATAGTTTTTACTTAAATAAAGGATCAGCTACTTCAGATGTAACATCTCTTAAAGTGGAAACCCACAGCACATTTCTTTGCACTTTAGCCTTTTAAGTAGCTTTGTTACTTCTGAGCTTTTTTGGTCTGCTTCACATAACTTCTGATGTGTTTTATTGGATTATTTTGATTTTTGCTGGTGTGAATGCTAGGACAGAATCTTGTGCAGACCAAAGAATCAAACTCTGGTCCACAAAACATTGTGGGTCTTCAGTTCACTTCCAAGTGCAACAGAATAAGGATGCAGTCTAAACCAAAGGAAGGAGGCAAACCAAAACACGTTGCATGCTGGGCTGAATTTTGCAGACAATTTGAGAATAAACATAAGGCAGGGCAGGCAACATCAGGCTTAAAAAATGCCACTTGGACAGACATGGTCTAATGACGTGAAAGCCATTTTCAAATATGGTCGAACAATCACAAAACACACACAAAACCTAAAGGCTAAAAGATTCAATCGCAGATCAGGTCAATGCCACAAAAAGTGAAAAAAACTCCGTCACATATTCTGTGCAACATTTTCTAATTAACGTCTCAGACTCTTGTTGTGATGTTGGGATTTGCACTTGGGTTTGTTCTGATGCGGGTGTCATTTCCTCGGAGGTGTTTGGTTGCCTTGACGTGGCACTGTGTCGCCCACATTACTTAGTTGCAATGAAACCCTCTCACCTGAACAGACAGTAATACAAAGCTCGACCCTAAACCCTAATCTTTAACAAAAAGCCTTTAGAAATGAAATGTTCCTGTCAGGACACACACCACAATGTCTGAGTTCGTCCCTGAAACATGTTTTCTCTCTTCCCTGCAGAACTCGAATCTCAGCACTCAGGATCATGAGAACATCATCGTGGTGAGTATGAAGTTCACTATAAATTGATATTTGATGTCAGACTGATGTTAATTATTAACATGCCTGAGCTGCCCGCCTGTTGGTTTGATCTTTACTCTGAAGATAAATATAGACTCTCTTCCTGTATTTGTTCATGTTACACTTGTTATTCTCATGTTTGAATTGTTCCTGCTGAAGCCCACATGGCTACATCTGGGCAGAATACAAGAGTTTTAATGCTTTGAGAGGGTCATGTCTTGTGTAGTCTCCTGTGTTTTTTTTAATAGTCTCCTGAACCTGCCAGCCCAGATCTATACTGTTGACTCACAGCCAGGATCAATAAGGGAAAGGATATGTTAATATTGGTCTGTGTGTGTGTTTATGTGTGTGTGTGTGTGTGTGTGTGTTCAGGCCATTGCTCCTCTTTTGGAAAACAACCACCCACCACCCGACCTGTGTGAGTTCTTCTGTAAGGTGAGGATCATGTGCTAGCATGCTGACTTGTCTCAAAATAAAACATCAACAAAACATACTGTAGTTTCTGTAGTAAACATTTAAACGTGTTAATGGTCATCTGTGTGTTTCGCAGCACTGTCGGGAGCGGCCGCGGTCGATGGTCGTGATTGAAGTGTTTACTCCTGTGGTCCAGAGAATCCTCAAGCATAACATGGTGAGAACTCTTCTGTTCAGGAGATCCTTCCTTGCAAGTCCCTACATTACTTTGTGCGTGGATGACTAATCAACCGAAGAGGCACAGGCTAAGAGGCCTTTGTCACCTACAAAATGGCTTTTAAATTGATGCATATAAACTAAGATGAATCTCACAATGACCACTAAGAAACATCAAAGAACTACAAACAAGCACCAAAAAATGACAAAACAGCTGCAAAGGGACACACAGTGACTCACACACACACGATTAAACAGCCAAAACAACTAAAGGGAGGGACACAAAGAGACATGATGCAACTACAAAGAGACTCAACATAAGTGCAAAGACACAAATAACTGCAACGAAATGCAAAACAGCTAAAAAGGGGCAAAACAACCACAGGCAACAACAAAAAGATGAAAAACTACAAAGAGACACAATGAAAACTTCAAAGAGACACACAATTATGAGAGTGAGACACAAAGCAACAACAAAAAGATGAAAAACTACAAAGAGACACAATGAAAACTTCAAAGAGACACAAAACAAACTAAACAGAAAAGGATAACAAAAAGGGGCCGTACAACCACAGGCAATAAGTTCATAAAATGACCACAAAGAAAGTTAAATAAAAAATTAAAACATACGTTACATATTATTTTCTGGAGGCGGAGGGGGTAGCTCTCACTTCCCTGACATATATTTATTATTTAATTTCAAGAAAAGAACACAAGACGGACGAAGACTCCCTGTCCTCGTTTTGGTTTTGTTTACCTGTATTTATTCTTCTTTTTGTATTTCGGCAGGATTTTGGGAAGTGCCCTCGGCTGCGTCTCTTCACTCAGGAGTACATCCTGGCTCTCAACGAGCTGAATGCTGGGATGGAGGTCGTCAAGAAGTTCGTCCACAGGTGAGAAGCTGTCATGCTCCTGAGCATGTTTGTGCCAGCAGGTCCAACACAACTGTGAAAGTCCTGCAGTAGTTTAAGGTCTGGATTTCTGGAAACTGCTGCTGCTACACATTTGACATATTTCACACACAAAATGTTTTCCTAAAATCAAAAATTCAAATGGCAGTGTAATAGCGTGCTGAAACTGATGCTGAAGCTTGACTAGACAGTACTTGTATCTAACCTAAACCTGTGTGTGTTGCAGCATGCACGGGCCTACAGGGCAGTGCCCTCACCCTCGTGTCCTGCCAAACCTGGTGGCAGTGTGTCTCGCTGCGATATATTCCTGTTATGAGGAGTTCATCAACAGGTCAGTCAGTACACATACGCATCAGAATCCCAAAACATGACGGAGCTCTGGCTTTCCTCACTTGATCTAGTTTTTCACCTCTCCCTCACTTTTTCCACCTACCTTTCCACTCGTGTTGGATCATCTTGTTTACCTGACTGCTGCAGTTAGAGCGGCTCAGATCTGTGGAGCCTGAAGGTCAGCAGCATGGAGGGCTAGGCAGGCTGCAGCTCCCCTGTGGGTTCATGCTGCCGTACTGGTTGTATACAAAACGGCCAGCTGAGTGCTGTTTCCATCACGTACGGCACTGGATGCTTATTCCTGGCAAACTAAAACATGAGTCGAAGCTATTTTGTGGTAATGAGTTAGTTCTGAAGAAAAAGGTTGAGTCATGGTCCCGTAATCTTTTCCATATGGTGTATACACTTAATAACACCTCTGCTGATAAGAATCATTTGATTACATCACAACTTTAGGTTAACAAATAGTTAAGTCGTGTGTTGCAAAATGTGTTTACCAGAATAAAAGGAAATATAGAGATCATCCTTCAACATGTCTTGAAACATGTGAAAAAAAAGGTCATTTAAATATTTTCTGAATGTTTCAGAAATAAACCAGACATTTAGTTAGATTGGAAAACTATATCTTCAGCTTTTCTTCTTTTCAGGCTGACCATTCTACACAGTGTCTGTTTAGTCAGCTGTTGTGTTTCAAGGGCCATTCTTTAATCATTGGTTAAACCTTGTAGGATGAAGGAGACAGTACAAACAGTAATTTGCAGATGTAACCAGGAAAGCAGATCAGACATAATGCCGTCATCAGACCATATCAGGCCATTTATAGTCCAAGCAAAGTAGCAATGTCCCAAAACCTCATGATAGAAATTATGTAAATACAAACAAATGAGTACAATATAAAAATTATAGACATAATTTACATGTGAGGCCTGTTGTTGGTTGTTTGTTCTCTTCTTCAAAATATAGATTTTAATATGTCTAATCTATGGAGCATGACAGGTGAAACCATAGCCAAACCAGGATGTATTCCTGTTCTAAACTGTGCCACTTTAAAAATGTAATCTTTACATTTAGACGTGCCATAATTATAAGATGTAGCTAAGTGTTATGAGGTAAGTGCCCATTATCAGTCATACTTACAAATATATAAACCACTATTTTCAACTTTGTATCTATGATTTTCAATTCTGTCAATAGATTTACAGACATCAGTGATACAATAAAACACAGGTTTTGTATTTTAATCTCTGAAAATGCTTAAATTTTAATGTTATATTTTCATTTTAAATGCTTGATAATGATAATAGCATGTCCTGAGGGAAAAAATAACAAATTGAATAGCCCATCAAAAATTGACATAAGAATATATGCCACAGATTTTCATTATTGTAATCGTGCAACAATGTAGAGGGAGAAATGACATCCCATCGTGTAAATATAAATGCCATAAGGCTGCTTAGCTTAATGAAGGAAAATGTATAGACCTGTGTAAAACATACAATTTAGAACCGTTCTAACTTAGAATGGTTTTAAAAGTACTGGAAAAGTGTTTGAATTTGACCACTAAAAGTGTACGAACCCTGAAAACAGCTTTCCCTTGCCTAAAAAAAGCCACCGTATGTTTGCCTTGTACTTGACTTCTACAATAAATTTTAACCGTTTCTTTTTTGTGCGTTATGAGCTTTAGCTGACTTCAGATGTATAGGCAAAAGCTACCGTAACTCATTAGTCTCATCTCCTTAGCTTCGTTCACCCCAGAGAGGGTCATACTTAGTTCTTTTTCCAAAACTCTAGCACACAAAGGAGCCATCACTCTGGTACCCATCTCTCCTGGCTCTTACCACTTCTCACTTTTTTTTTCCTGTCTGTTTATGCACTTCTCTTGCTTCTATTCCCATGAACGTTACCGCTGTAATTTGGCACTGAAAATCCCTGCACTGAGAATGGATACTTTGTATGTGCTCCAATCACCGTTTCTCTTCTCTCCCCCGCAGTCGGGACAACTCCCCCAGCCTGAAGGAGATCAGGAACGGCTGCCAGCAGCAGAACGAACGCAAACCCCCGATGCCACTCCGTCTGCTGCGTCCCGAGCCTCCAACGCCGCCTCCCGCCACCCTGTTACCCCTTTCCGCCAACCCCAGTCTCCCTCAGCCTCCTCCCCCTGCTCCCTCAAACCCTGCTCCTACCATTCCCATCTCCTCCCCAACGCCCTCCCTGCCCCTCTCCCCTCCTCCCTCCGTTGTTAACTCCAGCGAGATCTTGGTGGAATTGGAGCGAAACAACAACTCAGCCAATGCCAGGCGGAAGGGCGGGCCTTCTGGGGGCGACAGCGAGCCCAACCTGATTGACTGTCTGCTGGTCAGCCCGGCCGTCAACACGCTGTCCATCCAGCTGCCAGCGCAGGCCGACCGGGTGCTGGGCTGCTTCGCTCTCATCCTCAAGATGCTGTGAGTTTAAGTATTAATGGAACAGTCCAGCTTTTACTCTTGTTTTCCCAAAGTCAGATGAGCAATCAGTTTAAAAGTTTCTGTACAATGAGGTAACAAGGTCATACATGATAGAAATGCAGAAAAGGAAACTAGAGATCGAACTTCATACCACACATTGATAGACTATTGGACTGTTGGAATGGATTATGGGAATGACAGCGATGTTGACCTCAATCGTAAAAGGATTTCTCACACCTGTTGGGGTCTTTCATTTTCTGAAAAAGTGCCAAAGGGCCAAATGAGATAAAAACATTCTGTTTTACCTCTGAAATAGGCACCTTTCTCATCAGTTTCTGTAGAAAACTACCCACCACTGTATGTAAAGCCAGGGCTCTGATCTGATCAATACATGCAACCAGCTTATTCTGCCTGAAGCACTCACAGGAATGTTACGTTCTCCAGAAATTGAACATTTTCTACCCAATACTATTCTACCCAAGGCTTTTTAGGGACCCCAGGGGACAATAACAGTTGTAATCTATGAGTAAAATAGCATTCATTCAAATATTCTGAGGTCAGAGGTTAAGGGACTGAAATGTCCTTGTATCATATGATTCTAATCTTTTGGTAAGCGTAAGACTGACTCTGCAGGTAATGCAAAAAAAAAAAAAAAACGCCATAAGCTTTCAGCTCTGGTTTCTTTTCCATGCTCAGGCATCTTGTTAGTGGGAGAACTGTTGGCATTCATGTTGTCTGTTTAAATTATTGCCTGCACTCTGTTGGTTCACCTGTCTTAACAGACACACAAGATGCTTCTTAACTTTTTTTTTTTTTGGATATCCTCTGGGCTCTGGGCTCACAATAAGCAGTAGCACTGAAGCAGTCACTGCATATTGAGTTTAGTCTTGCTTTCAGCTGTCTGCATAGCAGGTAACAGCATTTGAAGATGCATTAACTGGTGCAGAAAACCAACCAAACCACTTTGGCCAATTCCCTGAATTAAGACAAGCAGTGGGACAAATTCAGGAAATGTCATCTAGTCGTTTCCATGTAAGGCAAACAGTGTCACATGAAGAGATGTCACACTAAGAGTATTGAAATGAAGCACAGCCTGTGATATTAAAAAGGGGGATTGTAAAGCCTTTGGACAAACATCTGTGTCTTGATGAAGCTACTTTAAGTTACATAAGCTCCAGGCCAACTCAGTAAGTGTCCCCGTTTGTAAAGGTGACATTATGCAAGTGTGTGTGTCTGACGAACTGATCAGAGTAAATGGGTTAAACAGCACTGAATGAATGAATATATGAGTCCAGGTGCTGATTACATAGTGGGAAAGTGGAGCAGCAGTTACGTGTGTGCGTCTTTGTGACGGGGTGCAGGTGCTGTAACCAAACAGGATGGCCTAAAAAGTGATGCTGTGTCTGTGCGTTTGTAGCGTTTGTAACAATGCCGGTGTTACTTAACTCGCAGTAATGTGATGCTGCTCCAGCTGCAGCGTCGTAGACCTGCGTCATCTCAGCGCCGCTCATGTTTCAACTGCCCCTCTATCTTTTTGTCCTCCAGGCTGCAAGCTATTCTTTACATTGTAACACTGACTCTCATTCATGTCTGGTATTTCCTCCTGCTCCTTTAACCGTCTCTGTCAGGTCGGACTACGATGACTGGAGACCAGCTCTTGCCAGCCTGCTGCAGCCCATCCCCTTCCCTAAAGAGTGAGTATTTACACCAACACACCTCAGCTCACACTCAGGTTACCATTGCATTGTATTCAGTTATCTACTAATCTCTCATACAGAATGTGAAGACTCCTTCTGTATATTTTTCTCCATATTTGTCAGTTAATTAGTGGTCAGAATCTTTAATTATGTAAATAGCATGTTGACACTTGCATACTATAAATAAAATTCTGGCATTCAAAACTTTACCGAAGTAAAGTTGTTTCAGAAAATGTACTCATTAAAAAATACTCATTAGGCATCATTTATATTGTTTTATAAACTCAGCATATTTCATATTTCAGCTGGCTGAGGTGGAGCTAATATTTCCTTCTTTACAGACATCAGATACATTCATCTTTATGAGTTTTTGGTAAAAGAAAAAAATCAGCTGTCAAAAAAATATGGTTGAGTAAAAAACTGTTGAAGTGGCATTTAGTGGCATGGAAATTTAAATTAGTAAATTAAAATATAGTAAAACAATACTTCAATATTGCAGTACATAGGTAATAAAGTACACATTCTGAATAAATGTACTCATGTAAATGTACACTAATTCAAAGATTACTGATGCTTCACTTTATAAACAGCATTATGATTCATATGTAATATTGCATTGTCCTACTAATGTATTTGAGGTCATCATGTTATTAAATTTGCACCTGGAGTGCAGTGAATTAGATGTCTAGTAGCATAGAAATGAGTATTCACACTTTCTTAAGTACTGTAGGACTTTTGACGGCATTGTGTCAGATTGGCAAAGTTCAGGCCTCAGCTGGCCTTTTATTTTCCTGAGAACATGCAGTAGTTTCATAGAGTTACACAATGTCTACACTGCCCGCGTAGACACAGCAGCAGCATCCGTCTGCGTGGACAAAGGAAGCTTTTAGGCACGGCGCTGAATTTAGATCAGCGCTCAGAACACAGCGCACAACTTCTGCAGTTCCTTGTGAAACATGGAAGAAAATAAAGAGTGCAAAGCAGGACTTCTTTCATTTGATGTACGGAAATAAACAATTTTCACTGACACTGCTGTGAGAAGTTGGAATAAATGTTTAATTGCTAAAGTAGCACTAGCAGTTTGTATTCGTATACTGCGTTTCAGTGGAGATTCTCCTGAGAGCCTGTGTCAGAGAAATGCAGAATAGAGCCCTTTTGGTTGCAGTCCAAAAACACCAGAGCAGCCATAACCATAATCACATCCTGTAACCATCAGAGCTGCCCAGTGCTACACGTCACCCACTGTGCTTCCTTCCCCTCTATATCCCTCCTTCCTCATTTCTTCCACTCCCTCACACCAGCGTCTCTTGCGATGTATATATGTTTCTAGCAGGGTCCCTCTGGGGCCTGGCTTCTGACGTGAGTAGGATCCTTTAACCCGCCTCTGGGGGTCATGAACTGGAGGGGGGGCTCTCTTCTGTCCCTAGAGGGCCCACTTTAATTGGACATAAGCAGCCTCGAGTCTTTTTTGTAAAAGGATGACTGATTCAGAGCTTCATTAGCGTTGACTTGTAGACAACTTGTTGTTTCTCCAACTCTGGGACGCACCTGTTGCTCACCTGCGCCACTGTTGCCCGGTCAATGGCTTCAGGCGTCATTAGGAAAGGCAACAATACTCCCTAGCACCCTGTAGCTCGGGACGTAATGAGTCAATGCATGAAACAATTCACTAATTCTAATGTCTACTCTTATTCAATGCTTCTTACAATGTTGAAGTACTGGTTAAACAGTTAAAGAGGTGTTCTTATTTTTTTAGCCTAACTTAGCATAAAGAGACAATACAACACTGACTCAATCCAAAGGTAACAAAATGGACCTATTGACATGTCTGAAGCCCACTTAATAAAAACTGTAATCTCATTAGTATAATTAGTAAAAAAAAATTAAATAAATAATAAAACTGTGTAAAAAAAAAAAAAGTCAGAACACTGCCTCTGGGTTATCTGACAATTTTAACAAGGTGATACAGAAAACTACTTAAGATGGAATTAAATGATTTTAATCAAACTGGGATAGCTGATATTTACATCATCTGTCGTCAGTTTACAATGTAATCTATTTGTCTGACCGGGTATCCTACTAACTCTTACAACTGCAGCTAAAACGTGATTGGAACGATTCCCCACAGGGATCATTAAAATGTGATCTAACGGAGCCAACAATCCCTAGAAGCTCACGTCTTGTTCTGAAAAAGTCATAATGAGCTCTGCACTCCCTCTGAAGCTTATCTGAGCACGTTGACTGTTTCCAGTATAAAGTAACACTGTGCTACTGTGTCATCAGCTTAATGTCGTCACAAGAAGTAGCACAAAGGGAATCTCCAGCTAAAACGTGTTCAACTGACCTTGGGAAAGACTTATCTGCACTGCAAACGTCAAATATTAGCTTTACTGCCAAAATGTATGCGTTTCATTAACCATCATTTCCTGACAGAAAAACGTCTTTGAGACATTTTGTTTGTGCTGGGCTCTAATATCCCACTCTCTCTGTCTTCCCTCTCTCTAGGGCCCTTGCACATGCCAAATTCACAAAGTAAGTAACTTAGACGTACTTAATTGTTGTTCACAGATTTTGAAGGCCACCAGATAAGTGCTCTAATATTTCTCTCTAAATAGGGAACTGAAATATGTTATTCAGAGGTTTGCGGAGGACCCGAGGCAGGAGGTGAGTGTGTTTAAGTGTGTTTACCACTGTTTCAACGTAGACGCAGCTCTGGAGCTCTGAGAGCTAACAGTCCATTTCTCCCCCAGGTCCATTCCTGCCTACTCAGCGTGCGTTCAGGTAAAGACGGCTGGTTCCAGCTCTACAGTCCAGGAGGTGTGGCCTGTGATGACGATGGAGAGCTGTTTGCTAGTATGGTGAGTATACAGAGACACATAAAGCCATCTGAAATGAGTAATGTGTGCTGTTTATTGCATGGCTTCTAACAACTGATTCCCCTCTCCTCTTCATCTCTAGGTTCATATCCTGATGGGCTCCTGCTATAAGACCAAGAAGTTCCTGCTCTCGCTGGCTGAAAACAAGTTGGGCCCCTGCATGCTGCTGGCTCTACGTGGAAACCAGACCATGGTGGAGGTACGGTGCATTCAGACACTATTATAGTTTATTGACTTACTATGTCTATAGAATTTGAGAAAATAGTTTTTACTTGATGTCTGTAAACTGCTTA
>JAOWBC010000049.1:23132574-23147043 GCA_028566105.1 Hypoplectrus providencianus | reverse complement strand
TGTTGTCAAGTTGCCCCGGCCAGTCTGCCTGCTATCCCTCGATGAGACTACTCTTTTAAGTCTGGTGTTTGTCTTTTTCCTTCTTTTTAAGATTATTTTCAAGGCCTTTTTCCTGGTTAATTGGATAGTGCCAGAGAGAATGTAAGGGGGAGACAGAGGGGGGGGACATGCGGTAGAGGGACCTCGGGTCAGAGTCGAACCCGGGCCTGCTGCAGCAAGGACTCAGCCTTAGTGGTATGCTCTCTACCAGTGTGAGCCACCTGGGATGCCCCATGGTGTATTTCTGTAGGTAAAAACTAACCAATTATAGAGCTTATTTGTAAAGCAATGCAAGGTTACGTTGTTAGAAAGTGGGGCCTTTGTACTACTGTGATTCAGCTGCTGTGGTCTTCTTTTATGGGAAATCAAATCAAAACAAGTTAAACACAACTACACTTCAGATGACCCTCGCTATATCCTATCCTAAAGATGAATTGGACTTTATGCAAAGCAGTCTGTATAGCAGCCACCTTCAAAATTGGTGTCAAATCTGTATTTCTGCAAGTTTTTTTTTAATACAACCTGTAAAATAGGTTGGCTCTACACTTGAATCAGACAAACAGAAAGAGAGAGAGAGAGAGAGATGATGAAAGCAATGTGTTTACCTATTTCTTTCCTGGGAGAGACACCCCATTAGCTCTGTTGCTTTTAGCACCTCACTCATTATTATTTTAATAATAGTGTAGCTTGACTGTAATATTGCCTGAGTAATAGAAACTGATGAACTGCAGAAATAAAGAAAAGACCATTAGTGGCTGGTTGCGTTCTCATTAGGTTAATTTGTTGTTCGTTGTGTTTCGTTACCTTTGATGAGGCAAACAGAATGAGTCACGATGCAACCATTTATAACTCTCCAACAACAAATCATTTTAAAGCAATGCCTCACCTCCTGAAGCATGAATATTTTACCGTATTACTGCTCGTTAACCAGCAGTTAATAATTAAACTTGATTAAACTGGATTAAATTTGCAAAAAGCAATGCAGGTGCTGTAAAATGCAGTCACACAGTCATATAGTAGGACAGCCTGGGTGTCTATATGATGAGTTGAGACATGTTGTTTTGGTGGCCTTTACTTTATAAATAGATATGATTTACACAATACTCACAGATGCACAAAAAGTCAGTTTGAGATGGCCTGTTTCAGCTGAATACACAGCTGTGTGTTAGCCATTGAAAATCCACTTGTGCAGTATATAAAGTATGGATGTTTAAGGAACTGTAAAATGAGAGTGAGATCAGGCCTGAGGAAGAATCAATGTTTTTTGATGAAACACCTGTACCTGCAAACAGAGTGTCTTGTAATGTGCCATCCTGTGCTGATAACTCACCTTACAGTGTTCCCACTGTTCTCACATTAAGATTAAGCTAATTATGTTGTGTAAATGGAACATGGCCTCAGACAAAACGTCTCCTCATCTGCGTGAGGCATTATCCTCGCCCAAATTGAAGCTTAGTGACATAATGGCTTATGTTTTTTTTTCAGCTTTTACGAGTTATAATGTGGGTGTTTGTGTGTCTGTGTGACTTGGCTCCAGGCAGGCCGCCACAAGTTGTTAGTACCTCGTGTTTCTTGGATTATTACAAGTGAGAAAAATCACACATGTTGATGTAATTTAGTTCATGGCTCCACATTTGACCTGTGGGAAAGGTTGCCTTAAACCGTATTATAATTTTTGGGCTACTATGGGGCTGTGGATCAAGCTATAAACCAAATAAAGGCTGCGTTTTGAATCACTCTCTAATTACTATAATATATTATAGAAATTATATTATGTATTTATTATCCTTGTTCATTTTTCAATGATGTGAAAGGATTAGCAAATTGTCACATTCAGTTTTATTATGTTATAATAAAACACAATAATTATAATAAAAATGTATAACACCATTTCTGGAATAGGCATTGTTGGGTACTGAATTTGCAAGAATGTGCCATCATTAGACGTACAAATGTGGAGCTAAGGTAGTTGTTCGTTAGACATGTCAGTTAGTGCAGTTATAAGGGTGACTGATAATAATGCAATGCTTTGCTTTGACGAAGGGGTTGTATCTCTTGAAATGGTCTCTTTCTGTCTGATACCTGTCCTGCAGTTTCCATGGCTGAACTAAAGCTGGTGAAACTGGCTGCTCAAGTACAACATCATGTTCAGCAACATGTGGGATCTCCCTTAGCCACACTCACACAGCATATTTAGTAATCCTTAGGCTTTAAACTTTTTATCAACTTGTTAATGACCTATTTCATTATTTAGCTGAAATCTGGCTGTGTTGTTATGAGTCTACTTGTTGAATAAAAGAGTATAGTGGGGAATAGAGCCATTATTTTCAACAGAGATTTTCAGTTTTGTTAAATTAAAACTACTCGGAACAATTCATGGTTTTGATTCAGGAATTGTTGTCTGCCAGTAGAGAAGTCATATCTGTGACCTCTTTGGCACCTACTTGCTGCAAAGTGTGGCTCTCACACATTTATTCTCACTTCTTTCCTTGGCTGTTTCACTCTGGCAAAACTACAGCATGCTAACATGGCACACACACAGTAGAGACACACACAAACAGTTATGTATTGCTTATCTGAATTCTTCCAGTTGCAATATGTCTGTAGTCTTTAATTGGCCAATGGGGAGCTATTGAACAGGCCTTTTTTTCTCTCTCCCCCTCCGTCTGCCTCTTTCTCTCTTCTCTCTCTCGCTCTTCCTCAGAGTCTCCTCACATCTAGCATTCAGCGTGCCCTCTTCCCTCTGTTTGACTCCTGATTAAAGCCTGAACTCTCTCAAAACAGAGATTTTCACTTCAGGCTCAACACTGACAATATTCTCATGTACAGCCAGGAGAAATACAATACGTTTCAATCGCTCAATTCAAAAAAGGGTTGACGTGTCGAATTCATTTCCATGGGGAATTTCTCTTGGGGAATTATGTCCCTTGTTATATTATTGGAACTATTTTTGCAGTCCACGACCTGACATCAATTAAAGTGTGACTACATTATACTGTTAACAGGAATGCATTATGTGGATATTTCCATCTAATGCCAATAACAGATCCCTTTATTTTGCATTTTTAAAAGAAGTCTATGCAGACATATAAATAAAAAAAAAGGCTATGGGGGAATGAACATAGATGGATTCACTTATGTTAATTCAACAGAAACAACAGTTCAGACTCTATTTTCATGTACAATTCACCAAATTTTAAGTTGCAAATTGCACACTAAATTAAAGATATTGTCGTAATAATTCTTCTGCAGTTCTGACATCGTATGTCAAATGAACGTGTTAATGCTTATCACAAAAATGAGGCTCACAGCTAAGTGTTCAGCTGAAACACGATGACACAGATCATGCCTGGATGCCTCTGCAAGGTATCTGTTGTTTGGGAGAAAATACCACGCTTACAAAAAATGTTGAAATCCTCGCTTTTCATCCAAGAAAAAGGCTGATCACCAAGTGCAAGATTTTTCAAGTGATTTGTTGTGCTGAAACTCTCAGAATCATATTTGTCGAACAAGCATGGCACATTGCAAGTGTGCTGTTTCTCTAACTGTAAAAAACAAATCCACACCAGCGGTGCCATGTTTCACTCTCAGGTTTCATCATCTTTTTTCCTTCTTATTCTTTTTTCGGCTTTGTTGTGTTTCTTAGAGGATGGCAGACTCATTTCAAACGTGCATTTATAGCATCACCATAATGTATCAAACATGTATCGTGTGAATTTAATTATTTAGATGATACAAGATTAACTGATGATTAACTAAATGATTAACTGATCTGATATATTTTGTGTTTCCCTCACCGCTTTCGCTTCATGTTAGAGTAGATAAGTTGGAGACACATCTCAAATACACATGCAGATACATGTTGTTGTGAATTTCATATGGTTGCACAGCTAATCACTCACCCGTTCTTTGGACCCTATTTGTGATGCTAGGGATGCTTCCAGAAACCTAGTGAATAATAATAAGCAAATATTACCTTTCAGCCAAGTAATAACAGTAATTAATTAACGTCAGCGGTTCAAAGGGCAGCACTATTTTCGCTCAGGACTTTAATTTCAGAGAACAAAATCTAACCTAATGAACTTGTTGTCCTGACCCTGTTAGAAAGTGCCACTGACAATGTCATTACTGTATGTCCTCAGCATTTTTAAATCACCTATGCTGGGAACATGCTGCTCTTGGGAACCTTTCTGCATTATTCCTCAGTATGCAAATTCCCATCTGGCATGATTATATCTGTGACTCTTTGTCAGTTTCTGAGACCTCTGGGAAAACAAGTCATTGGTGCTTGCATTTCCAATCCCAAAAAGTTTCCAAGTACCGGTACTTTGTTAACCTTAAAAAACTTCAGTCAAGCAACACTTCCAAACTGTATAATTAATGCATAACTTACAGCATCCACATAAAAATTTCTTTACACCCTGAATGTGCCAGGATGAATATGAGGGATGTGCTTCAAATGATGTGAAAGACATCCAGAATATTTATCTAAACCATTAAACTTAGTGGAATAGTATACCCATAAAAAGTGCCCAGGATTTCAAAATGTAACTTTCAGTTAGCATCACACTGTTTATGGAAGAAAAAATCTTAAGAGCTGCTATAAGGTGATAATTAAAGGGTTTCTGGATAATAATGCAAATACATTTCATTTGTAACCAAAAACATGAACATGATAACTTTTATGAAGGGAGAATGTATTCCATCATTATTAGGTATCTTATACAAATCACTCTTAATTTCATTGTTTACGGATTAGGAAAGCAGACTTAGAGCAGCACAGTGTTAATGTTTTCAGGTCAGGGACTTTATTCTGAAGTGATCTTTAGCCACAGGACCCAGGTTTCTAATTATAGTCGTGCTGACAGCACCAAACTAAGTAGTTGC
The DNA here is from genome assembly GCA_028566105.1 of Hypoplectrus providencianus. NCBI lineage: Eukaryota > Metazoa > Chordata > Actinopteri > Perciformes > Serranidae > Hypoplectrus > Hypoplectrus providencianus. The sequence continues at coordinate 23,142,117 of JAOWBC010000049.1, read as the reverse complement.
ACTCAGCAATTGCAGAGCTCCAAATTATTCAAAAAGCTGCTACTGGGATTTTCAAAGTCCACATCCTGCCCATCCTATTTAACTTCTAGAGTCAGGCAGAATTTATTGAAAAAAACTCTTTGAATTATCACATTTCTAGTGATCTGATTTTGAAGTTGTTAATGGATTAGTCCCTTCAAAGATGTCTGATTGCCTTTGATTTCACGCCTCAGCTCCCTCTTTTTTAGGTTGTACCACACACTAAATGTAAAACCTGTCCCCATCATAGAAAGACACTGCCTGGGATCAAAAATAAGAAAGAGAGTAAGAAAGTATTTAAATCCAATTTCACATCCGGTTCAGTCACGTAATGTTTACAAAAAAATGTAAAATAAATGCAGACCTATTTAATTGCTTCCACCAAAAAACAAACTACTGACAGAACGGCTAATTAATTATTCATTGGTTTGTTAATGCTATCTTCTCCATTATGAGGTTGTTTTTGTGTTTATTTGTTTTACATAATATCTTTGGGTTTTGAATTAAAGGTTGGATAAAATAGGACCTCTTAATCACCTTGAGAAACAGATTGCCTTTTTTAATACAGTTTTTGATGGTTTACAGACCAAACAATTTTTCAAAGAGAATAATTGATACTTGAATAATTGAATTTCAGGATTTGCTTTCCATCCCAGCCTACCCTGATCATTATGTCAGTTCTGGCTGTGCAGAAAGTGCATTTGCTAAATCAGTGTCCTCACCCTTCTTTCTGTTATGCCCCATTTAGAGCCTACAAAACTAATAAATGTGCAGAAAAATAGTTACAAACTTACAGTGATCCAACTGTTCTCACTAAATGATTTTCAGATGTGTCAGTCATAATGTTTCAAAGTCAGTACAGTTACATTTTCAGTGTATTGTATAAAAATAATAAAGTCAGAATAAATCATCACTCTTATATAAACTACTTCATCAGAACCTTCTGTATCAAGTTGGATGAATATGAGTTGTGAAATTGGATAATGATGCTGTTTTTGACCATTACATTTTTAAGTCTACATTTTGACAGTCATTTTGTGTAATCAAAGTGGCTGTATGACACAATTAACTGAAGGCAGAAATGGAAGAATAATCTCTTTCCATAGGAAACAGATAGTGGGTTTCCATGGCTACAGCACAGTTGCAGAGCAAGGCTTTCAGCTTGCAGTTTATAAAATTGAAGACACTTGAATTCGGTGATAAATAACCCATTATCTTCTTTCAAATTGGCTGCTCTTTGACTGTGTCTGGGATTATTTTCTCATCGTGCTATATTTCATTTCATGTTTTCATTTTCTCTCTCTACTGTGTCGCTCGAGGCTGGTCATGACTTTTTCAGATTGAGAGTACTCTCACAGTCAGGGACATTTGTCTCAGATATGTCAAAGCAGAGACATAAGATCCTGGTTCCTGCTAAATGTCTTTGCTTAAGTTAACATCTGTTAGAAAATTGGTCCAAGCCCTAATATATGTATGTATTCAAACAGGCCATTTAACCAACTTCTTTAGATATAAAGGCCCCGAATGAAGTGAAGTCAAGGGTTAAAATATCCTCTGAACAGCTTTAAACTTCAGCACAGCACCCACCAGTGAGGTTTGATGATCCTAATGAAGGTCAAACATTTCACTGGTTTTATAAGTCTGCATGTGTCACCAAATATTATCTTTGCATAAATCATATTTTATTCAAGCAATTTGCTAATGAAAACGCTCCAGCAACTTGGGTAAATTCAGCAAAATTCATATATTTGAAAGGCATTTCAACAATTAATGGATTCATTGCAAAACCATGCTGATTAGGAGATCAGAGATCAGTCCCTATAAGGCTATCCCAACACTTTTTGTGAACAGAAAATTTGGCAAACTGTTTTTTTGTGTTTGTTTTTTTTTGCTGTACCTCTCTCTAATGTAAAAAAACAAAACAAAAAAAAAAACAAAAAAAAAACACATATACTGATGATATACAAAATATATTTAAGCAAAAAACTAAAATTATTAATATTTATCATAAATAATTTGCATAGAATTTCCTCCTTACAAGAGCAAGGTCAAGTGTCATGTAGGCATTGTTTGTTGAGGCTACAGGGCATCTGTGTGCACCATAATAGGAAAAGAGAAGAGAATGGGCTATTATATTACATACATTACAAAAGTGTCTGACTGTTGCAGCTGTGCTATTATCCTCACACCGTTATTGATTTCAGCTACAGTGATGATGGGTGAGGAAGGTGTTCAGACAGACTGTATAGGTAAAAAGACAACAACAGGGCAAAGTCTGCAGTCTCTCTATGCCATAAGCTCCTCTCCAAGTGCAGGCATGGTGAAGAAACGAGGATTGAATGACAAAAATATGCAACACATTTTTCTATAACCGTCCACTGAATCCTACATCCATAATTTAGTATGTTGACTGTGAAGGTGACATCTGGTTTGCTAAATTGCAGAGAAGCATTATTTTTTCAAACGCTACATGCAGCCAGGAAACATAGAAGAAAGTGAGGGAAAGGGGAGTAAAGAGAGATAAAACTGGAGGAGGATGGGTAAAGGGGGGGGGGTGGATGCATATATGGTGCCTATAAAGACCCAAATGGCTGAATTTTATTGTGTCTGGTGCTGCATCTGCAGCGGTGATTGAAATAGAGAAAGAGAAGGTTGATGGAAGATAACGGTAAAAAAAATCATGACAAATGACGCAGCTATGTAAAGGGAAATAATGAGCTAGAAGTGATGGAAACTGATTAGACGCAGTTTTAAACCTTTGAAGAAAATCAATAAGATCAAATGCTATTGACAGAAGCTTCTACTGCGAGGAAGGACAGCAGAGAGGGGACGAGAGGGGAGGGATGGAGACATTTTGTGTGGTGGGGGATGTGTCACGCTGGGCGGCTGTGCACCTCTAATGTTGCCATCAATCTTTCATCATCATAAACACACTCTAGTTAAAGTCATGACTGGAGGAGATGGTGAAGAATGAGGGGACTAGGAAATAATCAGGAACAAATGGCGACTGTAGCAGATAGAGAAAAAACAGTGGCAGGTGTGGGAGCAGATTATGGGCTATTGAATGGGAAAACTAATTGAAAATAGTCTTCACCGTGATAGCAGCTGCTAATAACAGATGTTTCTGATGCAGAAATTTGCTGATGCTTTGTTTTAAACTGTGATGATGAGAGAAACTTTGACGAGAGATGGAGAAAAATAAGATGCATCCAACTAAGAACAAAATTTGACTCAATCACAGGTGCTCAATCACGTGCTCAGTGACAGCAACAGTTAAGGCGAGTAATTAAAGTAATTAAAGACGGTAATTAAACCCTGAAGATATATGTATGAATATAAGCACTCAGACATACAGGCAGGCTTAAATTTTTTTGTTGGTTTCTCCAGTCGAGTTCATGTCAGTGCTGGTTACTAGAGTCGACAATATCTCTTCTAAGTATTTTACAGCAATTCAGGGATTTTTTTTCCTACTGTTTACACTACACCGTGTATTCATTCATTTTCTATTTTTTTCTAGATACACAGTCACTCCCACTCATTTCATTCAGGGTTAACACCTGACTTTATTGGCATGACTTGTGGTCTGGCCACATTCAAATAACTGAGAGGGCTGTGTCTTTTCATGCAACAATGAACACAGCCTTTGTGTTGTCGGACAACAATAGAGCTCTTTGGCACACAAAAATCATCTATGTCATCTTTTGGCATCAAAGGCAGCACGTGTTAGGATTAAATCATGTTGGTTTGCATGTTTTATGGGTTTTGTAGACATTAAAAACAATATATAATACACCACACAAACTGGTGGCATATTCAGTATCGACATACTCACAATTTGTGAATGCACCACCCACATATGTTTGGATACCAAAACCCTCTTTTTAAGTATTCATCGTATCTTCATGGACTGCAGACCTGGAGCAGAACTGCTAGACTTCCTGGGGCAGGTTTTCAGTGTCAATAATAATATTCTAGTACTCACTGTTCTGCAGCAGTGTACAGAAATTTGAAGTACAACTGCTGCTGGGAGTGCCAGAACTGTCTGCTACATACATACACTGCAGAGCATGTGGCCTGGGCTTCAGACCAGCGAGCGCCTCAAAGATGGGTTCATGGGGATAGATTTGTACCTGAGTAAGTCATTGTTTTGTTCAGTAAACAGACATCCTCACCTATGGAAAGTGGAGAGAAGGCAGGCAGACTGTGGGCGTCACAGACGAGAACACTCAACAGGATGTAGAGAGAAAAGATTGATATTTTCCAACACCTGTTCATAGCCATTGTTACAGGATGGAGGCTGGCAAGAGGGTATTGGATGATAATTACTAGCTGTAAAATGTGATTGCATCAAGCCTCCTTCTGGATTATGGCAGGACAATAGGTACGTCCTAAAGCAGAAAATGGAGAGAGCGAAGGTAGGAAATGTGTGGGGGAGATGATTGACAGTTGAAAGTGTCGAGCTCCTGTTAAAGTTGGACTGAAATCAATGCAAGGGAAATGTTACCATTCAGAAGGCAGAGCTGTGTACAAAAACTGGGCAGAATACAAAACACAAAATCCAAGTCCACATGCTGAAAGCTGCTCCCGTGGTGTATAAATGTATTAACATGTAGACAGGTGAGGTCTCTGGGCTGATGGAAAACATTTGAGCTGCAGCATGTGCAGAACTCCACATCAATGCAACATAGATTAACTGTGTTTTCCTTCTGAGCCATGAGGCATCACTGCGGTGAAGAAATGTGTTCAGTGATCCAGTGAATCAAGATTTCATTGACAGCTGTGCGGACTCTGAAGGGGCATTATGGATAACAGTGGGAAATACAGTGGGAAAATACTGACCGCTGTTTCCATTAACGGCTGCCACAGTCAACAGTTATCTGAATTTGTCCTTCCCCATCTGAAAAATAAGTAATGAATTCAATAAAGAAAGCTCTCAGTTGCATTGGGAGCGTTTGTTATTTAAACCAAAGGGGCAGAGGCGAGCGTCATGCTCAAATCAAATTAATTGTATCTTCAGTGACAAATAGAAGAAACACTAACAAGCTACAGAATCTGAGAAATATCAATTTGAATGTAACAGGTAGAAAAACCAACTTCAAAGTATGAACCTGCAGCTTGTAAGGACTCAGAATACAGCTGTTGTAGCACCATGAGCTCTGTCAGCCACTCCTTAAACATTTGCATGTGGGTTTGTGTGCACCTGGTTGCTGTTTTTCACTGCACTTTTACACCCAGATGGCATCCAGTGACAACAGCAAAGTTATGAAAAACCACCAGGACAGCCGGGACTGTGGGACCAGGTGTAGATGTGTGCTCTGTCATTGTAGGGGTGATATATACAGCAATTATAGAAATGGAACATAAAAAGAAAGAAATATGTCAACTGGAGGAAAGCAAAAGTCTGTCCCACTTCTCTAACGTGGATTAGATGGGTCAAGGTTGCAGACTCTGGGGTTTGTGTTGCCGTAACAACCCTGTATCGCTTGCTGGCTGCCATGGCGATGCATCAAAAATAGAGTGGTGGAAAATAAATGCTCCATGCTGGCTGGGTGGGTTGGTAGGTTTATAGCAAGACACAGAGGCAGACTGTCTTGGTGATATAATTTGCTCCTTATGGGTGGAGGAGACATTCCAGTGCAGAAATATGTATTGTTTGACTCAGAAAGACACCCTGGGATATTTGCTAATGAGTTGTGGCTCTGCGTCAGCACTAAGAAGTCAAATTGCTTTTGTCTTTTCTTGCTAAAAAGGTATTGTGCTGGTAAAATGGAAGCAAGGGAAGATATGGTGAGACAAAGTCTTAGCAGGAGGGCTTCAAATTACAATTATTTTTGCTATTGGTTAATAATGCTGCTGATTTTCTGAGTGTTCACTCCATTAAATGTCATGAAGTGTTGAAATGAAGGCTTTAAAAAATTCGTAAAGCTAAATAATTTCATTAAATTGCTTTTTTTCTTTCTTTTTCAATACACCATTATGCTACCATATAAAACAAAGAAAAGCAGTACATCCTTGCAGTTGAAAAGTAGAAATTTCTTCTACTTTTGCATGTAGATTTGAAACACGACATCATCAAAATAGTTGCTAATCATTTTTTTGTTGATTTCCTAATCACCCCTCTAACTTCTGCTTAAAAGAATTGACCTCACCTCAAAAATGAAGCCAACACATCTTGATTGCCCCCTGGTGGCTGGCTGCAGTATAGATATATGCTAACAGATGGGATAGTGCCTTAAAGTACATGTCAAATAATTTCATTTTGGGTAGTTTTTTATGCTGATGTATGTTCAGACTTTTACTTTTTCTCATAAGTGTTGTATTAGTTAGTAATCTTGTGCTATTATGGGTGGATGCATGGGCGGGGCCTCAATACCACACAAAAGCCTTGAGTGCTGTTCAAACCATAGCTGCCAATTGGATCGACATGTTGTGGTTCAACGCAAACACATTACTTGGAGACTGACAGCAGACATTTTTGTGGGACCTTGTAATCTTGCTGTACTTGCATGATGTCATGATGTGCAAAAATCCAGCTGAAGTGCTGGAAGTGTGTCATTAGGTTGGCCTGTTCACAGCGACAATCAAGTCAAAGTCCACAAGTTTGACGAAAAAATCTCCTCATTGATTTTGCACATCTTATTCAATCACTGACCTTTTTGTTGAGCCAATGACATTTGGCAATCATATTTCCTTGCATCCAGTGTTCTTCCTCAGGGATGAATACACGCTATTTTTTTATTTTTCTCAACCAATTTTACAAGTTTAGCAGCCAAAAATACTCTGTGTTCAGCAAACGTCAAAACAGCCCAGCACCAGATCTTAATGAGCGCGGCTTAATAAGTCAGACATGAGGTGAACTTCAGCTTAGCTCAGTGAATACTTTGCTACATCGAAATATTGCAGTGACACATCAAATTTTGCAACCTGATGGCAATTTGTTTCAGGCTTAGCAAAAATCTCCCACAGATACAAGATCATGTGGTAAAGCAGCAACAAACACAGCAGCTTCCAGATCTGACAGGAGTTTGTTTGGGAGGTCTGTTTCTCTGCTTAGTATTCTGCCCCGACTCCTTCAATCTGTATCCTGTCAGTCCACTTCAACATTTCCAATTCAGTATAGTGACATGTTGAAATTTCTTTAGCGCCAACAGACGGCAGACACACAAACAGAAGTTTGTTCCATGTTTGCCCTTGTGACGGACACAGTCAAAGACAAACTGAGTACGAAGAAGAAAATAAGGATCCTCCGATTTAATTAAAAAAATAGCAGAGGAGGCTGTTGGAGGCAAATAAAAAACAGAAAGAAAACAGTTTGAGGTGAGTTGGGTTGGACTGAAGGGATCGAGGGGGAAATGTGAATGAAAAAGAGAGGAAGAGGGTCGAAGCAGGAAAGGAGAGGAGGATTAAAAATGTCAATATGGTCAATGAGGTGAACGGCAGTTAATGACATTCTCTCTTTTATCTCTCTCTCTGTCTCTACAGGAAGCCAGACTTCAGACCGGAAATCCTGGAACAACAAACAAACACACACACACTGAAAGACATTTGATCATGACATAAAAAGCATCATAACTGTGCTGGAAGCAGTGGGTTGTGCCTTAGGGGTCCAGGTTACACAGAGACTCACACATCAGAAGTAGTTGGTACTGAGGCAGAAAGACACCAGTTTGTCTGTGCAGGTGAGTTAAGCAGGTGTTTATTTGGCATCAGATGAACACGGGCATGGCAGACAGCTGGCATAAAGTGGGCACTGCAGGGGTCTTACCCTCGGATTACAGTTTAGCAGATTAGAGCTAAGAAGCAGTCACCTTAAGCTCACCAGCCTCATGAAACTTACGCTGCAAGCCAATATGGAACGCAGAAACACACACACACCGGCACAGCTGTAGAACACAATTAAATTAGTGCAGCTGGCAGACGGTGTGCAACCCCAGCTTAACACCATACACACATTAAATCACTGGCACAAAGACGTGCTCGCACAAACACTGTGGGATGCAGGACAGACGCTCGCCCCCACCCTCCCTCCCATCGTCCTCTCAAAGCCAGCTGGAGAGAAGATGAGATTTGGGGCTGATTGGTTTTGTCTTTTTTTTACACCGCAGCCTCTGCACATCACTCCATCCACTTTCGCCTATCCTTGGCGCAGCTACATCCCCCAGCAAACCATCGTCATAAAAATCTCCTCCGTCTGAAGAAAATTGGACAAGCCGCTTGTGATGCTTTGATTACTTCTGCCAAAGTTGTTTTTTTTCCCTTTTGTGTTATTTTTTGTTTGCTTTTGATCTCCAGTTTGCAAAGTGGATCAGTGAAAGGACTTCTTGATTGGTTGTTGGACTTTTTTTTTTTTTTTAATCTCTGAATACTATAACAGACAGGCTTGGCAACTGCTCAGCTACAGAACTAACATCTACTAGGTGATGGTGACGAATAATTTATTCTCATTGGAACAGCACCATGAAATCTCTTGCTTCTCTCTTCATGTGCTGATTTTTTTTTAACCATTAAGATTTCATCATTCATGACAAAGAATTGAAAGTTTTTTTCATCCCAACTTTTTCAAACTTTGTCAAAGAAAGTGTGCAGAGGAACGGCGTCAGAGGGGCGCTTTAAACTCAACACGAGTGCTATTCACCGAGAAGCTCTGAAGCTCAGTGAGACAGGCAGAGGCAGACAATGGACTGAACGGGGTGAAAGAGAAGAAGAGAGACCTTGAGACAGAGAGAGGCAAGGCGAGGTGAACCTCAGGAGAAAAGCGAGATAAAAAAACAGACGAGAGAAAACGGCACATAACGGAGGAACTCAGCAGCAAAGAAGAAAAGAGGAAAAGAGGTATTTTTTGGTCTAGGGTGGCTAGAGACGTGATGGAACACCCTTCAGGCCAGACCTCCTCCCTTCTACCGCTCCTCCTCCCTCTCCTCCTCCTCCTCCCATCTTCCCTCCCTCTCTCCGCTGCTCTCAACTAGTCTGCCAGGTTTCTTTGGCTACGTCGCTTCAGTGCAACCAGAGAGAGAAAGCAGAGCGTTGAAGCCGAGCTCAACATTCACACAGATGGCAGAGAGAACGAAAGGGACCTGATGCATCCCTCAGCGCCATGCACTGGATTTCACTGAAGATGGACAATGCAGTTAATCCCCAAAAAAAAGAAGGAAGGAAAAGAGAGAGGTAAACGTAGAGACGGTGGAAGCCAGAGGAGAGAAAGTTAGAAAGTAAAGAGGGAGGGAATAACAAAGCATATAGGATTGGAAAAGCAGGGACTGTGATCGAAGCTGAAGGAGAGATCACCTCTCATTGAAAGCAAAGGAAGCAGTCAGGCTACAGCTGTGTGTAATTCAGCTGCTACTCCTGTGTGTGTATGTGTGTTGAGCATTTTTGTGTGTGTGTGAGTCGGATAGAGGGAGAGAATCCAGCGGGAGACAGAGAGAAAGCGTAGGAGAATTGCTGAGCGCACAGCTTGACTGTGAGACAAATTGACTCTGACACATTGTCCTCCGTCAGTGTGTGTGTGTGTGTGTGTGTGTGTGT
>JAOWBC010000049.1:23115133-23132474 GCA_028566105.1 Hypoplectrus providencianus | reverse complement strand
GTGTGTGTGTGTGTGTGTGTGTGTGTGTTTTTACTAGTCTGATACAGTGAGTGATCCCGTGGTCCAAAGTGTTATTCAGGGAGTTGTGCCAATCACATTGACCAGGCCTCGGTGGTCGTTGCGTGGAGGCGGCAGCACAGGAGGTGGTGGTTGGCTTGGGACAGTGGCAGGCCTAGGGGTGGGGGCATGGCCATGGGGGGGCCGCATCCCGTCCTCCACCCTGCACCGGGACAGGCGATGGGGCTGGGGGTCCTGGGGGGGGGGTCCATTCAGGGGAGCTCCCAGACTCTCCGAGCTGAGGCCGTGGCTGGGCCCAGGGCCGGCCGCGGCGGCAGGAGGGGGAGGTAGTACGGGGGGAGGAGGCGGGGCGGAGAAGGCAGGCAGGGTGAGGTGTTCCCGCAGGGTCTGGGTTCTCCTGGGCTCGCTGGTTCTGGTATTCCTCACCTCGCTATTCTTCTCCGTCTCGCTCCGTGGGGGCGTTGGCTTCAACTACCTGGAGCCGCCTGGGTGGGAGGAGTCGAGGCGGGTGAAGCTAGTACCCAGCTACGTGGGCGCACACAGACTGTCGCCACCTGACGCATCACAGCAGAAGACGTGCGCCTGCCCGCGCTGCGTGGGAGACCCCGGGGTGTCCGACTGGTTCGATGAGAACTACGACCCGGATATCTCACCTGTCTGGACCAGAGACAACATCCAGCTGCCCTCTGATGTCTACTACTGGTGGGTGGTAAGTAACGACATTATTTAACTTTACATGCAAGACTTGTGACTCGATTATTACATTAAATACTGTTCATGTTAAATATATCTTGTGTAGACAGATTAACCGTTAACCAACAGGTGAAAATATCAATTCTTTTTTTTTTTTTTAGTAAATACAACTGTCTCGGCAGTGATTTTGTGTTGTCTTGCCTGTATTTTCTGATGGCATACATTTGTGGTTGAAGAAAAAAAGACTTTGCTTTCAGCCATTTTATCTTAGTGACACCGATCCTTCAAATGAGGAGGGTTTAGCGTGTGTTGCTGCATTTCACTGTCTAATTTGAAACTGCCAGTAGGGGTCACCATTAACAGATGTCCTGCATATTGGGACTTAAATGTAAACTAAGTAATCTTAGTAGTCTAGTAATATCTTTTTCACTGGCCTTGAAGCAGTTTAAAGTTCATACTGGTGGCTTTTTAATACCTTATCATCCAAAACAATTTAGGAAACAGAAACCAAAAAAGCCTTGGCAAAGTTTGATAGTGAGTGGAAGGAAGCTAATAGGAACAGTAAAGCTGGGGCGAAAACATGCCGACCTTGGTCTGTCTTTGAACAAATGGAGAAAATTGTGTGTTTCAAAAAAAATTCAAAACTGAACTTAGTTCAATACCTCCTCTTAGAAAGGTGTATAATATGTCTATTTACTTTATAAAGAACATTCCTAGATGAATTGTGTATGAATAAATGAATTTAGGTCTTAAAATATTTCCCCGTCATTATATTGCAGGTATTAATCTTACTAAATGTATCCTATAAACAGCTGTGATAAATAAAAGGGTAAAGTAGTGTACGATTTGTTTCTCTCTCTTCTTTGTTTCTCTCTCTCTCTTTTCTCTCTTCTCATCCGAAATAAATGTGCACACAGGAGTTTGATCAAGAGCTTTACAAGAAACTTGGCTTTGATGCTCATGGACACACTATTCCTCACATCTACAGGGGCTGCAAAATAAACAATCAGACAGTTACTATATGCTTTTACATGTCACTCATTGTGTTATGTCTAAGTGATTTTATTTTTCCTTTTGGAATAAAACTCAAAAACTACGAGATCATTTAAAAAAAATCTCTACCTTCATTGTTATGCACACAAATAACATCAGAATGTACACATACTAATCTTAAAATAGACATTTTTAATATTTTCTTACAGTCATGTTGCCATGAAAGACTTTCCATTTGTGTGGGTGGAAGATTTGTTGGTAACATGAGAGATATACATTTACAAGGAAACCAAAACACAGAGGGAGTAATACATCATAATCACAGTTCTCTCTGCATCCTCCTCATCCTCTCCTGTCACTGAGCCAACCAATCCCATCTTACAAGTACTACAAGCTCGTCCTGTGTCTCTGCCAGTCATATGTCAGGGTGGAGCATTACATGTTTGGTCACTGGGCTTAAACCACGACTGAGTCCAATAAACTGACATGCCTTCAGAAAGAGACTAAATTCAACAAAGTTAGCATTAAAAAAAACCCTTCCCAATGTGCGTGCATGTGTCTTTGTGAGTGTAAACTAATTTGGCATGGTTTCAGTGTGTTTGTGTGTGTGTGCTCTCACTATTATCTCTGGTGTTGAACGGTGTCCTTCAGTGGCCTGTCCAGAGTCCTATTTCAGAGCTGCGGCCTCAGTTCAGCTCTAAAATGGCAGAAAACTGCAAACACAGGCCAACAGCTGCCAAGTCATTAGGTCACACTGTAACAGGGAGGTGATGAACTGGGAGGGAGAAAGGAGAAATAAATGAAAGGAAGAAAAGACGGCGAGTGGGGGATTTGCTGCGGAAAGAATGAGGGAGATCACATACGGAACAAAGAACAGAGAACGGTCAACATTGACTGGAGAAACAGGGTAGCAAGGGATGAAACAGATTTGCAAATAATGTGGAGATACAGAGAGAAAGCAGGACAGAACAAGAACAAAGAAGCATAGAACATGTGGAAGAAAATGATTTGAGAAAGCAGAGAACAAACAGAACGAAGGCACGGTGGGCATCCCCGGCAGACTAAACAGGCCGATCTCTGCAGACCTATTAGAGCAGGTTTCTGTTTCTGACCTTGTGTTGCCCCATCAGGAACAGCATGCCCCCTTGCATGCGGTTGTCTGGCTCTTCCATGTTATCTATTGCCAATAAACTTTACACAACTTTTGGTGCCATGTCGGTGCGCCTCTCGGTTTGAGCGTGGTAAGTTTGTTTTATGCACCGAATTTGTGTCTTGTGTGCATCAGATTATGCTGGAAATGTATTTTATCTATTCAAAGGAAGATAAAATTCAAGTGATAGGTAACACTTCAGCAAAAAAATAAATAAATAAATAAAATGGATTACAGCCTGATGCAGTACAGCTCTAGGGCACTGCATATTGCTTTCAGAAATATATATTGTCCTGTATTTACTAGTTGCACTTAAGGACACAGCAAGGCAAATAATGAACATTAACGTGCACACTTGCTTTTGTTCACTTTACACTTTACGGTGTCCACTGGTGTCCACCAGCTGTGCCAGAAATAATGCTGCACTTGCGCTGTGGTTTTCATGACCTTGCCAGTTATCGCCGTCCAGCTTCTCAGCCACAAAGTGAGAGAGAAGTGAGAGAGTATTTTATTTGAATAGAGTGGAGCATACAGCATACAGCTCCACTGAGTCCTACACAGTCTATGGCAGGATTGTGTAATGAGACTTCATGACAGAAATAAAATTTAAAGACATGGCAGCAACAATTTCATACAGTTGGAAGACTATTTGTTGGCTCATTGTTGGAGAGGAACAACTTTGTGAGTAACTGATATGTTTATATATCTGTTGACTTTTAAAGTAATAAAATATACTCTAAATTATTTTTATTCACCTTAGTGACAGAAAGAGTCAGGCCTTTATTTGACTGTTATATGATATGATATGATATGATATGATATGATATTATATTATATTATATTATATTATATTATATTATATTATATTATATTATATTATATTTCTGAAAACCATATTGTAAGATTAAAGTGGAGTTGGAGCTCTTTCTCTTAGAAATCAGAGGATATATTTCGGGATAGTTTTCCTGGCAAATACTTCAGGAGGAAGACATCACTGATGCACCGTGAGATGAAGCCTTGTAAGTGCTCCACAGTCAATTACTTGCTTTTCTCGTCTTCTGAGGGAAATTCTTTAGTCCAAAGTGGTTCAATATGGAAATTCGATGTAGCCAAACACAATGGTAAAATAGCCTCTCTGCTTTGTCTCTCTCTCTTTTTTGCATCACTTGACTTACTTTTAATCTGAAGTCAAATCAGCCAATTTAATGGAAGGAAGGGAAGAAAAAACACGAGTGTGTGTGAGCATGATTGGAGTATATGCTCTTCAATCAAAACTAATGTGTTATTGTGCACTCCTGCCTCAGGGGCGGAGGAACCAAGCATTAAATGAAAGAAACATTTTTAAAAAAGGTTTAGTATGCAGACCTTAAGTGAGTAAGTGCTTTAGTTTGGTGAAACATTTTCACATTTAAAGATTACAAACAATCAACCACCTATTTTCATAGATTGACTGAACTGGTGTCTTATCCGCTGTCGGAAAAACTCACTAGGTGATTTCTGATGATTAATTTTGCCGTTTGCCGCTTTTTTTTTTTATGATTTTGAAAGCTGGAAATAAATGTTTGAATTGCAGCTTTGACATTTCCTTTCAAATACTGCTGATATGAATCCTGCCTTAGTTTTATAACCATTAGCAAGTTTCAATTAGTGTTTAGTTAAATAGGATTCCACCATTAAAACTTACCGAGCCAGAAAATACCAACTCAATACTAAATGGCAAAAAGTAGATTAGCAAAATCAAGTCATTAAGCAGGAAGTCACTCAAGCATAATGAGCTGCAACAGAACTATCGACAGTTTTAGGGCTCCAAGAGTTTCCAAGACACTTTCCAAAAATCCAGTGTGGCCTGATTTAATAACAGTAAGACCAAGTGGTTTCACAAAGGTCAACACATTTAGAAAGAGAGCATTATAAACTCATGGTTGAGAAATTGTGTTGTCATAGCAGCAGGTGACTTTGGAAAGTTTAAAGTAAAAACAAATTGCAAAGTAGGAAACAACAAAGTTACACAAGTGCAAAAAGTGTTATGGCAAAATCTTCCAGATATTCAGCCCGGTTTAGTGGCTGTTTGTTTGGCATGTGCTGAGGTGATGAACAGTATGATTGAGGTGGGCAGGAACGACCTTGAGTATTGCTCCTTTGAGCAGCGCAGCTAAATAACTCTGCTGCTGAAGCTGCTCTTCAGATTTACCAGCGTGTTGTTGTGGAGAGGGTGGGAGGTGTTTTCCATGATTGTCAACAGTTTTGCCAGCATTCTGGCCTCATCCACCCCGTCCAGCCTGATGAGTGGCAGACCGACCACAGACTCAGCCCTCCTGATGACCTTGTTCAGTCTGTTGCTGTCCTTTGCTGTGATGCCTGCGCCTCAGCACTCCACAGAGAAGAGGGTTGTGATTAACGATCAATCTAGATTAACAGACATGTAGAATCTAGTTTTATTAAAACCGTAGTAGCAAGAAAAAGGCGCACCTTTGGAGCACTTTGTGTTGTCATCGGCTAAACTAAACATTACTGCTGAATGTTGAGGGCACAGTAAAAAAAAAAAAGGCAAATTTAAGTGAGTTACCAAAGTAATACACACAGGTCACTGTTTACCAAAGTTAAAATGAATGCAATGCTCGGATTAAAATATCCACCATTGTAACCACTCATCTCTTTATACTGCGCTGTGATTTGCTCTCATTTTGAGTTTTTTTGGATCACTTTGTTTCTTTGCGTGAAGGTTTGACTTTGGGGGCTACTCTTAGCACAGATTAGACACTATTAGCTGCTTACAATGGTTATTTCAATATATATCTCTGCAATACAAAACATGAACGTATTTGATTTGACATCAAAAGTCTGATGATAATGTAAGTTCCTCATTAGAACATACACTTGTCAGTTAGCGACCGCAATACCCCATCCTCTTTAACTTCTAAGTGGGTCAATGCTAGCTAATGTTAGTTTTGACGTCCTGGTTCAGTTGGCTTGGCAGCGGTTTGTGGGTATAAATGTTTAGTAATACCTAATCTCACTGCAAGGAATGGTTTGCATGGTGCAAGCCTTTTTAATTTAGTGATGCATTAAGCTCCAGTTAGTATACTTATTTAATAATGAGGCTAAGGTTGATCTGAGCAACAGCTGGTGCAATGGCTCCCTGAAGTAGCAATGTTTTGCAAGTTCAAAATATTGGTTTATAGCAGGTGAAAAAGGAAAAGAGGTGTTTACTTGAAAGTAGATGCCAGGAAGCTTATACTTTAGGAGTCAGAGGACAGCTGAGAGGAAGGGAGCAAGACGGCATTTGGCATCGCTGCCAAAAAACATCTGCCAAAAATTAGAAGCCCCTGAACAACAGCAGCACAGCGTGCCAAGCTGGCTCTGGCATCATGCAGGGAGGCACAGGCAGAAGAAAGCAAAGGATGGAGGGATCAAGGAGGATGGGAGGAAGGAAAAGTGGAAAATGCAGAGAGGTAACGGCATGATAAACAACGTCAGCGAGAGTAAAGGGGAGTAAAAAGAAAGATTTCGTGGTCTCTGATCAGCACGGAAGAGCTGCATGGTGCAGGCGTCCCAGGGTGTCAAAGAGATGAAGAAAGACAAGAAGAGGAGAAACAAAGAGTGAGCAAGGGAAATTAAAGAGAAGGAATTAGACATGAGGGCAAGGAGAGCGCTGGAGTGGATGCATGAATGAAAACGTAAGCGAATGAGATCTGTGTTGGGAGAGGCGAATTAAGGCCGATGGTGGGTGAAAAGGAAGTGGTGACAATGGAGAGGGAAAATGAAGATTGCTGTGTGGGAGAAAGACTGAAAGGAGGAGAGCGTTATGAAGAGGAGCAGCCATGTAGTGGCTGCCAAAATCCTTTTGTGCACTTTTCTGTGTGCATTTTTGTTTTAGGGGATTTTTTTTTATGTGTGTGCAGGTGCTGGCTTTGTCTTTACATGCATGAATGCACATTTGCCTGTGTGGTTTGGCAGATGCTAAAATTGGAGCAATTTTTTTTTTTTTTTTTTTAATCGGACAACTCCTCTTTGTCAGCCACCGCGAGTATGTGTCATCATTCTCTTTACGTCCCACAATTAGTCAGATCAAAACCTTGATCCAGAAAAAATCCAAAAGACACATTTCATACTTAAATAAACAGATAAAGCAGAACAATATTTAACTTGCAACTGTAACTTCTGTCTGCTTTACAAAGTATTGATGTTAAAGGATAATTTGTCAAGTCTCTTTTAAACAATAGGTACCAAATATAGAGACTTGAATAGCTTTTACTGCTGTAATAATTCGTCTCAGTCATACTGCCCATTAAAATAGCCCTTCCTAATGCACTTCCACTGGGAGTAATGTGGGCCTGATCCACAGCAGATGGTGCCGGCCTGATAAATGTCAATGAGTGAGTTTGTAAGTGAGTTAGTAGCCAATTCCATGTGGTGCTTTACATCCAAACATAAGTGGTGCCATGTTTCCAGTGCTGCTGCAACATCACACCCCTAGTGACTCCATATTGCCACTGTCAGCTCTGCATCTCTAACATATTAAAAATATTTCCCTTAAAATAATGTGAAATAATTGGAATTTCAATTAAGTCAAAATTTTCCATCCATTCATTAACCGCTTAATCTGTTCAGGGTCACAGGGGGTCTGGAGCCAATCCCAGCTCATACTGGCTGAGAGGTTTCTATTAACCTATTTTAAGTGCATTTTGAATTATCTCATTAAAAAAAATTAAATGGAAAATTTGATACAAGGTCCTTTATGAAATGTGGGGAATATTCAGCTCGCTTGACTGATGGGCTGTTTCTGCTGAGAGAACACATTAATTTACCTTTATTTCCGATAGCATGAAACATGAGCAGCACTGATATTTAAGAACGAGTCCAACTTGCCCATTTTAATCATATTTCCTGTGGACATTTCTCTAGTTTTACATCATATATGAGTTTGATTGCCAGTGCAACTTGTTTGCATCTGCAACCTATATGTTTTAATCCTGAAGTGCCGACTTCTGACAAATGTAACCCAGTTTATTTTTTAAAACAGTGGATAGAGACAGGACTTTAATTCACTTTAATCCCAAACTAGCATGAGGAGATGTAAACAAATAAGTGACTCACCTCCTGCTGTGGGGTGACATTGCTAACCACCACTCAAAAAAAAAAAAGGATCCCAGTCCCAGGGTTTATTTACTCCTCTATTTACTGCAATATCCACTCTAATTAAGTGCCTTGGTTTATTAACATTGTAATGGATTCTATTCAAGCTTTGACACTTTTATGCAATTTAGTATTTCCGCACAAAAATGTATCAGTGCATTAAGGCCATTATCAAGGTAACAGAAGAGCAAATCCTGAATGATTTTTTTTTTTTCTTTTTGCCCGGTAAACTAAAAGCTTCACTTTCCCAGCGTTGCCTATCCATTAAGTCTGTAGCAGTCAGGTCCTAATGGGACAAAATACAAAATCACCAACAGTATCATCTTCCTCCCCTCTCATCTTTTATTTCAGCTGCATTTACATCTCCTGTCATTTTTTTCCCTTGCTGCTTTATATTCAACTCATAACTTTTTTTTTTTTTATCCCCCCACTATTTATTCTCGAGTCGTTTTGTTTTTTTTTTTTTTGACACAGCCACCGACAGGAGAGGCGTGTTGTCATCTCTGCTGTCACTTCTGTTTATCCCTCGGAGCAGAATTGTGGGTACTTGGACATCTCACTGTTGTTGGCGACGGACAGTGTAAAAGAAAACTCGATGGGGGAAAAGACGAAAACAAAGTTTATCTGGTTGTGTCTTTAGGTGTAGTAAATGGTTAATGTGCAGACAAACTGACACAAGTAGACCTCGTGGGAGTGAGAAGTTTACAAGATGTTTTGACTCCGCCGCACTTCTTGCTTTTTTTTTTTTTTTGGCACTTTTCATCCCTTTTTTCAACTGCCATCCATTTATTTTATTCGGCTTGTTTTTGACATGTTTGCAGCAATGCCTCTGCTCCTCTGACCACAGCTCACCTAGTCTGACTGCATCCTGTCAGTCTGACACATGGCCTACCTAAACACAGACACACACGGGCACAAGCACCTGCTTATTTGCACACGGATGCCGGCAAATGCATGCGTACACACGTACACGGGCAACAGAAAGTAACTAAATATAAAGGCCGTTGTCACATCCAGTTTGTTCTGCAGAGGAAAGGATACACATCCTAACCATGCCTTCTCTCTTTCTCTCTCTAGATGCTGCAGCCCCAGTTTAAACCCCACAGCATCCAGCAGGTGTTGCTGAGGTTGTTCCAGGTATTTCATATAACTAATTCATCTTTCCAGTACCCTGGTACTTCCACATCAGCTAAGTCATTACTTCACACTGCTGGGCAAAACTAAGGGGAACAGATTGACTTTATTAGACATTAAAGTTTATCAGTGAAGTAGGTCGTTCCTTTTTAATGCATCCAGATTTTTTTTTTTTCTGCAGTCTTGAGTCGGAGAGCCGTCACATAAGGCTGCATGTTTCAATATCTCAGTCTGGCTCCTTGAGGGCAGAGGGGCCTCATGCATTATACATGTGGGGTCTAATGAAGAATTCACCCCTGTATTGAGAGCAAGATGTATTTTTACAATCAGGTCTGAGCTGCAGGTTAGGTTGTTTTATGTCTCGTGGAGTTCTAGTGCGAGTGTCCTATTAAATTTGCTGCGTAGCTTAAATTCAGTCCGCTTTATTCAATCATGGCTGTCTGTCGCAGGTGATTCCCGGAAGGTCGCCGTATGGCTCGTGGGATCCGGGTCGCTGCCTGCGCTGTGCTGTGGTCGGAAACTCCGGAAACCTCCGTGGGGCTGGATATGGGGCGACTATTGATGGACACAACTACATCATGAGGTAAGAGTTACGGTCGGAGTAGAGAGAAGGGTAAAGAGATTAAAACCAGAGATGCAGAGCTGCGTCCAACTTTCAAGATAGAGCAAGATCAAACATAAACATTAACGACTAATAAAAATTTGTTTTACTGTTTAAAGTGGTGTAAAACTTGTTTTTTTTTTTTACTAGAGTCTGCAAAAGGAGGATTTGCAGACTCTGGTAAAAAAAACACTTTTTTCACAGATCAGTCACTCCCAGCTCTTTGTTGTAAAACAACGGGGTCCCTAAAAAGATGTATTTGATATTGTAATTAGATAAGTAAATCTCCATATACATAAAGGGAACTTCACACGTATATTGTTAAATGTGTTCAGATAAATTCTACCTACACTGGTGGTGGCGATCTTATCTTATTTAAAAATGCCTGTGAAACACTAGAAAGTGCAAAATTGCAGATGTGAGCAGATAACTGAACAAAGGCCAACCGGTGAAATAGTTACGACACTTCAGATGCTTTTTCGCTGACCCTAACAAACTCTTATGACTTAACTTGTTCAATGAAATGCATTAGAAAGATTTATGAGGACTGCACTGAAACCTCACACGGTATGTGGCTTTAATGCTACATTATGCAACACTGTGCAGAATGGAGAAGTATTTATAAAGAAGCAGACCGCAGATGGGTGTTTCTGATGCTATATTTAATCTCACTGTTTAATGCAGAGCTCTGATTGGTTGACAGAGGTCACTGACTCGTGTGAGGTCACCACAGGGAGCTTTATTCCCCTAAGAAGCTGAAACGTATGGATTGTGTCCCTCACACGCCAGCAGAGAGGCACATAAATCCTTTTGTCTGAATCTATTCCCCCCGGTGCCTCGGTGCAGCGGTGATGGATCACAGGGCCTGATTGTTGTCAGTTGGCATGAACACACAGCTGTATGTTGTTTCCTGCAGCCAGCGTGTGTTGAGGCGGGATAAAAAGCCTGAGCAGGAATGACGAGTATTTTTTTTCTTTCTGTCTGCTAAAAGCATTAGCATCCATTAGCGCTGCACTCTCAGTAGACCTGTGTGGGCAGCATCCAACTTCCGTCTCCTGTTACACTGTCTCATTGCCGTGGTTTGATCCTCCTTTATTTTTTTTAATCAGTTTGGCCCACAGCTGTACCGCTCTGGACTGACTCTTACCTCCCGTGTGTCTCTATCCGAACACACATCTGTTTTTGTTAGCTGACATATGGGTTGGGTGCCTCCAGTAGCCTTTTTTTTTCAGGTGCACCTTCCTGTTTACATAAACAGCTCACTCCTCCAGACAGTGACTCACATCCACTGTAAATAAAGCAAAAGTCTCAAGCACACAGACAGAGAGTGGTTTATTTACTGTCTGACTGAAGGCTACATTGGACACAATTTACTTCTACTATTATATAATAAAAGATGGAAAGTCAGACTTGTTTTTATATCAACGATGACTACTATGGCTGTGACCTAGTTCGCAGGTAGTCGCTCATGAATTATCCCCCACATTTTCTCTGGCTTTCAGCTCACTGTAATGGTTTTACAGCCGATCACATTAGAGTTTCGTGTTATTCTCAGCGCTCTCATAAGGACTGTTTCCAGCAGCTGTGAAAAGTTACCAACTTGCTGACGAACACTGGAGCTTTCAGTGGCTTAATAGCTAGATATTAACATGAACATGAAAAAAAAATCCTCAAATGCACTTAAAAGTACTGTGTGAAATTCTCGGAAAAATTATTCTAATGTTAATGACACTGGAGGGCATTAAGTTGGCTCTTGATGCTTGTGCTCAAGTTTTAAAGGCACAAAATGATAGTGAAGGGAGTCGTTTTGTGGGTGTTATAAAATGTGACCACTGGCTAACAGACATTTCTGATCCAATGGGGAAAAGTCTTTTGGGGGTATATACATCTGCTCGTCATCATGCTATCCCTCCCTTTCTCCCAGGATAAACCTGGCCCCCACGGTGGGCTACGAAGAAGACGCCGGCAGCCACACGACTCACCACTTCATGTACCCGGAGAGCGCCAAGAACCTGGCGGCCAACGTCAGCTTCGTCCTGGTTCCTTTCAAAACACTGGATCTGGTCTGGATCACCAGCGCTCTGTCCACAGGCCAGATTCGATTGTAAGAAGAGACAAACACACACACACACACACAAACACACACACAAGCATAAGCACAGATTAGCACACATGAATGTGTCCACACTAACATTAAATTAATTCTGGACACATAGTGAACACAAGCACAGGGACAGAACATATCGTTTCACTTTAGGAGCAGACAGAGACACGTAAGTACCATTTGGGGTTTAAAGACACTTATTTTTATACACACACACACACACACTCACACACACACACACACACACACACACACACACACAGCGCTGTGAGAAGCCAGGGAGTCGCTGGGCTGAAACAATCTGTCAGCCTTCAATCATCCAGTTCGTAGCTGGTGCAATCACATAAAGTGCTGATTGAATGTGTTTAATCAATTTCTCTCTGTCTCTGTCCCTCTGTCTCTCTGTCTGTCTTCATCGTTGTCTCTGTCTCTCTTTCTCAGCACCTATGCTCCAGTAAAGCAGTTCCTCCGTGTAGATAAAGATAAGGTGTGTATTTTTAACCTCTGATGTCATTCTCACATGCTCCCAATAATACATCCCCCCCTCCCACACACACACACACACACACACACACAGAGTGACCCTGCTTTGCTGCAATTATATCATCCCCTCCCCATTGTTGATGAGGGATTACAGTTAGATTATAAACCTTCCCTTTGTTTTTAAATAATCTTCTGCTTGCTCTTTAATCCGTGAAAATAAATAAACTCAAACTAATCCCCATCATGTGAAGATTTTATGAATATCTGTGCTTGGTCAAAGCCAGTGTCTCTGGGGGTGGACCAGAATTTTAAAAAGACTAAATCCCTGTTTGTTGGGACTGTGAGTCACCTGGAGGCTGCTAATGAATTTGTAATTACGTATAATGTGGTTAACGGTGCTTTTAATCTTTCGAATCAATCACAACCTGAGGGAGTATTAAAACTTAACTTGACAAAATCTGTTCTCTTGTTGGGTTGGAGCGTTTCAATATGCAGCAGCTTTGATTTGCTCAAGGTTATCTTTTTTTATATAATTGTATAAATGCTCTGAGTAAAAGCTTAAAATCTGAAAAGGTCATAATTGTGTGTAAAGTAGAAATATTTGGAAAAACAGATCCACATGTTTGGGTTTTTACTGAATCAGTGACTGTGGGACAATACAGAAGAAACACTGGCAGCAGTTAAATCTCCTTCTGATCTCAATGAAGGAGGTAAATAAACAGTTAACAGTATTTAACTGCCTGTCTGTCCGCCGCCCAGGTCCAGATCTTTAACCCAGCATTCTTTAAATACATCCACGACCGCTGGACCAGACACCACGGGCGCTACCCGTCCACCGGCATGCTGGTGCTGTTCTTCGCCCTGCACGTCTGCGATGAGGTCAGTTTCTCTCCGTCACACATCTGCATGCTGTTAATCTTTGCATCAAGCTCAAACTATAGTTAAATCTAGTGAAGAGTAAAAGCCATAAGGAGAAAAAAATTGGTTTATTTATTTATGCATTTTTGCATCACAAGAATAAAGTCAAAATGTCCAGAATACAGTACAACTTTTAATATTTCTGCCAAGCATAAGATATGTCTTGGCAGATTGTTTAGAGAGAATTTGATTTTTCAAGCTTAAAGTCAAATATTTAAGAGCTTTTTTTGGTGACATTTTGATTTTATTATCTAAAATTCAACTTTAACCTTTATATTTCACATTTATATTTCCTGACATTTAGATTTCAACTTCATTCTCAGAAAAATGTTCCTATCTGATTATTGTTTTTCTTGTATAGTTTAACTTTATTCTTAACATTTTGACTTTATTTTAAATATTCATACATCATCCTCAACAATTTATAATATACTACCCTTTCATTTTATTCCGTACTCACTCCTGCTTTCACTCTTACCCTCAGGTGAATGTGTTTGGCTTCGGGGCAGACAGCAGGGGAAACTGGCACCACTACTGGGAGCAGAACCGTTATTCTGGAGAGTTCAGGAAGACCGGTGTCCATGACGCAGACTACGAAGCCCAGATGATCCAGCGGCTGGCCAAGGCTGGCAAGATCACTGTATTCCCTGGGAAATAACCAGCAAATCACCCTCTGTGTCCAGTTTTCCACTGCTGGTTCGGCGACAGACACTATAGAGGCGGCTTAGAACGTGTTAGACATTCTTGCTTTCACTTGCCTGCACCAGTTTGGGTTCCCAGTTTGAAGTCAACCAAACACTTGAGCGGACATGAAATGGTAGCAAATAATGTTTCCCTTTGACTTTACCTGATACTGGAGAGGCCGGGCACTCATGGAGATCTGAGGAGAACATGGTGTAGAAACAGAAAAAGTCAATGAAGAGAGTTCTGCTCATGAAGAATCAGCCTAAAGGGAAGTTGAGCCTTAAGTTTGACAATAAAGCAACTGTTTATTTAAGGTTTAATTTCTAAATACCAGTGCAAGACCACAAATCTGTTTTCATCGGCAGCTTCAACTCAGGAGTGAAAAACATGAAGGTTGGACTGCAGGAAAACTCAACCAATCGCCACAAATACTGACTTTGATATCAGGACTCTCCTTGGATGAGAGTCTGAACTTTATCCATTAACAAAAAATGTCATGTGCTACCATGTACTGAAAGGCCGAAGTAACAGCACCGTCAGCATTCAGGACACTGTTGTTCTGCAGCCAAGGGATGTCTGATGGTAACAAAGTGTGCATAAACTTTCACCCTCTCAGCATGAGGCGCTGCGGTGTTGGCCTGCAGACAACAAGGCCTCAGGCTGTGGAGCTGTGAGGCACTATGAACTCTGTTGAACATCTTGAGACTTGAGGTCCGATTTTCCATCTCGGACAGAATCCTGGACCATGACTTCCCTGTGAAAGAATTGTTCTTTCATGCCACAATGAGGCCAGACCTCAAATTGTCACTTTCCACTGTCACAGTTCTGCTTCACAAGACAGCCCTGCGAGGCCCCTGTCTCTGTGACAGGGACGGCTTGTGTTACGGTTGGTTATAAGAATATGAGTGATTGCTGTGAGTTTATATTGTACGATTGTCCTCTATATCCCCCTGGGTCCTTACCGGGCTTTGCAAGGCTTTGACCCCTTGCAGCAGACTCATGGAAGGAATCAGGGACCAGGACTCTGGATCAAGACTCTCTGATTCAGACAGATCTCTGCAGCAGTAGCATGAGCTTCAGCCTAACCGGTTTTAAACCCCGCTGCAACCTCAGGCCATGCTGCAGTCTTCACATCCAGACACAGGAAGGAGTGTTCTGCAAGAGTGTCGGTGTGACTGTGTGAGACTCTAATGAGGCCAAAAGTCTGTCTCCTGGGATTTCATGTTTGGATGAAGCCACGTTGGTTCCTGGACTGGAGTTTCATCCCCATGTGGTCTGTCAGGGTCTAATTTGGGAGGCGAGGACTGGAGACAAAGGAGCCGGTGCACGGAGAAACAGACAAAGGCAGCATGAGAAAACACATTTGTTTTCAAGGATGAAAAGAAAAGACGCTGGATCACTTTAGAACTTGCGCTTCTGCACAAACTGTGCTGGGTTCACACCCTGGGTGTGATAGACAGAAAAGGACCCCGCTCTGTTTGTTTTCCCTCTCACAGACCTGACTCATGTTTCCCAGCGGAGTAGGGACTGTCAGGAGCATTTTGTCCCAGATTAAGGCCTGTGTTAGGGGGTGAGAGGAAATCCCCACTGTATCTGTCTGAGAACTCTTTAACCTGTCAGCAGCTCAGCTTCATTAACCACTAGCCCTGGTCCCCACTCAGCCAATTAAGCTTCAGGTATGCCTGGAGTGGGCGGAGCCACCAGACGCCTTAGACTTCACCTCTGTACTGCATAAACTGCACTTCCTGTTGTTATGTTCATGTTGACGGCATATCCCCCTGCAGACTGCAGACTTCATTTGTTATTTTTATTTTATGTACTGTTTAGCTTTGAGTTAACACTCTGGCTGGATTTATACTCAGATCCAATTTTATTCTCCACCCAGGTGGCACATTAATGGTTTTTATCATGATTTGGTATCTGCAAGTAATGCTCTTAAACAAATTTATAGCCTCCCTTGTTGGCGATTTCAATCCTTAACAAGGAGGCACAAACAAATATCAGTCATGGAAGCGCTGCTGGGCGGTATTGTGTCAGTGGAAAACACAAAATGTGTGCCACAGAGAGGATGGAAAATGAAATTATTTGGTTTGACCTGAGGCTGTAAATTCATCCGAACATGCCGTGACGAAGGAGTGTTTATCAAGAAGCAGCTGGTGGCTGATAAGGAAGAGTACTCAGGGTTCCTACGCAGGTCTGCTGATTGAATTTGACTTTAAAAGCGTGATATGTAATTATTCTACTGGCCCTAATGACAGAGCTCTGGCTTTTAAAACTCACTTTGCAGACTTTAATCACAAATTAATGTTTGTGTCCAGTACAGGCCCGACTGTTGACTGGAGCTCAACGATTCACACATTGAGCATCACGCTCTTATCCGTTTAATTAATTATAAGATTGGGAAAAAATATGTTTTTAACCATCTGAGTCTGCTCTTACCAAGATGTGCTGAATGGTGAATAATTGTTCCTGCGCATAGGTAAAAATAGGTGCTTTTGGATACGCTAACTTGTCCTCTCTCCTTCTGTCACCTGGATCTTATATCGTTTCATATCTCCTAATGAAAAAGCACAGTAATTTGGTAAGATGCAGTTTATTGCATTAGGCAGATTTTCTGTCCCTTCTTAGGCTCTGCTGTCGTTAATATCGTGGCTGTGAAAGGGTGGATTCATTGTTTTAAGCAATGTTATTAATTTAACAGTCAGAATTTAATCATTCCAGTCCAAAACAGTAGAAGAACCGCACAATTACATTATTTTCTCCCCGTTAAGAGTGGCTGCCCAGCCAAGCATGGGCCTTCATGAATGCTCATTTAAAACCATAAGTAAACTATAGTTTCATCTTAGAACTTCACCAATATTTCCTTTGGCAGCAGCAGTTGGTGTATTGTGAGTTAAAGAAAAAAAAACATAATCGGCCACCTCTGAACAAGATCAAATGACATGTGAGCAGAAACTGTGTATGAACCGTGAGTGCCCGCCTCTGCAGCAGCTGCCACTGTCACCTGTGAAACCACACCTGTGTGTGTGTTGCAGCAGAGCTCGTTCCTGTGTGGGATGCAACCACGTGGCATCACGGAGCCTGTTAACTGTTTTTTTTTTTTTTTTACTACATGCAGTTTTACTTTTGCTCCTGCTGAGACACACGCTAACAGTGAGGAGGGTCGGGGTGCCATACTGCCCCCAGCAGGACATGTGAAGAACTGTGCCTCCTATGCTCATATCAGTCGTGTTGGTGATTTATTGTATTATGTTGTAACCACATGCTTTTCTCATGTTTTACCAGTGAACTTTATCTGTGATTTAATCCTGCTTTGCACATCACAGATTTTATGGGCTCACTTCAAGAGTCTGAGCTGCTGAATCTGGACATTGTTTGTGTTTCTTCTCCCTCTGTCTTTCTCACACACACACACACACACACACAC
>JAOWBC010000049.1:23099216-23109360 GCA_028566105.1 Hypoplectrus providencianus | reverse complement strand
AAAGGGAGAAGAAAAGAGGAGAGGAAACTGATGGAGGGAAGGAGGATGTTTGAGTAATTTCTAACTCTGTTAAGACTTAAACCATTACTGTTTTTTCCACTTTGCTATCCAAGCCATGTTTGTCTCCTCTCTCCACCTCCCACTCAGACTCTCCCCTTTTAGTTCTCTCCCAGTTTAAGCTGTGCAAACTGGCTGGCCATCTGTAGAGCCTCCGGCAGACAGTGTGTGTTCTTGCCTGTGGCTTGGGCGGACATGTCCTTCCCTCCTCCCTTACCGTCCAGCAGGGGGCACAACTCGTGAACCCACTCACTGGCCTTTAGCCCACGGTTGGCCACATCCTGAAGAGGGATGAGAGATCAGGGTTAAATCTGTGACACTGAATGACTGGAGGCGCAGTCTATGAGAGAGTGCCTTACCTGAGGGACTTGACACAGGCAGGTGATCTTGCCGGCGTCCGGGTCGACAGTGAAGAGCATCGCAGCGGTCTGAGGGGACTGCGTCTTCAGCAGCTTCAGTGACTCATTCAGAGCCTGAGAAGGGATATGGAGAGATGTAAGGGGTAAAAAAGAGAAGTAGGAGAAGAAGAGTGGTAACAGAGGGGGAGAAAGAAAAAAGTCTCCTCGTCAGCACTATTGATGTCTCAAGGTCAGAACTAATGGGCCACAGAGCTGATTTGCTCCCATGGCAATAACATAAGATAAGCTATGAGACTGCCTGACAAAATGTGCAGAGATAAACTGGATTTTAATACTGTTTATACTTTTCACTTTATTTTTGTCGGGGATGCTGATGAAGTCTTGGGGTTTGGATTACAGATTTTCTCTCGTATGTGTATGTAGGTTCTTCTTTTACAAGGACATTCTTTTTAGTAGATTCAGAGAACACAAATAAAACGGAAATAGGTACAAAGAGCTTTGCACAAATTCAGTTACATAATTTCCATCTATTTTACAAAGCATTGCAGTTTGGAGGTTGTTCAAAATCCTTTCTGGACCCTCACCTTGGCAGAGGCTCCGGTCTCCATCTCCATGACGAGCACCGGTTGGTTGGGGTTGCTTTCGATCACTTCCTTGGTCTTTTCCAGGACTCTCTTCTGGATGTCGGCCTTGTAGTTGCGGTCCAGGTCATCCATGGTCTTCTTAAGGCCCTTCAGGGAGTCCCTCATCTCATCCTTCCTCCACTGGGAGATCACTGCTGCGCCCATCAACTGCAGAGAGAGCGGACATGTTGTCACCACAGTACTGAAAGGTTCACAAGAACTAATACTGTGCTACCAAGTTAATGCCTGAATTCTGAATTCTTTGGACAGAAAAAAGGAAAAATACTGACAGGAACACAACAGCATCTTGATTACATTTAACCGCTAGTGAGAATGAATAAAATAAAGTAATTCAATAAATCCCATTTTATTCTGTTATTGTTTTGTGATTTTCCATGGTTGAATTGGATACCATGGATTTTAAGTACTAAATACCTAGTATTCTTACTACGTCTTTGGAGTAGAAAAAACGTAATTTACCTCAGTCATGTCAGCGATGTCTTTCTGAATGTCCTTGTTCGGGGCTGTCTGCTGCTTCACCTTGTCACCCAGTTCGGACAAAGACTGTTGCAGGGAATCGGCTTTCCTCTGGGCCTGATGAATGTGAGACACGGAGGGATGAGGGGCAAAGAGTAAACAGTGTAAAGGAGAGATCAGGATGAAAGAAAACCAAGCAGGGCAGTGGAAGCAATAAGGAAGTGGGAAACGTGAAAAAAGATAAAGAAGAGGATCAAACAGGAACTGTTGCCTAAAAATAGTAAAGATTAATTTGTCCTCGGGGCCTGGAGAGAGGGGGGAAAATGCAAAATGCCCCTTTCTAGCTCCAAGTTCAGCAGTCAGAAACAAGCGTCATTAAAGTTTCATCTCTGGGGTACAAATTCGCACCAGGGACTAAATTAAGACAAGTAGGTCCTCAGTCTGAGACAGTATTAATGTGTTAGCAGGAATTAAATAATAAAATGACGAGTGATCAATTAATGTTAAACAGACTTACACTGTAGGGATATAAAATCTCTTCTATGCAAGAGTGGGTGGATGTGTTACATGAGCATAATGCTGGAAGCGATTGTGTGTGAGTGTGTGTGCGTAAGTGTGTGTGTGTGTCCTGACCTTCTGGGCCTCTGTTCCTGTCACAGCAACAATGCGGCGGATGCCCTTAGCGATGGCCTCCTCTGAGACGATGACAAACGGTGCAGCGTGACCCGAGTTCTGCAGATGGCTGCAGATAACAGAAACCAACAGCGTTACACAACTGTGTGAGGCAGGCGAGAAGGAGAGCGCTGAGGAGAGGAGCAACAACGCGACCGGGAGAGACAACATTACAGAACAGCAGCAGCAGGAACAAGGGATTCTTTGAAGTGGCTGCGGATTAAAACGACATCAAAGACAAAATCAGGAAGCAAACAATGGTTTACTAAAGCAGGAGCTGCATGAGATGGTGGGACACGCAATTAAAAAACAAGCCCTGTGAAAACGTCTTCTTCAGTGCTGCAATAAGAACCAAAGCCTTTTGTATGCAGGATCCTTTTTTTACACCTTTGCACATAAAATACAGCTCGGAAATCATTTTTTTACTTGACAGCAATCAAATCAAATGAAAAGTGTTGCGTCTTGGCATTCAGGTGAATTTTACAGCTCGAAGCAGACACTGTAAAAGTCAGTGCAGTAAGTCTAATCGCTGGATTGAGCTCCACAAAATGTTCCGGTCCTCGTCTGCACAGGGACACGGCCGTCTCACTGTGAAGACCCACAAATCCAATTAATGCTTTCCACTTTACACGGCGCCACTGGGCAGGTTTTGACACTTCTGAAAACAGACATTTACCCAGAGACTGTTCGTTCCACACAGAAGGTGAACTGTAATTACCGGCAACACTGAAGATGTGAAGGTGAACACACGATCAGAGCTGATGCTCAAGTTACAAAAGTGCAAACAAGTGTTAAAACTTTCAACCTGCCGCGCATTTTTCTGCTGCTACTTTAAGTCTATTAATGGCTCTAGAGACATAATCATATAAATAAAAATACATAACCTCTCCAGGTTACAAAAAAGTTCATTACATTCAGCTTTTTTTTCATATTTGAAGTATATTACTTTATTGTTTATTAATTAGCACGAATGGGTTGTGGACTTTATGTGTTAAATCAAATGTATAGTCTTAACCACAGCCTTCCTACACAGAGCAGTTTGCGATGCTTTCATTCATTGCTTTGAAACAATTGGTCTCCTCTCATTCAGCCTTGGTTGCATCTTTGCTCTCTTGGCATTTTTAAATCGATTTGAATACTTTTTTGTCGGGATTAAGTTACTGTTGTGAAGAGTCCTAACGTGTTGGCTAAATGTGCACCATGATGGGCTTGGTTGCATCGGGCCTAAATTCCGCTCAAATGTAAAAGAAATTTACATTGAAGAGAAAGTAAATAACGCATCATACTCACGTTCCACCACAAAATTCAATGGAGGTGAGAGAACCAGCAGTGCTGTCGGGGTTCTCCAGCAGCTCTTCTACGGGGATACCGATGGAAACGACTCGGACGGGGTCGGGGTAGGTCTCATCGAACACGGCACGCAGACCCTGAATGGCCTTGGCTTTTGCAAGTGGGGCCTCCATGGCATACACGGGCTGGGGAGCGCAAAGTGAGAGAGAAAGTGATGTCAGTAAATAGTTTATGGGGTTATGATCCTAATCATAATGACAGAGGGCAAAACAATGTAGAACTAAGTTCAGGATTAAAGGTAGGGACAAACCCTATCGTCTCTATTATCAGCAAGAGGGAAAAGCATTTAGTTTTTCATACAAAGTTTTGATTGAAAAGGTTTTTTGGGAGGCCAGATGATGCTGTCATAAGCCTTTCAGCCAAAATAAACCATTTCATGTGTGTTTCCCCACTGACCTTCGCTTCTTTTATCATGGCGCATGCGATCTCCTCAGTCCTGCGGACCTCCCCTGTGCTCAGGGCGCCTTTAGCAGTGAAGTCGAAACGCAGGCGGTCGGGGGCCACCAGGGAGCCCCTCTGGTCTGCCTCCCCCAGAACCCCCCGCAGGGCGAAGTTCAGGATGTGTGTAGCAGTGTGGTTGCTCATGATGGGCCTACGACGAGCCTGATATATAAGCAGATATATGTCAGACAAACAACAACAGGCAAAGCTCAGATCATGAATGTGTGTCAGCATATTTGCATGTAATTTAACTGCATGATAATAAAAAATCGTGTCTGTAACTGTAATGATTTTATGGAAAATTTAACTATGAATCCTGCAGATGTTCTTACCTCATCTACACGTAAAGTCACACGGTCTCCAACCTTCAGAGTGCCGTACACTGTCCCCAAATGAAGAACGTAACCTCCTCGAACCTGCGTGTTCTTGACTGTGAACTCCATCCTCTGCAGACACAACGACAAAACCAAATAGTTGGACATGTTTGTATTCCAATGAAAGCACTAAAATAAACAGGTGAAATTTTTTGTTTTGCTCAGCCTTGATTTTCTTAAATGCAATTTATCAGAATCAGGAGAAAACTATATGTATAAAGTCCACACATGTCCCTTTAACAAGTACGAGCATTGTTAGAAAAAAATCAAGAGACGCGATGGAAACAAATACTGACATTTGAGTCAGTGATGGTTTTCTGCCACCTGTCAAATGAAAGGTTTTTCATGCCATTCGGGTTCTCAAGAGACAGATAAGAAAAATCTTCCACCTTTCATCCATTTTGCTGTCAAAACTGTGATATTTCCAGCCTGTGCCAGCAAACAGAGGGTGTTGTTGTCTGCATGCATCATTTTCAGGACGATTATTTCAACAAACACCAAACCAAGTGAGAATTAAAAGTCAACAAGGGGTACATTTATTTTATCTATTAAATCTGGATTTTTGTTTTTACCTGCAACATCACATTATGTAGTTTGGGAGGAAAAGGCAACAGGCCAACTCTAAAAATGACTTTTAATGAGAGCTTTTATTACCTCCGACCTCATAATGTTTTTACTAATCAGTCTCAAACACCATCTGTGAAGCTCGTTACAAACCCCTGAGGAGAAAATGCATCACCTTTTGGTTTTTATCAGAGTTTTCTTTATTTTTCATGCACTTACATCCTCTGTGCTGTCGTCTTCTCGGACCATGTAGCCCTCGTCAAATGTCTGTCCGCCCTGCTCGGCGTAGAAGGACGTCTGGTCCAGCAGCACACCGCACTCCTGACCAGTGGTCACTTCATCGCAGAAGGCGCGGTCATAGCGCAGAGCCAGCACTGTGGCTGAGGCCTGCTCAAACTCTACACACACACACACACACACACACACAAAGGTGAATTTCAGTGTGTGAATGTTCTGGTTCTGGACTGAACTAGTTTTTGAGAATTGAAAACACTTACCGTAGTTGCCGCTGTCTTCGGAGGAGTACTTGTATTTGCACGAGTCATCTGTGGCGGGAATCTTCTTGTTTCTCAGATCTTCAATGGCGTAGATGTCCAACATGATGCCGTCAACGTCTCCTGCTCCCTTGCCCTGGGACTTCAACTGCACACACAAAGTTGTGTTATTGTTCCGTTTTGGACACAAAATCTGAAACACTTAAATACACCACGTCATAAGTACAGTGGACTCAGACTTAAAATCTACTTCACTGAATATTTGAGGAAAGAGGGACTGGTGCTGTAGACCTCATAACGAAAAACAATCTTCTTTTTCGTTTTATCTGCATCTGACATTGTATGCAAGTGTAATTTCCGGAGAATTCTTGTTATTATTGACAGTGATAGCCGGTAAGTAAACTGCTGTCATGTTGTTTGTGAGCAAACAAATGTTGCATTCTTTGGATATTAAAGTCAGAATTGTCCTAAGTCCTTTTCACGAAATCAGTCTGCAAACTCTTACAGGCAAGAGGAAGGTTGTGTTGTTTACACATTGGCAATAAAAACTACATATACATTTCAATATCTTCACATAGTACCTTTAAGTTGTATCTGAATTAAACTGACATATTAACATGGGTAAATTAGGGCTATGGGGTGTTCTCATTGCAAGTCTTATATTAATCTTCTCTCTTCCATAAATTGCATATGAAGCAACAATATTGCAGCCTACATTATAAATAAAAAGTGTGTGTACTGTTGGCATCTCTCACTTGAGT
This sequence comes from Hypoplectrus providencianus, assembly GCA_028566105.1. Classification (NCBI taxonomy): domain Eukaryota; kingdom Metazoa; phylum Chordata; class Actinopteri; order Perciformes; family Serranidae; genus Hypoplectrus; species Hypoplectrus providencianus. Next base: position 23,103,188 of record JAOWBC010000049.1, on the reverse strand, counting down.
AATGACTCGTGAGAACGTTTGCAATGTGGAATTATCGATTTATTTTATGATGTGCACCCTTTGTAATCTAAATACACAACAGCCCTGGGACACATCTTATGTTTGTGGAGCTCATAATGTTCACTTTGTGCTAATTTTCTCTCCCCCTCATGTTCATAGTCAAAGCTGACATTAGACTGAATCCAACTTCACAAGTGTGGGTTAACAAAAAGGCTTCTGGATTCAATTGTATTGATTTGTATCTAAAAGCCTGTCATGTACACTGGGTTTGGAGGAAATAAAACTCTGTCAAACTCTCCATCCTGCAGGGAGCTGAGCTGCAGTGTCAGTATTTATTCAGACATGAGCTCACTAATGTGTTGGACAGCAGTCTGCAGCTGCAGTAAACTAGAAAAGTGATCAATCTTTTTGCAAAATCAAACAACAAGGGATTAGCACAGGGCTGGAAAAGAAACGAGGGTGTATTTAAAAAGCAGGTGCACAGCTCCTGATTCTGACTTACAGTGCAATACTGCAGAACGCTGACACAAAGCGAAATAGTGTCCCCACGGGAGAAGACACAAAGCACTGCTTAGTGGAGTTCCCCTACAGAGCAGCCAAACCAGTACACTGCAGAAAGTTTCCTCGACCATCTCCCATCTCCTCACCTGTGCTGCCTTCTTCTCCTCCTCGAAAGCAGCAATGTCCACCAGCATGCCTTTCTCCTCTGCGATGAGGGAGGTCAGGTCCAGAGGGAAGCCGTATGTGTCATACAGCAGCCATGCTGTGTCACCTGGGCGCACAGACAGAGGGGGGAAAGGGCTGTTTGGTATGCAGTAAAGCAGCAATTCTCAATAAAAATAATTTTATCAAAATACTGCAGTCATATTACAATGCATTTCAATTTATCAGAAGGAAGTGAGGAATGATGTTCACTTGTCTCTGCTTGTTTAATTCCAACAAAGAAAATGCAGGAAAACTGTCAGTTACATGAGACACAACTGACACTATTTCCAAAATAAGAGTTAAAAAAAAAACCCCAATCCTGTTGGACAAAAAATCCTAAGGTAGACAACAACCTTTACAACAATAGTCTTGATTTACAGTGTGAATGAACTGTTTTTTTTTATAAAAGGTTGTCCTTTATTATATACAATCTTAATATTTTCCAAATACTGAACAAGAAAGTCTTCAGACATGCAGAGGCTAATCAATAAAGCAGACACATTCTGATTGGATTAAATAAAAAAATAATAATTATTAAATAAATTAAAAAAAAAAAAAAAAAACAGAAAGTGAGTGAGTGTCTAACCTGGAATGGTCTTGCTGTCTCCCAGACTCATGATCTTCCTGTCGAGGATACGGCGCCCCCTGCTGAGGGTTTTGAGGAACTGCTCCTCTTCCTCGTTAATGATATCCTTCACCATATCTGGGTCTTTTTTCAACTCCGGGAAGGCATCGCCCTGAAGATCAAGAGTAAAAAAAAAAAAAGGTAGAGATCGAAGATGGAGCGCGAGATAAGGGGAGATGGAGGAGTAAAAGCATGAGATGGTAAAAGAGGAAACATGAAGAGAAGGTCACCATTTATAGCATTACCCTTATGCTTCTTTTTACATTGTACAGATCCCTTGTATTCTCTCTAAGTCAATTTTAAGAAGTAATTATTAAGAAAACAAAGTTCCTGCTCCAAAATGTGTTTGGATCTTCTCTGGTCTGTGTTCCACCTTCCTGCCAAGTTGATTTATGCTCCATAAAAAGCTCTGAGGCTAGAAAGCGAGGAAATAAAATCTCACCAGGGAATCGACCACCACATCCACCAGGGAGGCAAAAAAGCCTTTCTGAGCTCCCAGCTTCTCGTGGGAGTAACGCACAGCACGACGCAGGATTCTCCTCAACACGTAGCTAATCATGATGGAAACAAAACATCACAGTCAATTATTCAATATTACCTTTAACCTTGTTATGCATACATGCCATTTTCAACAGAACAGAAAATGTTAAACACACAAATTATACTACACTGTGATCTGTCTGGGAATGCGTCTGCGCCTTTGGTATCTTTTGTCTTTGTAATCACTCCTTCGTTTTCATGTCTCACCCTCTTCCAGTGTTGTCAGGCCGGCCGCCGTCTGATAGGGCGATGGTGATGGTGCGGGCGTGGTCAGCCAGCACGCGGTACGCCATGTCAATACCATCAGTATCTTCTGCACCTACTTTACCAGTGTAAGGCCGAGCTCCTGTACCCTGAGATAAAACAAAACATTATGTTTAAGCAGTCAGTGGTTTGCAGATTTCTTTCTGGAAAACTGTACACCCACAACCCTTCAGAGGAGTTGGCAAATTATGAAATTTTGTTTTCAATTATGATTTGGGCGTCCAGAGAACAAATAATTAAGATATAAATAATTATGTACCACATTCAATTCCGCAATAAAGCTAGATTTGTCTTATCTGTGTCCTTTTGCTAATTTCTGCATGAGATACTTACAGGAAAACTAATTATTTTGGTCGAATTTATTTTATCATTGGTACTGAAAATGAATGTAGAAATGTAAAATGTAAAAAAATGTAAAAATGTAAAAGTATTTTAATTTATAATTTGTGTTGCAATATTTCCAAGTTGTTTTACACTACCATTCAGTTATAAAAATCTTGGGCCATTACCCTCTGAATGGCTTCAAAGTACGGGATGAAGAGGTCAGTGTCGTAGTTGGACATCTTGTTCTGCAGAACGGACACCAGACGCTCCAGACCCATCCCCGTGTCAATGCTCTTCTTAGGCAGCGGCTTCAGCACAGTCTCCGACTCTCTGAGCAGTGCAAAGACATGCCGTTGTTAGAGAGTCACTGAACAGTAAATGTGCTTTTCATGAGGCTGACTCATAGTGGGAGAGCACACACATTGCTCTTATTGTGTGCATTTCTTAAAGGGGGATCATGCAGTTTTCTTCAGACCACAACAGAACATTAAACTAACTAACTAAATATGCTGGATACAAGGAATTATTGTTGTTATCATTCAAGGTATCAGATTATGGACACAGCAATGTAATCAGATTTTCTGCAAATATCTAGCTGGAAAGACTTTATATCCAAGCAGATTTCTACAGATGACTACTGAGATGGACATTTATAGAAGTGCATCATCTGGAAAATGGACAGACAACAGTAGTAAGTGTGAAGAGGTGTGGAGAGGGCGTGTACAGACTCAGAACTAGACCACATCTTGTGCTTAACAGATGACAATAAAAAGGTGTGTCCAAATTCCACAAACATTTCTTTGTTTTATGTTCATGGTGTTGCTGTCAGTAAACCTGATCAGTTCTTTATACAACCCACTAAACTGGTTACAAGCCATAAACGAAACAGACAAGACAACACAGCCATGAGGTGTTCGTCTGAAGGTGAAAACAAATGCAATGAGCCAGAGATGTTTAACAGCAATGCCACAAGGCAACACAAACTAAGTGTTCTAGTAAGTGTAAATATTCTAGGTGTCGCTGAGTAGATAACTGCATATGTTTTGACCAGAAAACCTGCAAACAATGTGGAAAAGGGTCAGGCTTTTATTACTGTGGCCCCGAATGCTAAAATTAAGACATAATAAAGTGAAGCTCCCAACTTGCTCCACAGCATTTCCAAAAAATACATGAACCACTTGGATGATAGAATCACTTAGAAAAAGCCCTGCAAACAGAGAAATGTGCCTTAAGAAGCACACAACACTGGAAACTGTTTCCATAGGACAGTAAAAAGTGATGCACAGAGCTACTGCATGACTCAGATTTTAGCAATAGGCTAAAGCTAAGTTAACAGCCATTATCTTCAATAATATGTGATATGATGATAAAATACAGTTTGCCTACAATGTGAGGTGAAAATACAAAACCTTCCCCTTCAAGACGATTCAACATACTGTGATCAGCATCTGTGTCCAAGTCTGTTACCTGTTGAACTGGATGAACACCAGGTTCCAGATCTCCAGGACATTTGG
>JAOWBC010000049.1:23041503-23065151 GCA_028566105.1 Hypoplectrus providencianus | reverse complement strand
ATCCATCCATTAATCTATGTATTTTCCTTGGTTTATCCAGGGCTTGTGCAGGGGCAGCAGGCTAGGCAAATTGTTTCAGGCATCCATCTCCCCAGACATAACTTCCAGCTCCTCCTGGGGGACCCAGAGGAGTTCCCAGGCCAGATGAGACACATAGTACTAGTCCGGAAACAGCTGTCACTTAAGTCATAGTTGTAGCAACAAGCCCGGTACCCTGTTCTCCTGCAGTAATCCCTACAGGACGCCCAGAGACACAAGATCAAAAGCCTCATCCACAAACAAATGAAAACTGGATGAGCAAACTCTATGACCCCTCTGGCAGCTTCACAATGGTAGAAAGCTAGTCCAGTGTTAAGGGCCAGGAAGGAATCTGCATTGTTCTCTTCAATCATTCATTTCTTGAGAGGCACAGACGTATGATTTCCTGATTGTTTGACCACTCTGAGTGCTGACCTCTAGACGATGCTGAAGAGGCATATCTCAGCTGCTTTAAAGAAACTGACTCACTTACCTTGGTGAAAGAAAAATGCTCTTATTAGCGCCGCAGCAGCTCCAGTGGGAAGTTAAAATACATTATATATACTGTCACTGTCACTTGATTTTGTTTTCAACAGCATGATTCCACCTTCTTGTTTATTAGTTTGTGCTCGTTCATCCTGTCTTTGTTTAAAATCATTTCACTTGGACATGTCAGAAAGCTTGTGTCGGCCTTTTCCGGAGCAGATAATTTGTCTTTAAGTATGAAAGGCACAACTGTGACTAATAGCATTCATGCTTATTTCAATTGAAGGGTCCCTGTAGGATTTTTCCAGGAAATAATAATTTGCAAACCCTTTAAACATGGACATCTGCATGCAACATAAATCTCCTCAGTGTTTGTTGTTTGTTCAAAGCTGTGTCCACACCCTGACACAGTCAGCACCATGGACAGATCCATCTGGAGCTTGGAATACATTTGGAATTTCCCCAATTTTGCATTTCCTTGAATTCACTGACCAGATTGTGTCTGATGCAATAAGAAAGATTTATTTCGCCCTCGTTTTACCTTTATTCTGTGTTGCAGGATGAGCCACTTCAGCATCAGTGCAGACCTTTGAAGGCTGCTTCTGCCAATCATGTCTCACGATGGGATTTTTGAGACTGTTGCCATAATATATGAACATATTATTACACATTATACCTACAATGTATTGTATTGTCAATCAATTCAAGACATATTAACAAAAACAAAAACAAAAAAAACACAGCTAAAGAAAGATCTGCATTGTATGTAAAGTATCAGTCCTTATCTGACCATTAAAATATAAAATAAAAAGAAAATAAGTAGCTCTCATACCTTTAAATCACCCTCAGCCATCACATCCAGAAATGATGTGATGGCTGATTTTATTGACACAAAGCAATCTGATTGCTATAGAGGATTTTTTTTTTTTTTAGAAAGAAATACCTTAAACAAATGTGTGCCAAAACATTCATTATTTCTGAAGGAAAAGTCTGTCACGATCAGGATTTACCCACAGTCATTACCCAGACCAAAGTGAAAGGTCATCTCATTTATCAGTTCTTTAAATCACAGGCAGAGCTTCATTTTCAGTTCCTTTGGATGGGACGTTATGCTATCCATCACCAGCATATGTGGGTCTGGGTCATGTATCATCCCGATGTGTCTGTTTAATTTCCAAAACAAAGTAACTCTGAATTAATAGCTGGTCTGGTCTTACTCCTGAAGCCAAAGCCTGGATAACAGGCTCATGGCTAATGAGTGCATGAATCAGTGCTTGTCTTGATTCTGCCTGTCCTGCTAAAGGCTTTATTTAAGAAAAAAACTCCCTCCTGAGATGCCATGAATGTGTAAATGAGACATACAATGTGATATACATTCACCAGACAAGACTGCTGCCACCTATTACTCCTAAAAACACCCTCCTCCTGCTCAAAATATACAAATCAGTGTGTTTTTCCTCTGGGTCAAATGGCCCAGGGAGTTATCTTACCATTACAATACATTGGGCAAGAAAAACAAAAATATATAGATCAGGAACCCAAAGAACAAACCTGAAAAATCTAAAAAAAAAAAAACAGCCATCAGCCGACACCCAGGAAAGCAAATTACCCACACAAAAAAATTACAATCCCTGCCCCTTCTGCATGCTCTGTGCACACTGAGAGGAAGAACGTATATGAAAGGCGCTGTGTCTGGCAGAAGCAGTGGAAAGCAGAGGACATAGGAATACTGGCTGGACTTCCTCAGAGCAAGATGATAAACACGGTACCAACCTAACTTTGAAGAGGTCCAACCACACTGTGAAAAGGTCAAAGTTCTGAGATGAAATCACAGTGCGGTGTGGCTGTCATTAATACTTCCCAACCTAAAGCATTCCTGGCTTTATTATCTATTGTATACTAAATGGGAGAGAATAAAGTGACAAAAAAAGAATATTTAATGAGAGAATAAATCAAGTGAGAAGTAGGATCAATTTCCTGGTCACTTAAACACAAAAATACTTGTTTTTGCACCCAGAGGAGTCTCCCTCTTCTGGCCATTGGAAAGAATGCAGGTTTAAGACACATCTGCATTGGCTTAACTGGTCAAGACTGCTGCTTAGTTTTGCATTATAAATAGTCATGCGACCTAAAAAAACAGAAACTTTATAACTGTTTTACAAAGTCTTGGAATCCATGATAAAATTGTTAAACTGAAAATATATTTACACGGTGGGCATAGTATCCTTGTATCCATGTCAGTCTGGAAGCAATGTAGGCGGTCTTCTAAAGTTGGAGCAAGGCTGCAAACATTGTGTGACAGTAAAACAAATACATGTGGCTGCCCTAATTTGTTTTTTATGATCACAATTTCTAGTAACGTTGCAAAACATTAGGTTCCTGAGAACTTTCAATTTGTCACTAAGAGGCAGCCTGACTGAGAGGAGCAGCTGGAGGGATCAGAGGCTGTCCCTGCTGGTCGGATCATATATCCACCGCTGCATCCTATAGCAACCTCGAGCAGTTTGGACCCGCCTAATGTTTGCCGCATGGACCTGTATGTTAAGGGTCACGAGTACATGTACTGGTTGCAAACCAATTAGAAGATACACTGTGTGTGTGGGTGCTCGGTAGCCTCAAAATATGCCCTGACTGCATGGGGATCAGCTAACGAAATTTATTTTTAACTTCATCCTGGAGGCAGCGAGTTACCCGAAATGGCTGCAAAAGAATCTGATTTTTTAAATAATTCAATGCACTTCAGCAGTAACCACTTAGCAGGTAATTAGTGGTCTGAAACAGATCAGCCTTTGAGAGCAGAATGCCGCAGCGTTTGTTCACTTCTTTTAGCAGAAGGAATGAAAGGTTGACCACCAGTATTTGCTGACCTGCAGGGGCTTGTGGTTGCAATTTTTTTTTTTTAAACCAAAGTCTAAAAATCAAACTTGTTGATGCATGTGATGCTTTTTTCTGCTGGCCTTTTTTTTTTCTCCAGAGATAAATTAGTTTGTCCCGTCATCAGAAATGCAAGTGAGGACGTCCTGCAGTGCCTGACTATGTTGCTTTGAGTAGATATATCATTTATTTGAAACAAACAGAAACAATCAACATCAAATGTTATGCTAAAAATGAAAGAAATCTTTTCCTTTTTGTCCAATTAAATCGCAAGAAATGCCAAATAAACCCAACAGGTAAGAAGAAATGCTGAAAAACCTTCATGTCACGTCACCCTGTGAACTAAACCAGGGAGGAAACCGTCTCTTTCAGCACAGCGTGACTCAGGAGGGACCTGACCCCCTCGGAGCCCTGCTTTTATGTGGCTGACATTCTTTTAGTTTTCTGAGCGCTATCATTACGCCACTTAGAGGCAAGACTTTCCCCAGCTGTGAAACAGCTTTGGGACAGTCTCTCTCGGGAGAAAGTATCTATTTCACGAGATTACACTTAATACTTCCTGAAATTACAGTTTGACTCAACAAATTGTGATTGTAGGCATCAACTGTCAGCTGGTCTCAGGACCGGTGAGCTTTGTGTTAGGCTGGTTTTCTGTAACATTTCTGTTTTCTTTTTTGGTTTAAGCTTAACAGGTTAGCTTTTTATCACAGTTGTGAAAAGACAGAATAAATGAAAGAAATATAACAATAACATTTAGGTCAAAACTGAAGAGCATTGATGAAAGGATAAGACATACATTTTTATTAATTATACAAACAAAAATAGGAATGGCAAAGTATTAATTCAGTGACGACATCAGAGATGTAATTTTTAGTCTAAATAAAACTGCATTAATAATCATGATCAAATCAAAATCAGGTGAACCAGTGCTTGATCATAGATAAATACATTTAATCTTGCTAAAGTGTAAATTCATATCAATGAGACTTGTTATGCAAAAAGATACCCTGGAAATGTATATATGTTGCATAAAAATTAATGTGAATATACTAACTTTTTGTGGCTGGTATGGGATTCCTATAAACACAAGCAAAATATTGACACCATCACCATTTTTTTTTCAATGAAAATGAGAACATGTGTGAAAATAATCACTCCCTCAACACTGAGGCTCACATTCACATCCCACCTCAGACATCAGTCAGATGCTTTTCTCTGAATCATGCAGCCCTCGTCTGGAGGACACACCGCCATGGCTCCCCTGATATGGCATTTTGTTACCCTTAACTTCTAAGAACATCAGATAATTTTTTTGTGAAATTTCTTTGCTTTCATTGAATTGTGTTGGACTCCAAGATTATATCTCAACCTCCCTTTAGATTGATATAGACCTTGTGACTTAGAAAAAAACTGCTGACAACAAATCACAAGCTTGGGCAAACAGTTTTTAAAAACCACTGTCTTTGATATGTTAAAAGCAGATGATCTGAATATGTAACATTTCTGAAAACCCCAAACTCTAGTCCTGACATGTGTGAGAACTTGGTCGGCACTTTCCCCCGGGCATGTATTTCCACTTTGATCAATTTTCAGCCGCCAGAAGATCATGAAGATCATGTGGTTTACAAAAGTAGAATTAGGTTTTCTTTTTCTTTTTCTAATTTATTTTTTTCATCATTTGACGAGTGAAGTATAAAAAAAAACACATGCATCGTCCCATGGGAGGCATGTGTGAGCATGCATACTCTTTAGTCGAGGGTCAAACTCTTCAAAGTGCCACTGGGACAGAAACACTTCAGGAGGAGAGACACAGCAGCACAAGATAAAAAGAAGCTGTGCTTGGTACGAATGATCCCAACTCCTGTCAACACAATTATTAAAACAGTTTACAGCTTAGCTGGTCGAAGTTGCAATGTTTCCATAAAAAAAAAAATATTTTGCCGGTGGCTTATTGTGATTCTGCTGTGATTTTTATTTTCCTATTTTTGTATATCTGGAATTAAATGATCCAGAATGGATCCACCACCCACTCATTTGTATCAAACACACATTTAGGATTGGATCATCTGCAGTCATCTACTTGTATATTTCATAATTATTTGAATAAAATGCTTTTTATATACCTTTTTATTTTGTACTGAAAAAAAACATAGAACACTCGAAATACCCACATATATGCTGTGGAAAAGAAACAGAGGAAAAAAAACTGTTTTCTGTTGCGTTGTTGGAGTGATGGAGTGACACCTGCGAGCTAGTTCAGACAGGCAACCCGAGCTGCTCTGCTGAAAACACTCGTCATGCCTTGCTCCTCATACATCCTCTACTTAAACACAGTCTTTCCATTTGGCGGCTGATTTAAGCCGTGAAATCCCCCAGCTCTCCCCCTCTATCACTGCTGCTGCTTCTGTCCTGTCTGCTCTGTAAAAAGAGTGGCGCCTGACTGGCAGGGCTGGCCGACCCGAATGCCTTTACCCATCCTTGTGTGGTACATTTTTTGACATTTTTTATAAAAACTGCCTTGTTATTTATTTTCCATTGGCAATTTTCTGAGTATCTTTTGACTCAAAGTAATACAGGACACAGTGCCTCCCTTTAAAGCTCAATACTGGACGAGTGCTTTGTTTTTAAATAAAATAAAATTCTGTTTGTCAAAGAAAGGTTGTCAACTCTAGTGCCACTACAACTGCAGCTGTCCATCTGTCAACCTCAACATAAAAACCTTGACTGATGGTGTTCGACAATATTTAGTGCATTTAAGAGCAGCATTCATAGCTACTCCCCTGCTTTATCATCTTACTCTAAATCAGGTGGCTTTCTGGGATTGATATTTATTTATTTCAGTGCATGAGCCCTTAATGTGACATGGAGATAGCATAATCCCCTCGTAGCCAAGGAGCTCGTGGGGAATGGCCTCGGGGCGGCTGGTGCCAGGCCCACACATAGAGAACTATTTATGGCACCAGGCTCCAAATCTTTTTTGGGGGAGAATTTGGGGGAATTCTCACTCCTATCAGTCCTCAACGTCTTATCCGAAATGAACGCAAGGAGTTATGAGGTCAGAGTCAAATGTAATCCTATTCTTTTGCTGCAATAAACATTTCAACGTGAGCTGTCTGACTGAAATACCTGTTGACTCTGGTGCCCATAATCAGCCTGAAGCGCCACTGGACAGATTTGTCTTCAAATGATAATATTTAGTCTTGGTTTCATGCAAGTCACACAAACAGTCCTCCAGGGTCAATGTCTGGGGTTTGTTTGACCCATTCACTTCTGACCAAAGCTTCATGCTCCATATATATTACATCATTTACTCCAGCAGTCTAATATAGCTGTGGACAGTTTTATGTTACAGTCAATGGAAAGCTTCGTATGTCTCATACATACAGAGGGTGAGGGGTTAGGGCTTAAAGTTAGGACATCCACGTCTTTTCTCCTGTAAAAAACACAAAAAGAAACTATGGTCTTAAAGAAGAACCGATTGCTCGGCTGAACAGTGACTATTTGTTGTTGTTGACTTTTTGTTTTGCAGGTAAAGGCCCATTTGGACGTTTTATAACGCAATAAGCAGCTTGAAGCAGGCCAACAGTGATTTAAAACATCTCGGGGGGGTTTTGCTCACCCTGCTTTGCACTGTACTTAAAAATTCCCCACAGCCTTTTTAAAATTACTGTAAATCACAGCTTTTCGTGATTTACTGCTAAGGAAGAGCTCACTTGTAAAAAATGTGTTAATAACAAGCTGACAAGTGGTAACTGAATTTATTTGTTTCAACCTATGTACTTTTAGCTGGTGATAGGATAGACAAACAAATGGTTTTTGTGACCTCAGTGACTCGGTGACCTGACTCGGGCTGGGGTGAACTAAAGGGCGGCAGAAGCAGTTTGCACAGGAGGAAACACAGAAGCAGAGGAAGAACAAAGAAAGAGGTAGCTGGCTCCAGCACGCAGACACTCAGTGGCTAATCAACAGTCTGCTGGGGCCTGAGGCATAAATCTCATTGGGAGTTCATCACCATTATGTCATAAATAACAAAAAAAAAAATAGCGATATGTGAGCATTTTGAATTCCTTAACATTAATTTCCTATCTTGAAAATAAACAATAATTATAAACTTTAACTTCAAATGGTAAGTTATTCTAGTGTCTCTCACCCACAAGCTCCACCAGCAGCATTTAATAATTAAGTATTATTGTAAAACGTTATCCGTACCACCTACTGCTGTCTTTTTTTCCTCTTTATTTTCTCCCAGAAACAGAAAGGACCTAAACAAATATTGTAATAATATAACTTGTATTAAATAATATACAAAGTAAATACAATATACAACACAAAATACAATATATACATGTATCATATATACGTACAACAGGTACAGTCGTTAAATAAGGTTGGAGGTAAAGAGTTTAATGGTCAATGGAGAAGACGGGGGACACTTTCCAATATGGAGTGGGGTTTGGACAACATGCCCATCGGAGAGTCCAGCTCCACCCCCAATACAGCACCTGCTTTTTAAATTAGTTTATTGTTTCAGTAATGGAAGAAAACCATAAAACCCTTTCCCCCTGAACTGAACCATGTTTATATCCCGAAATAAAACACATAGTTCCAATGCCTTTACCTAATTCAACTGAAAGTGACACCTAACAAAAATGTGATCTGTCATTAAATAGTATAAATTACAACCATTACAAGAATTGAAAATGGGCCTTTAATGGACTGATAGCGATCAACTAAACCTACGGACCAATTGCGCCTTTATCTCAACCTAAGTTAAACGATTCTAAATGGATCCATAAAACCAAGTGTGAGCCCTCAAACGAGCCTTTGAAGGCCCGTCTAAAGGTGAGGAGCCGTGACATGGAAAGACACAGAGTGTTAGAGAACAAACAGGGAGGAAACTAAAGGTGGAAACGGGGTTTGGAGAATATAGAGTGAAGACAGAAACACATAAGCAGCAGCTGTTATGGAGATGTGAGACATCTTTACAAACTGTTTTCACATTGATGAGCTGTGAACTTTATGAGTTTCATTCAAATAGCCCCCTTTGCTCCCTCTCCTTCACAACCTGTACCTCTATCTCCAGCTGCCTGTTAGGAACTCCATGTTGCAATTGACGCCCAACAGATTTTGACACAATGAGGTCTAAAGGTTCATACGGTCATAAAAAAAAAAAAGAAGGTTGACACAGGTTTCTGTAAGTGAAGATTAATTCCCTGCAGATGCTGGTCAGCTCTTCCTCTATCTGCTGGTGTCCTGCTTTCCTTCAACATTAAATAGCAGAAGCAGCAGGGTTGGAAAACGACATGAAACAGCCTCAGTGCCACAGTGTGGTTGTGGTAAACCTTGACTGTAGCGCCCTTAATGAGAACACTGGAATATTCCACAAAAACATGAGTGATTCACTTCCTGTGTAGGAGTTTTGCCATGACGTCTTTTACTTCTTGTTGAGATGGTCATAAGTTGGCTATAATCACAATCTCCTTATTACTAATCTTTACGCATTATAAATAAAGTCGAGCACTGAATGCAGTGAAACAAGCTGTAAACTACATATTGACTTTATACACATTATAGGCATATAGGGAGCAACATTAACATATATTCAGTTGCAGGTGACAGACCCATATTCATTTTTTTTTTTTTTTTGTTCTTTTTTGGTCGCCACCAACTCCTGGAGGAAATATTGGTCTGTTTAAGTGCTAACTGCTCAAATGTGTCTGCAAAGGTTTGCTTTCTTTGCCTGTATGTTGTTTGATGCTGTTAGCAGTGCATGGTGGATTTATCTCAGCGTTTTTGCTCTGAAAACAAAATAATAAGATACTTATATGGTAATGAAGCAGTCTAGTCACCAGATATACATATTTGGCATTGTTGAGCACCAGAAATGGGCAAGTGGTTTGCATAGTGAGCATCACAGTCTGCAGGAGGAAAGGGTTAGGGTCATGGGGGACAGGTCAAAAAAAAAAAAAAAAAAAAATCCCAGACTTTCATCCAGGGTGTTGGTGTCCTGTTTTGTCTGGTGTGAGAGGTCAGTTTAAGGTAACTCTTAATGTGGCATTTGAAGGTAACCTATGGATTAGCTGGTAAATGGGTCACATTCTCACATTACATTTTACCCATAACTGCATACAATAGTTAAAAAAAAAAGTATTTATTCGCTCAATCATGACTCACAACATGAACCATCCCTGCACAGCTTTATTGTTGCCACAGTTTGGATTTGGAACAAATTTCAGCAGTTGAGAAACATCAACATTTATTATTATAGTTTACAGAAACATACAGGATATGTACATACAAGTGTCTGTGTCTTGTACAGTCTGTGTTGTTGTTCTTCTGTGAATGCCGTGCAGTTCATACTGGAATCTGAAACTGACCACATGAAAAATAATGCCATCTGTCGATCTCATTGAATTATTAAAAAACATTATAAAATTCAAAACAAAAAGGAAATTTATTTATTTGCTTAAATCTTGGTTTTTCTGTTTTGGTTTTGTTACCCTTGGGGTATCTGAATAGGGCCAAAGCAGGGTACACCACAAACAACTTCCATCTGGGCCATAGACAACCCATCAAAAATCATCCCAAAAGGGTCAGGGAGTGGGTTCAACAGAGGAGAGGACCCAGGGTCAGGGAGGTTTGAGCAGGGCGCACGCTGGGAGGAGGACCCTTTAAACATCACACTCAACTCCGTTGTCTTCGTTGTTTTGTTGAGGGTTAGTTAATCCTCTCTAACGATGATTGAGGTGAGTCATAAAATGGTTATTATCTAATACAAACAATGGGTATTGGTGGAAACTCCAGTATGACATAAATCCGCTGTCTTATCTCTGTGAGGAAACATTAGGTGCAGACCCTCCTAAGAGTTTTGGCTCCGGCCTCCTGCTGGGCCATGTTTTACTGTTGTCACTTACAGATAGAACCAGTCCCAATGTGGTAAAGCTTTGTTTTCCCTCAGTGTGCCAGTGAATATAAAATAACCAATAGAGCTAAGTAGAAAACTATTCACAGGCAGATTCCCAACCTCGGTTGTGAGTTTGGGCTTGGCTTTCTCACTTTCAAATGCTGCAGCGAGGACTCAGGGAGGCAGAAATGTGAAAGACTCAGTGAAGTGGAGCTTTTAATCTGATAGCAGTGATAAAGAGCAGAGGGCTGGCAGCTACAGACGGAGCCTATCTGGGCCTCTATCCCAACCACCTTTGATTTCATACTGGAATGTGGGGGGATAGGCTGCAGCCAAAAGTCACTGTATGAGCTGCAGATATCGCTGGCAGGTCATCTTTTTTTATTGTGAGGTCAAGTTTTTAAAAGTTTTTGCGTCAAGTGAGTTTTGGCTTCAAATTGCCTGGGATTAGATCTGTGCAGATGAGACTCACAGATACACACAGATAAGGTCAGAAAATGGGCATTTTCCCTCCAAAGAAATGTTCTTCCAGTTTGGAGCATTATTTAGTCCCCAGAGTTAACATGGGATATTTGGTACAAATTGACTCTTTAGATTTTTACTTTCATGTGATGCTAAGATCCTGTGTTGAAGACCAAATTGCTTTTGTAACCTATACGTCAAGCACATTTTGGACTCAGGAAGCAAACTTTGGCCTTAGGTGTCAAAGGCCCCGTGCTTCTCCAGCTGCCCCAACACCTTCACTACATAAATACAAGTTACGTTGTCAGGTAAAATGTAACTCACAAAATTTGGTATTGGTAGAAAAACGAAATGTCAAGACATGGTTGTAAAAACCCTCCCTCTCTCTATCAAAACTATCTCAAAAATGGAAAGTAACATGTCTGTCTCTGTCTCTTTAGTTTGTCAGAAAGCAGAATTAAGGGGGAATAATTATATGAATAATTTCCTTATGTGTGACTGGGATGAGAAATGAGGATCTCTGTGCAAATCAGCGATGTGGCAGACAACACTGACTCACTAATGAAACAAGTCTATAATGTACAAAATAAGATATATATAATATGTGCAGCATAAGACAACTTAGTCAATACAGTGCATTAAACTGAATAGTGATTTACCATCCGTTATTAGTATAAAATAAGAGAATACAAAATGCCTGTTGCTCTGACAGTAAAATAAAGACTGATATAACTTATTCACAACTTGAAATGGTTTGAAATCAAGGATTGCAATAAACATCCACAAATGGTCAACAGCAGAGCAAATTAACGGCTGTTAAAAACGACTCTGGCATCTTAAATACTTTTCCACAACCACTTTGAACACACCATTCCTTTTTAGTTGCCATAAATTTAATTTCACACCTAATATAATTCATTGGGGTTGTGTCACAGCTTGGTTTTTTTATGGCTTGTTCAACATGATTGAATGAGCAAACACACAACAAAAACTCCACCGACCTTTCATCCCCCCAACAGGAAGTTCAAGCAAGTAATCACACACCATTCATGTTAAGAGGAGCTTCACGCTGACTGAACGCTGTCTCCTCATTCAACTTCTATATGTTTTCAGTTATTTGATAGTGACCTTAAATTGTTTGTCCTGCAGCTCTGTACCGAGACACATTTTATTTACACTTTAATTAAAAGACAGTGACAGCAGAACCCAAGAGGACTGATCAATGGTCTTAAGGATATGGAAAAGTTTGTTAAATTGGAGCCAGGTCTGCGGTTCGCTGTCCCCACTCTTCCACTCAAAGCATGTCCCGTCCAAGGAGGGGACAGTTTAAGACATGAGGAACATATAACTCTCAGCCATCACTGGCGCTCTGTCTCAGAGGAAACGTCTGCTATATTTAGACTCCTCATTGGATTTTCCCCTTTAGCTTTTAAGGTTCTATGATGCAGTGATTCAATAAGTCTCTTTCATTCAGACCCTTGCATGAGCTCACTGACTGATTTCATTACGGTTTCGTCCAAATGTCCCCTAACTCACAAAACAAAAAGATTTAAAGAGATGGCAACAGCACATTCAGGGATGTGACCGCACATTGCATTGATACAGACATAAATTATTTGATAAAACACAGTAATGTCTGAGTAATGTCTTATGACTCAACACGGTCATCCTCCTCACAGCAACGGTTTGGTATTTATTTTTCAGTGTTTGCACACAAATGTAAAATGGCATTAAAGAGTTTAATATTTTGTAATAATACAGCCACTCTTTTGTTTAAATTACAGTCCATGTTTGACTCACAATTATTTTCCTTTTTTTTTAATTTAAAGAATAGAAGGAAGTTTGCTTCAGCATAGCAAGTGTCTGTACTCCGGTAAAGTCATATAATATCACTGATTTAAGGAAAACAATATTCCATGAGACCTAATTATCTTGTCTTTTCTGCCTCTAAAATGGCACATAATGCAAGAAGGGTATCTAAAATGTGTCTTTAAGAGACAAAATATAAACAGTGAGGTTTGGTTGTTTAGGGCCAATAACTTGCACTCAATACACATAGAGGTTTTTCAGCTGCATCCTTTTTTATGACTTTTACCATCTGGAGCTCCTGTTTAACTGCCTTTTTCATGCTTTATATAAACATATTATTTACTTAAAAGCACATGACTAAATGGAATAATGGGAAATCATGGAAAATTTTTATATCTTTTTATGTTGTTACTACAAATTTAATTAAAAAAAAACAAAACAATTTATTGTGTTCTACAATAATTCAATAATTCAATAAAAGCATTGTGTTCCCTCTATACTCACTTTACTGGAAGTGTTTAGAATATTGATTATCGTTATAACTTGAAGACTGTCTGAGATTTAATGAATGAAAAATGCACAAGTTTGAATGTGTCGATTGATGTGTGTAAAAAAGAAAAGAGCAAAGTTTTTTTTGGTTTTCATCAGTCCTGCACCTCTGTGGAATAGCAAAATGGCTTGAAGTGGGAACACACAGTCATCAAAAAACAAATTAATAAATGATTTTTTTTGTTGTTGTTGTTCTTTATGTAACGCCTGTTTCATTCTACAAAAATTAGTGGAGCTTTAGTACACAGTTATTTGAGATTATTACCTGATTTTTTTCTGAATTAAATATTATCTGAGATTTTTTTTTTTTTTAAACAAAATTTCTCAACTTCATTAACACTAATACCTACTGGAAAAAAAATTCAGCTTCATTTCTTTTAAACCAATTAAAGATATAAAAAATTGTGTGTTTTAAAAGTATTAAAGGTTTTATTAAACTTACATTATTCTGCTATGAAAATCCCAAGAAAAACACGGACAAGAATCATTTACAATCACCAAAGAGGATTTTTTCATCACGGTCTTTGGTATTTCTTTCATTCGTACGCTACAAATGTGCACTGTGAGCGTTGTGGGAGAGGAAGTGTGAAATGTAATGGCTGGAGCGAGTGTCACTTAACTTGTAAAATCCATTACAAGCATTGGGGTTAACGGTTATAACAGGCTTTTTACGCCTGTTTTTATGGTTCATTTTATGACTACGTTTACGAACGAAAACAGTTGCACTGCGCTCAGTAATACACTTCTAAAGATGAATTTCTCTTTCTTTTATATTTAGATTCTTTCTTTCTATATATTCTTTCTTTTATAGAAAAAAACAAACTTCAGACTTGATACAAAAAACAAATTTAAATATAATTAACACTCACTGAACAGCATGGTAAGATAAACAATGTTCTGATCTCTTGCTGATATTGTTTAAGGTATTATTACATGCATTTCTGATTAACCTTTTCAGTTGTGTAGAAGTTCTCTCCTAACAATATACTGTAGTTATTTCTTTAAATCCGGTGCTGAAATTTGATGTGCATTACCTAATTGTATTTTTTTTTTTTTTAAAGGAAAAGTAGAGAATTAAAATAATGCCCATTTTACATGTACATGCTATATGCATCCTATATGTATTCTTCTTTCTGCACCTGGATACGTACTGTAATAAGAAAATGAACTGAACTCAAACTACACAAGTGTTGGTAACGTAAAGGACTTAAAATCGAATTGGCTCATTTGTTTTATGAGCTTGTCTTTATTACCGACCGCCGAACAGATTAGGCACTAACTTTTTATGTTAAGCAGTTTGTTAACAGCAGGTTTTGTGGACACAAAGTCATAAACCCCACTGGACAAGACCATATAGGACACTCTCACACTCTCCTTGGCCACACCTCGAGATTCAAACCATGGAAATCATTGGTGCTGAGGCGGCAGCATTGAGGATGTACTTGACATACTGCTTGACTGTAGTCAGTCCTGCCACGCAAGGACCAGATGGCCTGGAGCCATTTGTTGCCATAAGAAGGCCAAGCAACAGGATCCACTGCCAGTCCACAAATCACATGCTTATAGGATGGAGACTCTCCAGCGAGCGTTCACGGATGAAATCCACTTCTCAATCTGAGGATCAACGCTGGGTGGAAGCTCTTCTCTAGCTCTCCTGCAAGGTGAAGGTTTGTTATCCATCAATAATTGGTCCGCAGCCTCCGGCCCCATTTTGCAAGAACAGGAAACTAAAAGGCCCGGGGTTGGCACTTGCAGGCGTCATTTTTGGGATATTGCAGCACTCAATCCTCCAGAATCTCATCCACCTCTTGGACGTTGCCCTTCATTTTTGACCTTTCTTCTTCCAAAGAAATGGACAAGGCTACCATCCATTACTCCAGCTCCTCTATCGATGACACACCACATGTGCTCCGAAGATCCTCAAAGTCTCCATCCCCATCAAGGCTAACTATAGTCCTCCAGCAGGGACCTCTGCTTCCTGATTCATCATGATAATGATCTTTTTGGAAGCCATGTCGGCATCCTTTTTCGTGCAAGCTGCAGAATTTTTTTGCTTCCTGGTAGCCATATGCTGAGTCTGGAGTTTGATGGACAACCGACCTGAGAGGCCTCTTGGTTAACACCCTCCTCCACCACTGACTTCCTCCACCAGCAGCCTTTTGGATTACATAAGACACCAGGCCATAGCCTTCAAGGATGTGCATCACCAAAGGAGGTAAAGGGACCAGAAAGTTCGTTGCATATAGTCTACTGGACCCTCATGTCACCAACCTGCCCAGGAAGGATGCAGGATATATGGAATGTGGGAAAGGAAGCTCCTCTGGACATGATGTCTCCATTTGTCCCTGATGGCAACTATCCTCCAGGTGAGAAACAATTACTGTAATTTCTTAAGCAGGTGGTTGATTGTATGTTTAATACTTTGGTGGGACTGCTTTTTTTCAAAGGTGTAATCAGTTCTGCTGTCAGTGCACGTTCTACTCAGTCCATCTAAATCAAGGCTGTGCAGATAAAAGGTAGTTCATGCAACAGGTGTGGCACATTTAGTATTCGGAAATAGAAAATAGAACTAAACCACTAAATACAGCACAGATATTTTTTCTTCACAAACTATTTATCAGAACCTTTATGTTCCAATCCAAAGTGGATTGGATTGGAACATCCAGAGTTGAATTTAAACATACATTTCAGTGGTGATTTATACATTTAAAAATAATCCAATAATTCAAGTTTTTGAGGAAAAAACAAACAAACAAACAAAAAAAATAAGAAAGACAATTCTGAAATATTATTGATAAAATTTTGGTAAAAAAAGAAAAAAAAAGAAAAAAAAAGAATAGTAAGTAAGTAAAAGAGTGGATAGCAGTTATCTAATAATATAATGGTTTATGGCCCACATATAATTTTTGTGCTTAGCTGTTTCAGTTTGCAGTTAAAGTTTCTGTGTTTCTGGATGGATAAGTTGAACATCTCATTAGGCGTCATTGATCTTCATCATGTCATTCATAATATGTATATGTATGTATTTAAAATATGTACGTTTTTTTAAAGATCTTTTTCTTCAGCAGGATCACAGAGAATAAATACTGGCATAATGTTTATGGATCTTGGGTTGTAACATGGTCAAGGAGAACCTAATAATGTCTCTGAGATGGATGTGTAGGCGGGCAGAGCCTCGGTGGGTCTGACTTCTGAATGTGCTCTTCTTCTGCAGCGTGCTGTGGGAATACTGTTCTAATCTTCTGTTTTGTTTCTTTTTGTAAAAAAAATTAAATGAAAATCTACGAATGGAGAGCTGTGATGTCTGCTTTTTTTCTTCAAACAAGTTAAATTATTAAACAAAGTTTACCTGCAGTTGGTTGATTGCACCAATATTCGTGGATTAGAAGTTCAGTATTCTTCAGGCTGAGGGAGGCCCAGTCCTTGGTTTACTTTTCTGTATGTTGACATTCAGGAAGAAAAAGTTTGGACATCTCTGAATTAAACGCTTTTGACTTATAACTGAAATGCATTTTTAAACCATTACCAGTGGAGCACATGGACTGAACTGAATCCTAAAAAAAACACAATTTTAGATGCTACATTAAAGTCCAGAGATTTAAATGTGAATTAAAGCAATCAGGATCAACAAATAAGATAATTTTGAAGCACATAATACAAAATTAGCTTTGACAAGCAACAAAACAAAACAACATGAACAATACAAAAAAAATGTGTTAAAGCGATACATTTATAAAATAAGATAAAATGAAATGAAACACAATAAAATATATGGCATAACATGTTATATAGAAATAATTTAAGCTGTGTTGCGTCTGAATGTGACACTATCAGCTAACTTTCTCCTACCCTTCAAATATATAATAATAAATACACTTTTGGTCCGAAGATGAAATAACAGGCTGATTCTTTAATGTAGGCATTACAATTTTGGTTGAAGTCCATAAAAATACACCATGTTTCCTGGTTCAGTTGGTTGTTTATAACAAGAGAATTCAAGTGAGCCAAAGAAAAACCGCAAAATCAATTCACCATCAATTCTTTATTTGCTTTGTTTTTTTGTTTGTTTGTGCAAATGTTTTTTTTTTATTTTTTTTTATCCATCTTTACTCAAATCAATTGAATCAGGCCAACTGGACATAGATTTTAGTCTTGAAGACGTTTTGTCCCCTTATCCAAGTGGCTTCATCAGTCTGAGTGTCCCACAGACGAGCCGACCAGGCAGCTGGTCTGTGGGACACTGATTTAATTATACTTTGACCTGGATGAATGACACTATGCACAGATATTTTTTTTTATCCATCTAGCAATTTAAAAATTCATTAAGAAAACCTTCACATAAACGGAAAACTTATCAGATAAATAAATATATAATGCCCCGAAATTCTATCAAAGTATTTTTACACACACATATACATATGCTTTTATTCCTGCTTGTATTCTGCTACATCTCAAATGAGAATATTGGACTTTTAACTGCACTGCTCAGAGCTGCAGCATTACAGTGACGAGAACATGTTAATGTTAATAATGATGATCCTGTTATATAATAAACATTATTCTGATATGGACCATTCTCTATCATGAATACACTAACCTTTTTTTTTTTTTTTAGATACAGTACATATGGATATACTGGTGCTTAGGTGTAATTCTACTGAATTGAAAATCTACCCGACTACAAACGAGGGTGTGAATGAAGCGTGTAAACGCCTGTGAAATGAGCTGTTGGCTCGAATCTTTGACACTGTCTTTTTACAGCCCATTAACTTTACAGAACAACACGCTGTTTCCACTGCTGTCTGCAGCTGATTGAGGCTTTATTACACAGTGTTAAACCTTTTGGCCACCAAATGCACCGGCACACGACTTCAACGTCCCTCCACAGGACTGGCTTCAAAGTGTCTTTGTTGTTGTTGATTGTTTTGCTTTCTAAATCCAGTGAGCAGTGACTTAAAGTGAAAAAAGCAATGATCAGGTCAGACAGGTG
The DNA here is from genome assembly GCA_028566105.1 of Hypoplectrus providencianus. Classification (NCBI taxonomy): domain Eukaryota; kingdom Metazoa; phylum Chordata; class Actinopteri; order Perciformes; family Serranidae; genus Hypoplectrus; species Hypoplectrus providencianus. The sequence continues at coordinate 23,047,059 of JAOWBC010000049.1, read as the reverse complement.
ATGTTATGTGCTGAAAAAAAAATGATACCAACATGGTAAATGATTTAAAAACAGATAAAATAGCCCAAGTCTCTGAAGGATTACATACTTGAGTTTCCATATATTATTAGCAATGTAGGGTATTTATAGCATTAGAACTACAGTGTGCTTTTGCTCTCGGTTGGCCCAAGATTTATTACCACGGATGTGGATAAATGCTCCCCAGGTGAAAAATTCTTTGCCTTTCTTTTCGTATCCTTGGCTGTGTCTCTCCTCAACCATCAGCTACCACCTGACACTTTAATTCAAGAATAAATCACATGTCTCTTCTATGTCTGAAAGAAAGCCCTTTTGTCTTTATAGCTAAATTGGAGTTTATAAAAAAAAAACATCAAGCTGTGTCTTCATGCCTTTTGAACTTTTAGGTTTTGTGCATCTGACACTTTCCATGAGTTGTTTTCCAGCATAAAGGATGCCAAACAGCAACAGAGTGTAAAGATTAGTGTTGGTCGAACTCTCCTTTGAGCCAGGTCGTCTGAATCATAAATAATAGGTCAGCAAAGTGACCCTGTCCCAACACATTTACGACGGGGAAATGTGTCCTGGGGCGCACTGAAAGCTGGACAGAAGTGTTTGAAACTGAAATAAGAAGTTACAGTTGTGCTGAAGTGACCTTTTGACACATGTAAATAATTTTCTGTTTTGAAATGAGGCTCGAAAAAAAAACAAAAACAATTTTAAACTGTTTTGGCACCTTCAAAAAAAAAAAAGTTTTACACAGTACATTTTTTTTTTAATTAAGACTAGTTTCTTGAATAGAATGTCAATAACCAACACCTGTTTATTCCGGTTTGTTATTGTGTTAATGTGCATTCGACACTAAGACACAAACCTGATAACGTTTAAATCTGCATGGAATTTGATTCCAAGCTTTCAATTTTTAAAAACATTTTTTTTCTCTTCTTCTTATTGGACTGTTACTAAGAGGGATCTTAACTTTGTCAGCTTGGTTGAACTATTGTACAAAATTTTTTTCTCTATATACAAACAAAAACATCTTACAAAATAACATCACATTGTAATGAAGACCTTCTGCAACCTAAAATATAGAGCAGTCCTCTCAGCCGTCACACTGGGCCAAATCAAGATTTGGTTGCAGGCCACTCAAAACGTTTGAACAGCTGAATGTGTGTATACATACTCTCATGTGTGATAGTAATAGTTTACAGGCCCGAGGAAATTAACCACGTGGCATGCACAGTGACATTTGAAATGGTTAAAGGTTATGAAATTTTTTCCATGTGTGTGTAGATCTGTCTAATATATATATATATATGTGTTTGTGTGTCTGCGTGTGTGTGCGTGTGTGTGTGCTAAGTTGTTCATAGGATACTGCCCTCAAACTCCCAGGCTGAGGATCCAGGATTGATTGGAGATGACGCAGATTTCACCCCGTGAGGGTTGAAGGGGACGTTTATGTAAGAAATTGTGCAAGTAAGAGGAAGTTTTCTTATCCATCCATGTAATGGTAACATGTAACAACATCCACGAGCCTCTGAATAAGCATTTAAGCGTTTCCCAAAGTTATTTTTAAGTGAAACATTTCAACAACAATAAAACTGAATTCCTTGGGACTAAGCGCAGACGTGCATGTTGGATAAACGGTCTGTTGATCATCAGTTTAAAACTGAACTTCCAAAACTATGACTTAGATGATGATGGTGATTTTCCCATCAGCCTCAGCCAGACCTAGGCATTTGCCTAGGGCCCCAACCAAATCTGTCTATGATAGGGGCCCCCAAATCTAATGATTTAATTTGTTTTTATGTGTGTATTTCAAAAATGAGGGCCCCATGTCTATATTTTGCCTATGGGCCCCAAAATGGCTAGCTACGCCCCTGGCCTCAGCTGTTCTTACCTAAGTGGATAAATTAATTATAAGCATGTTAGTCTATTTACCTTATAATTTAACACAAGACAGCCTGGGAGCGCTGCTAGCTTCACTGGCTCTGGTGCTGCGGAAGCTTTAGACAAGACATCAATAAAGCTCACAGATGGTGCAACCACTTACAACATCCCAATCCAAACAGCAGGCGTAATTCCACAGAGTTTGTTCTGTATTCCTGCAGGGTCAAAAAGTCAGCATTAGGTCAATAATACTGACTGAGCAGTTTATTTACTTTGCATGATAAATGAACACGCTAACCCATAGTCCTTCTTCAATGTCAGTGTGCTTGACAAGTAGCAACCTTGAACTGTGCAGCCAACATGGGAGTGTCAGTCTTGAACCTGCACGGTGCACAACTCCACCGGCTGCAAAAATGTGTCAGTTTGTATCAAATTTTATGGTAAAATGGCTCTGATTTTAACTTAATTTATTACTTCAGAAAATGTTTATATTATCTTAATTCATGGTCATATTTAGAGGGAAAAAGAGGATAAAGATCAGTGAATAATGACTGATCAGTTGTCGAAGAACTTTTTTTTTTTCATATTCAACCGAACAGTAATTCACTTTTAAATCTCTTGTTTAGATTATAGTTAGGTTAAAATACATGCTTTGGAGCTGACTGTAAACTAGTGAGTATTAGTATTATAAATGATGTTATTTCAGCTCTTGCTGTCCTGTATGTGTGCTGGTTTAAAAAAACAAAATCAAAAACAAGAAAACAATATTGCAACAACCATAAACAAGAACAGCCAAAATGCAGAATTCAAGGATTCAATTCCTGAATCCACAAACCAGTTGAAGTCATTCTGTGATTCCTAATACAACTCTTTATTGATTTAGTAACCGATGGAGGAAATATGACACCAGTCAGAGTTCCCAGTTTAGCGTGGAAAATACAGCTCCACAATACGGGGAGAGCAATAAAACAAATAAAACTGCTCCAGAAGTTCCCTTATGACTCATCAATCAGCGGCAGCGCTGAGGGCACTGTGGAGGAGAGACATGTGGAGAACAATGTCAGCAAGTTAAAAAAGTAGGTCGTAGGACTCATTTTGCATTTTCTAAGTGTGCAAAGCTTCACATAATGCCTCTGGTCCATGATAGCAGTAGTGACATGCAGAGACAAAATTACATGCAGGTTATAATGAATAAAAAACAGGCAGACAGCCGCTTCCTGATACAAATAAGAAAAGTATTCCCTACGGCTGATGAGATTTATCAGCCTCTGTTTTTTTAGGACATTGCAACTGTGGATTTCTTCTCTACGTGCACCTATAAAATAATAATTTCTATAACTGTTAATTCACTGCTTACTCTTTGACAAGCTGAAGCTTTATAACACATTGCATATAGTCAGAGGTATGGGACAGTATCTGGGCTGTTCTTAAGATTGCTCTCTTTTTTTTTTTTTTTTTTTTGTAAGTTGACCCTGGAATCTCCAAGTCTGGGGGTCATAGCGCCCACTTTTGACCTTCCACATCTTTTCCAGCTGTTTCTGTAACCCTTGGCACGTCTCAATCTTTTCGTGTCCCTCCTTCCTGATGTTGCTGTCATTTGGTATTTCCACATTTACCTCCACAGCCATCTTCTGCTGTTTGTCCACCACCGCTATAGGTCCCACTTACAGTTTGTCACTCTGGCTGCTGAAACTCAGGATTTGAGGGTTTTCTAGCCAAAACTGGGTACATATGTTCTTGTACACTGTCCCAACTACTGGGTTGTGCCTCTCTGTGTCCGCTGCTAAAGCTAGCATCTTACAACCTGCTATTATGTGCTGAACAAAGCACTGCCCGTCGGTCCTACCGGCTGTGGTCGACCCTGGCCCTGTGGCTTTTAGGGCCTTTCCTGTCTGGCCATTATTAGCAGCAAAATTGAAATAAATAAATAAATAAAAATCTCCAGATGATGTGTAGCACTATGATTGACTTATAGAAAACAAATCAAACCAATTTGAGCTCAAATGTCAAATGACAAAAATCATAGATCAAGAAAAGTTACGGCCATTCAAATGGATAGGGAGCTGGTTTTCCATTAAAAACACACACAAATGAAAATCCTACCCGTGGTCATCTCTATAGGCAGTATATTAAACCTATTTAAAAAAAATAGGGCTGTCACGATACTAAAATTTATATATCTCTATATGATACTCAGGAGAATATTCGATACTCAATGGCATTTTTGATACAAGAAGGATGACAAGAAAAATAACCTATGTTATAACATGTTACAATAAACAGAACCACATGTTAAATATTTGGAATAAAATTAAAAAAAAACAGGTGTGCAGAAAGAAACTGCAACTCTGATAACAAGCTTCAGGTCTGAGGTAGTGGAATAAATAAATTAATGAAATAAACAATAACAATTAATTTGAGGTTATATGCTCTGAAAATCGAAATATTAGGCAAGCCTGATAAAATCTAAACTAACTTCAGTGTCCCTTCCTTGGCTATGCTTTACAAACAAAACAATAAGCCAAATGAACTGATACTTTTCAAAATGGGTAATGTATCCGGATACATTTTAGTCTCGATACTTTTTTTTTTAGTTATAGTTTAGTTATATAGTTTAGTTATACTTTTGACAACCCAAATTCAAACACAGGACAACAACAAGACACAAAAGCATATATGTCATTTGCAGTTTATTGTCCGTAGAAATATCACCTACTGAGATATATTTTTAACTAAGCGTCAGCTGATCCTTATGCACCATGAATAACCATGAACAAAAGAAAGGGAGAGCTGGACACGAGAACAATCCAAGTCCAACCGCAGAGTCCTCGACTGTTGGTCACTCAACATTTCTACCAGAGCTGAATCATACTGCTGGCGCGGGGAAGCATTTCTCATGGTTATACTTTTTTTTTTTTCATTCATTTTATGTTGGGATTTTTTATTTAATTTGTTTTTTTTCGCTGTGTTACATTTAAAGGTTTTAAACATCTGTTGTTACCCATAAACAACAAGCAAAAGCATTTAAATTGCCAGGTTATAAAAAGTCTGTTTCCACTGGTCAGACATAACAGATCAAGGGAGTTTCAATGCCCCAGTGTTTTTATTATGAATGGATACAGATGATTTATAAAGCATTAAGTAATCATGTATTACCTCTAAGAAAAAAAACCCCTCAGTTACTCCCATTTATATAAACTAACTATGACGAATGTCTTATTACGCTGAAGGCTGGCAGCATTTGATTCTAGTAGTTTGATATTGTTGATTGAATGATCTCACTTAATATTGTATGTTACATTTAGCATCCTGCTTTTCTTCCTCAACAGAACATAAAACAATAATGATAAAGTCACTTTCTTAAATCTGGCTAAAAATAATATCAAAGGCCACCTCGTATGACTAAATGGAAATATTCCTTTAGAAAAAGCCACGCGGCTGCTCTCCTGTGGGCTTTCCCCTCTGAGCTCAGCAGCCAGTTTGGAGCGACACATGCGGTTGTGGTGATGGTTTGGCTCTGAGGGTTTTGGTATGATCTGGCCCTGGTCTATAATGATGCAATTAAATTCTTCCATCGTGTTCACTCAGAGTCAGCCAGATAGGCCGTACCCTCCACAGTCCATCGCATAGACAGAGAGACAGACAGACAGACAGACAGACAGACAGACA
>JAOWBC010000049.1:22961407-22976044 GCA_028566105.1 Hypoplectrus providencianus | reverse complement strand
GTGGGGGGGCACAAACCTTCAGAAGAACGACACAACTTGCTTTTTAACTACAAACACTGAATTTTAGCCAAGTTTTACAACTGCCTTTTTAATTTTTGTTTTTAAAAGTCATTACAAAAAAATGATAATTATGATAATCTCCATTTAATAATAACAATAGCAACATTGTAACGGTAGAAACTGTCCCTCATTCCTGGTTGGGTGATCAGTCAATCAGTGGTTGAGGCCGACACTGGCAGACAGAGCAAGATGGAGGCAGAGAAGAAATGAAAGAAGAGTGGAGAGAGGAGAAGGGAGAAAATGGGCAGGCTTTTTGCCAGGTGACCATCTTGCACGCACACTCGTACACACACAGACACACACATACATACATACATACATACATACATACATATCAGGAGTCCTTCTCTCCTCTCATACAAAAAAAAAAGAACTAAAATAATTAAAAAGACTTAAAAAATAAACCCCAAAACAAAACTGTGACTCAACTGAAATGCAGTGTTTTTTTCCTCCTTCTGATAAACAAAAAAACCCCTCTAATCCTCGGTCAAAAATCCTCCGACACACGTTCACTCATCCACGATTACACCTGCACACATGGCCTGTAATGCAAAGAACAGGCGTGTGTTTTGTGTGTGTGAAAACTCCACTGTTGTGTCCACTCTAAAATAAAATAATATTAACAATAAAAAAAATCCAGGGCTGATGTAGCTGAAGGCCTTCCTAAATCAGTACAGTATGAGAGCAGAGTCTGTTCTAATAACTATCAACAACGACAGTCAACTATTTAAAGAGCATCCGATGCACAATCTTTAGCCTTGGTTGGACCAGATGTGGACCAGGAGGAAACTAAATGAACCTGTAGAACGACTACCTTCCTGGACATAACTGGGCATCTATGGTTATGGGTGCTACAGCCGTCCATGTCTGTGGGTGGCGGTTCCAGTCCCACCCATCGATAACCAAGTAGGTCACACAGGAAGATAAATACCCAAATCTGCCGAACTTTGCAGGATCTGGGTTTCAGTCTGCGCTACCTAATACATGACGATGCCCACTGTGGTGAAGCCCAGCTACAGCCACGGTTGTGAACCGTTCGATCCAGGAGAATTAGAAACAGTGGAGAACGCAGGGGGAAGCAAGGTAGCTGGCGTGTACTGACCGGGTGTCCGTGTTGAAATATAGCTTTAGCCTTCCTCAGTGTGTAGCTGTCAGGGCACAGGGCTGCTCAGTGATGATCGGCCTCCAGTGTCTGAGTGGAGGTCAGAGAGCTGTAGTGTCTGAAATGTCTGAGGATGGCGGAGGGAAGAGAAGAAAGAGAGACACTCAAATAATAGTGGTGGGAAATCACTTGAAGAGACAAGAATTTGACAAGCGAGTTTGACTGAACAGCTTTTCAGTTTGTGTCCGTGTTTTATGACAGGGCGAGACTGCATGTGCGTGCACGAGCCTCACATATACATGTTTATGCGTGTTTAGAAGTCTATCCGTCACTACACAGTTATGTCCTTGTGTTTTTCATTCCTCCACTCATCCATTCATTCATCCATCCATCCATCCATGCCCACCCCCTGGGCCTCCACGGCTGCCCGATCAGACAGTCCAGTTCCACGTCTCAAGGGGTGAGGCAGAGAGGAGGGGAGCGCTTTGAGGTCAAAACAGGTCTGACCCCCTTAAAAATGCCCCCTGACAATCTGTAACTTTTTGACCCTCTTCTCTTCAAAGTTTCTTAGCACATGGAGATGGTGACGTTGATGCCCAGGTTGCCGTTCTCTGCGAACAGCTGTGCAATGGACGTGTCGAACACCAGGCAGTCGCTGTTCATGATGGCCGTCGCTATGCCCTCGTGGATGGAACGCGGTGTGGCCTCCCAGGTAAGGCGGCGCCGGTGCCCGTTGAGCTCCAGCCGGTAGGCGAAGTTCTCTGCCTGCTTGCGAGTCCCAATAAGCTGAACAATGGCGAAGAATTGCTGGTGTCCATCGTACTTCTCCTGCTTCTCCAGCACTAGCATGAAATGGAAGCCGAAGCAAGACTGCATCATTACCCAGTCCACCGCGCCCGGGAGGTTGATGTCCGTGGCCAGGAACACGATGTCCTCCCCCTGGACAGAGAGACAAAAAGGTCAAACATGCTCAGTCATCAGTTCTTAAGGCCAAAATGTAATGAGAAGTCTATAAACTTAAACTACTATACTGAAAAAAAAAAACATATTTGAGAGCCGATTTAGGCATCCAAATGTGGTGATGTGACACTGCGAAACTGATGGAAAATGGCAACTGTTGTTTGTGATGTCAGGAGTCACATATTCTGAACATGCAGCAGGCAACAGATGCCCCCATAAACACAATATTGGATGCAAGAGTCTGACTACATAATAGGGGGGCTTCATTTATTATGACTTCCACAGAGTGTTTGCAAGAGACACATTCATAAAAATAAAAACAACAACCAACAAACAAAAACCTGGGAGCCCAAATTTACCACAAGTTAATATGTATAATCAGTGGAGTTCCCTTTCAATTTAAAATTACACTGGTGTTTGTTCATTCTGGCCAGGCAGGGCTAAATAAAATTAAGGAGTACTATTTTTCAGACTAAAACAGGAAAAACATTTCAAGGACTGGTTGAGTAATCCTATACTGTGAATATGAAAAACTAAAAATAACAACTGTCATAAGACTTAACCTGAATCTAAAAGATCTGCCAAAATCAACCCTTCAACAACACCCCTTTTTGTTTCATAAAAGAAGCTGGGTCGATGAGTTGTGACTGACCTGCAGTGTAGTGATGGACTTGTGCTGGTGCATCAGGTGTGGCATGACGGCGTCCAGAGAACCCTGCCACTTGCATGAAGCGCCAGGGCAGGGGCAGGAGTACGGCCGAAACTCACACAGCTCTTCGTGCTCCGTCTTATCCGTGTGAGGCAGAGTGACTTCGCAGCCCGATGAGGCGTACTTGCAGGGGAAGAGGACTGAGTTGGCCACCTTCTCCATGGCCAGGTTCCTGATGGAGCCCAGGGGGCCTCGGCAGGTGGGGCAGCAAGTGAGCTTGGGCCGACAGTTGGAGCATACCTGGGAACACAAAACAAGTTGTCATTTTACTTCTAGAAGATGTGATCCTCCTACAGAAGCAGGTTAACATTTAATATGTGCCCAGTAACACAGAAGTTATTATAATAGTATCTCTAGTCCATCGTCTTTATTTGGCAGCCAACACAACCTGCAGCATATAACAAAGAAAAAAATATTTACAAAAACAGTCCAGCAGAAAGAGTTCATGCACATTCCAGTATTTTGGTTTCAAATCTAATCCTCAGATGTTATCAAATACATTTTTTGACATCTTCCATTTAAAAACTTTCATAAAAAAAAAAAAAAAAAAAAAAAATACATATTTAAACCTTGAACAATACTTAAGGTAAGACAGTCTGATATAGGTAAAAGTAAGAAACTGTGTCACACCATCAGCTTCATTTAATCATCATAATGCTTTGTGGAGTTCCAACTGCAGTTTAAAAGTTTTTTGTTTGTTTTTTTAAACCAACTACAATGGAGCGTAATTTACTTTTAACTGAATTTCATCTTGAGCCCTTATCATAATGTACAGCTCAACCCCAGACCTGAATATAATGTTAATTACCATGATTACAATTGTGCAGACCAAAAATACACATGTAGCTGAAAACAGTGGCATACAGGTTCTTCCTAGGACTAAGTGCAGTCCAATGGTGAATTATTTTGGTCTTCAAAAACTATGGCAACTCTTCTTTCATAAAGTAGAAACTGTGTTTTCATGACAATAAATTCTATCGTTACTATGAAAGCAACACAAAAAAGGCTGACTTGTTAAACAGTGAAAACAGCCCATTACTAAAACTAGAAATGTTGATAACTTTATGCACAATGTGAACTACACAGCCATGCATTTAATTGACCTTAAAATGTAATGCAAGTGAAATGTTTCTATATGAAGTTTTAGATGTACTGCATGCCACAGCCAGACAGTACATACCAGGTGTCCAGACTGGCACTGCAGGATGGGGGGTAGGACATAGTCGAAGCAGACAGGGCACTCGAACAGGCTGGCCAGGTCGCTGTTGGAGGCAGTTGTGCCTGACAGGGTGGGCACGCGCTGGGAGGGGGGGCACTTGGAGGTTCCTGTGGGCAGCGCGGTGGCAGTCTGGCGACTCATTTCTAAAAAAACGGCAGGACCATAATCAAGTTTACAGCACATTATATGGAACTGTAGCAGATATACAGGTTTCAGACAGCCAAAGTATAGAGCTCTCCTATCACTTTTCTTCTGTACTGCACATATGAGATTGACCTCCATGTCCTTGGCTGTATTCCTCTAACATCTCTACATCAAAGCTGATAGGCAATCTGCTTAAAGACATGTGGGGAATGGTAGGCAGGCTTATACTCAGATTCAGGAAATGAATTTTAAAACTATGATATAACATTTTGTCATTTTGTCCGATTATATTGTATGATGGCGTTTGTATTTCTGTGTAAACAGTTGTACACTGAATCACAGTACCACAGCGCTCTCTTGTTCTTAAGAGGCAGCTCATTAAATCTGCAAAATAAAATGACAACAATCACAAAAGACAGCTTGGTAGTCGCCGGCTGGCTCACCTTTATGTCAGACAGGGACAGAGTATGGTATAATTTGGTGCAAAACTAATTTGTAGTTGTAGAAAAGAGTCATAAGAGTAACAGTGAATTTATAGTAAGATAAAAATGCTTCAGGAGTTGAAAATTGTAGATTATTTCTCACAAATAAATATATTTTTGGTACTAATACAAGTCAATAGGTACTATAGAGAGAATAAAATACTCCTTATTAAGTTCGTACTCAATATGTGACATCAAGGCCCAACTCAGCAGAACAGCTGGCCATCAGTGTGTACGGATAGATGTTCTGACTAATGTGTCCGAGTTTTCACCCACTTGTCTCAAACTCTGTAGGCCAGACATCCTCATCCTTGGTCGTTGCTGTAGGCTAAATATCTGTAACCACAATGATTCAAACTAATCTGACTGACTGGTAACTGCATGCATTTGGATTATATTGGGAACACCATCTCTTCTATGTAACTTTGACATTTTCTCTGTTGTGTACTCAGTGTCCTCTCTGTCACTGTCTACCATGTGCAACACGTCCAATATTGTTTCAACAAGTCAGGGCTGCACAGACTTCACATGTATATAAAAAAAAAAAAAAAAAGAAACACCAGACATTAAAGTGAACTCAGATGTGGTGTTTGTGAAGCTGCTGTTTCCTATCATGCTGTGCAGTTGCCTTAGTAACAGGTTTGTGGTTAAGTATGGGATGGCCTGTGGAGCAGAAAAAAGGAGGCTGGGAAGAAGAGAGTAAAAATGATGGGCAAGAGAAAAGGTATGCGTTGTAAAAGGGGGCAGAGGGAGCGCTTTTGAAGAAGAAACAGGGTGGGAGGAAGACATGACAAACACAGGGTGGGGGAGGAGCAATGCGACAGCAAAGATTAGAATAGAGCAGAGCAAGTACAGTATGGGTGGACAGAAGAGCTAAACTTATAGAAAATGAGGATGTTGAGAGGAATGAAAAATGAAGCAATGAGTGGACACAGCAGTGTGTGTGTGGATACAAAAAGAGGGAAGGACAGAAGGATAAAGGGGATGCTTCACACACCAGGTCTCTTCTGGGAAGTACAGTACAGGGTATGGGTGGGATGACTGTGCATGCCTGTGTCCCCACCTACTTTGCTACCTGGCATAGTTCATCCTTTTTATAGCCCTACCCACAGACAATTGCAGCAAAGGGAGACCCAGAACAGAGAGTAGAAAATGTGTAAAGAAGACAGGATAGTATGTGTGGGAGTTAAAGACAAAAGGAAAGAATCAGGTCGTGAGACAGCGAAGCAATATGTATACAGACAATACAACAGCTGGGAAATTAACTCCCACAGAAAATGCAACAAAATGCAAATGCTGCAAAGGACTTCATAACGATTGTTCAATTCGCCTAACATAGCTTCGAATCTTAAAAAGCAGAAGATGCTGCTTCAGCCAGGGATCATCACAGTATCAGGCTCTGTGTGGTTAATTCAGCACTCCAGTTCAGTTTTACCTTGTTTTGATGCATCGATAATGACTTGTGATTTCCTGTATACATTTTTGACCGCACGAAGAAGGTTTTGTGCTCACCCAATAACCCTGAATGTGATGCTTTTATCTATATCATTACTACTTACATAAGCTTCCCTTTTTAAATCCACTTGAGTATTTGGCAGCACTGCCAGCAGGCACATCACTTCTGTAGGTGCATCTGCTTGGGTAAAGCATCTGTGTATGCGCACATGCACACACATGCCAACTACAGAGGTATAAACTGAACCTAATGAAGGACAGCATTAGCTCGCTGTTACAGTGTCTGCCCGCTTGTAAACACATCTGCTGTGGTGGAGATAATGCCTAAGCAGCTATTAATAGAACTTCTTAGCTGGTTAGCATGCTAGCAGCAGTGCTAAGAGCAGCGAGCCCAAATTAGCTCAGGACATTCAGCTAGGCCATGTCCAGGGTCATAGTCGGGAGACTGTCTATATGAAGCTACTCTGTTATTTATTTCATTTAACAACATAGAATCATTATTCAACAATCATTTGGATGGTTGGACAACAATCGCTCAGTTTCACCAACTATCTTTGGTATAGAGTTATTTATTTTAGAGTTAGTTAGAAGACATGTAAATCTTGAGTATTTCTAAATAAAATAGGCTTACAATGTCAATAAATGATAAATCTGCACAACACATCTGAGTTATTATTGCAAATGCAACTGACAGACTTAATAGAATTTATACCAAGAGCAACCAATCAAGATGCCAGAATTTGACGAATATGACAAAACTGTTTCATTTCGAATATTAAGAGATTTAACACAAAGGTGTTAACCCCCATTATGAAAATCAAGCAATAGATCGATTCAAATTCCAACTGTTTCCTAATCTAGAAAACAGAACTGTTACATTTAACACTTTTTTCTACATTTATTTTGCCAACTCTCAAGACTCTGTATTGTGTAATGTCATACATTGGACTTTTCAGAGTCCATACAAAGAATACTGACTGCAGCTCAGTCAGCAGATTAACTGTATGGCTAAACATACTTTACTGAAATAGAACAACACTGGATGTCTACCAGGAGGCCAGGAAAGGGGGCAAGTTTTGTAGTCTGAGAGTTAAACTTTTCAGCTGCCCCACCCAATCCAAGTATGAGGGAATACAGGTATTGTTTTAATTTAACAATGTAGAGTTTAGTTTTCTTAGAGGTTGCAATGACAACAAATGGCTGAATTCTGACAGCAGACAATCGGTCAATTTTCACTGGAGCACAGCAAACGTCGAAAAAGGAAGCTCAGTTGGGATTGAAGAGATTAACACATTGCTTCTGACTGGCTGAGCTATACATACAGTTTTTGGGATTTGGGCATGCATTACACCACCAACAGCAGTAGTGGCATAAGAAGCAGAATAGCTGTAGGAACATTAGAATTAAGTTTCATCCACTTTACATAAAGGCATTATGAATTATCATTTAAACATTTTGTCTGACACAACATTTTCTAGCAAACAGCAGCTTCAACAGCTAGTTGGCAATAGGCAAGGCAACAACAAGAAGTAACATGCCCAGCTAAAGAGAGCCAGTGGGGGGATAAACATAGCATCACTTGTTTAGTCGTCACATCAGGAGGGGGGGGGAGGCTAAGTGACACTGCCAAGATAAAGACAACAGTAAGCACAAACAAGGCCCTGTGCCCTTTTGTTGTTAGCAGGTGGCTTAGAAAAGGGGTTTTTACTGCCCAAATTTACAGTTTAAATGGTTATATGGTTGTGTATAGAATGTGGACATTGAGGGGAATTGGTCCTTGGTTAGAGCTCATTGGGGATGATATTTTTCACAAGAACACACCTAACAAAATTATATATTCAATTAAAAAGTTAAGACAGAGTATGAGAGAAGGAAGAAAAAACATGAGCACAGAGGGCTGTGGAGACAGAAACAGTGAGTCAGCTAACCAGATAGAGAGAGCACAATGAGCACATACTGCTGTGTGTGAAGGAGGTGGAGGGAAGGATGATGGCAGAAAGAAGAGCAGACAAACAATGACTGGGCACACAGTCCTCTGTTCAGAAGAAGCAACACGACAGGAAAGAAACTGAGTATAAACTACTTTCTGTTTTACAGATTGTTAATAAACTAAAAAGCTAGAAGCAGACAGACATCACATCTGTATCTGTGTTTGGTAAAAGGTAAATGGTGAAAAATGACAAATCTGTGGATTCACAAAAAAAAATTGCTTCTTCTAATTGTCATTTAATGCAACTCAAGATAGACAGGTAGAAAGAAGAAGAAGGAGGAAAAAACTAACAGAAAGAAATACAAACCTTCGTCCATAAGATTTCCAAATAAGGCTTTCGTCTTCTCTTGAAATGTGGGGACCTCTGAAAAGAAAAAGAGGATAAACAAAATTACTGGGGAACAAGGCTAGAAATACTCACTGAGAATACAAACCATTTACACCACATCAGCAAACATTAACCATATAGTAACAGTCATTGAGTTAAATACACAGTACTCTGGCCAGTGACTGTGTCTTATATATGTTCAAGTCGGTTCAAATGAAGCAGATTTGATTTACACGATGACATGGTCTACTGTTTATTGTAGTCATCTCCACTTCGCCATCAAGCTGTAAGATAACAGGAAAGACATTGCCCATCTCCTGACTTGCATAGTCTCAGAAATGCACATTCAAGGCATTTAAGCCACTTAGTGCACTGCTAATGCAATGTGCATTAGACTGGACTTCTAACATCATTGATTCCTACTGGGCTGTCTGTTGGCATCACACTGGTTTCCCAGCATTGTTAATTCATATTTCATAAAGAAGATAAAGCTCTACCTGTAAGTTAAAGTTTGGTGCTCCAAAGGACTACATCAGTTTATTAATGTGTTGATGTTTTACAAAAGTGACCTACCAGCTGGCTGGACTTTAGTTATTAAACACTGGTCACAAAGCTTCAAATAGCCTAAGATGATATTGCCTTGACCAGAGTATATGGTTCATAATATTCAAATAGGAACTTCACATAGCTGTTTTAGCACAATAATATTTGAAGCCACTAAAAAGATACCAAATTAATATAGTAAACATGCTGGAGATATACAATAAAACAAAAAAGAACAACAAAATTATGCCTACACTCCTTTGTTTGGATAAGAGATCACTTCTGAAATGTAAACACAATCAGGCTATACTGAAACCTGGCTCTGCTATTAAATGCAAACACAGTCTACAGTATATCATCATCACAAGGTTTTGGACAAGAAAGGTTATGTAATACATTACAAGTAGGTGTATATGGACACCATAAACAGAAGGATACCCTCAGTTTCTGCACTAACACGGCTGTGGTATTCCCTTCTCAAACAATGGTCAAATCATAAGACTAAGGCAGTAATACAAATAAGGTGCAGCCCATATAAATATTGCAAGCTTTACAAGCTCACTGTCTTACATAATGAGAAGGCATCCTCATAAAAAGATATACACTCTTCAATTTGCCAACATTAAAAGGCACATTTGCCACACATGGTAAACAAACTGTATGCCAAGACATGCCAAAAGACAATAGGAAGGCATTTACTCCATCCATTCTATTGTTTCATCTGCTATCATAACTGTCAAAGCTTCAACAATTTCCCATGGTTCAGGCCATGCTACAAACTGGGGTGTTTACAAGAAGAAAATTCTTTACATAAGATGCATCAAACTTGGAGCCAATATAAACACAATGGGGTTTTAAGTTTTGTGGGTGGTTTCTACAGCTATAAACTGAATTATAAATTAATTCTTAACATGGAAAAGTGCCATAGAGTATTCCAATATTATCAAGTGCAATTTGGAAGTTGCTCCTTTATGTGGTTAAATCACAAAACAAAATACAGGGCTGTGACTCTAAACAAACACAGAAGGCAAGAAAACTCACACATTGACATGCTTTGCACTTCACATAAGCCTATGATATTACCATGACTTTCATACTGATAAAGTTCATGACTTTAGTAAAATGTATATCCCATCTGCCTGTCTGTTAAATACCTGCTTTTTTGCTATGTATATTCTGTGAGAAACAGCCCAATGTTTCAGATGTCACCAACATTAAACTATGTATAGTTTTCCCCTGCTGCTTCATAATACATGAGAGTATTTCCTATAAAACCAGATGTCAAGATTCTGAATGTCTGTTGTCAAACTCAAAAAAGGGTGGCTGACTAATTTTTAGCATTTACAAACTACATCCATCTGCCATCAAGAACTCCCCTAATGAGCTTTCTATTGAATTGATGGGGGGTCAAAATCCACAGTCATCTTTGTGTGCAACCATGTACTTATAAGTTTAAGTAAATGAGGACTCTGCAGTCTTATTTAGATTAATCAGCTGGATATCTGTCAATGTTATTCTTTCTTGTATAAAATATCCCTTTTGCTTTTATTCCTCCTCTGCAGCTCAACACAGAAATAGATAATATGGATTTTTGAAACTTTGTGTAAGCTTTTGAAAAACTTTTAAAATAAGCACAGACACTGACGATGCATAGTGTTCTCCCTTCACATCCATTTAAAGCACATTACGAAGGATGTCTTTATGAGCACTGTTAACAGAATGAATGATTAAACCTGTTTCTGGGTTTATAAGGGCACATCATCTGTGTAAACCTCCATAAACAGTAATTGGAGAAGTGGATTATAGAGTGCATGTAAACATATCCACTGTTGGGCTAATAGCACACCACATATTGCACCATCCTTCCTGGAGGGAATACAAGATTCATTAAGCTGCATGTACATTTCTGCTTAGAAAACACTAATAGGGATCCTATTCTCCCAATGCCAAATTCAGAGAAGGAATCCTATTTGTTTTATTGTTTAACATATGAGGTTTTGGTTTTTACAATAACAGACAGATCGCCAGGAAGCTGATGGCAAGGTCTGGCTTCAGTTCATCCAAACAAAAGCACTAATTCAAATTGCTCATTTTAAGTCACCCAAGTTAACCGGCATCAAGCGCCAACTTGCCTTAGACAAGTAAATCACACACTACATAAAGGCTGCACTAACAGGTGCCTTCAGCACAAAAAACAAAAAATATAGAGAAGAAGCAAAAATTCAGAGACCCTGAGAGTGCCAATTCTGCAGCAAAGACAGTGAAAAGTAAGATATAACTCACAACGGCATGTAAACAAATTACATGGAAGGTTGGGTAGCAAACAGCTGGAGGGATAAAACTATAGTAAAAGGGATATGGAAGAAGATGTGAGAAAGAGCGGAGACAGATGAAGGGAGCACGAGCAGAGGGGGTGGCGGAAAACAAGCTAGGCTTCAACACAAAAAAATGCCATTCTTTGTTCTCAACTCATAGCCCACTCTTTTCAGTCTAACACACGCACACACACGCAAACTACAGTGTTCATACACAGAGGCACATATAATTCACAATGCACACAGGCACATTTGCTTAAAGAGTCTTCTGTATTCATACAAGCTAGTCAACCATTCTGTCATAATACTCAGTAGCCAAACTAGCAGCACAAAGTATCATCTGTCAACCTCACAATGACAGAAATAAGTGAGCAGAGGACTTTGACATTTTACAATGCCTTGGCAACAGCTACACTTAAATATTAAGCTGATGATGGTAAAAGGGGGTATATGTTTCTACAAGTAAGTACCATTTCATGCACATTATCTTTTAAGAGCTCAGTCACCTTTAGTCCTGTGGACGCTCCTTGTGGCTACACATGAGAAGAGTCTGAACAAGGAATTCCAGGGCGGAGCTTGTAGTGCTACGCTAGCTGGCTTTGATTTCACTTGGACCAGAGACATAGGGGTAGAGCATTCATGCAGACCCTCAACGCCATATTTCTCAAGTCTTTTCCATGGAAACCAGTCTGTTGCTGCTGTACCAAACACACCACAAAATAGAGGATCACATTTCTTCCTCCCTGTCGCCTGTTTAGGAAGCATAAGCTCATGAGGGTCCAGGGAAAGCCAAAGTTGAAGAGTAGGGGCTTTGTCCAGACAAGGGCAAACAGGAGATGCTTTTAATACCCTGAAAAATAAGACCATAAGAAGATGACCATGAAGTGCCAAAAAATGAATAAAGCACAGTGTCTGATTTTTAACTCGGTCAATGGGACAGCTAGCAAAATAGAATCCACGGGACCTGCTGATCAGGCCAAACAGCCAAAAGAAGTGCAGACACTAAGCAAGTTACTTTGTGCTTCTGCTGCAGCACAGAGATATTAAAAACAAAGAAAAAAAACACAAATTGAAATTCAGTCGACAGACTGTAAGCAGTTTGTCAGTGAGTGGTCAACCTGCAACTCCCTGGCTCCTCCCAGTCAGCCACTCGGAACTAAAGGCAACATGAACTTAGCCAATTCACAGACTCATCTAACACTGAATAATTATCCACATTATCCTCCTAAGTTTCAGGTAATTTTTTCCAGTGTATGATCTTCAACGACTGTTTGGCACTGCAGCTTTAAAAAGGTATATCCTCTTCCAAAATAATTTTCCAAACTTTCACGTTGCAGCACAAAAGCAAGTTTCCCATGGCAAAAGAAGGGTTGGTCTGTATGAAAGACGGATCTTTTATATTGTAAAAGGGTGGCTGGAAAAGTAATCCTTTGCTGACTGGAAAACAAAGCCCCTCTCTCTTGCTTTCCCGGTGGAAGAGGAGAGGGCTGTAGCTCGCGAGAGAGGAAAAGGAGGGAAAGTCCCGAACAAAGTAACTCTCCCTCTGACTTTTTCTCTCGTGTTCTTTTAGTCAAGCCATGTTCTTTCTGTCCCCTGGAGTGTGGTAGGTGTCACTGCTGCTGGGTGTGTTCCTGTGCAAGCCGGAGAAAAGCTAAGCCGGCATCCAATGTCAGTCCAAACAGAGCATGCTCACTCACACCCTTCCCCTTTCTCTCTTGGAGGCTTCCAAACCAAACACATAACCCCTTCTTCTCCAAAACACACACTTTCTCTCTCACATACACTTAGAATTTGTAGGAATAATGTACATTAGCCCTCCCAGAGTTAAGCTTTCTGCATCTATCCACTTTCCTCTGTTCCTAAATTTTTCTGCAATGCATGCTCTGCCTCTAGCCTGCATATTTTGCCCTCTTTTTCCTCGATGGACATTCCCTCTCTTTCTCCCACTTGTGTTTCTTTCTCTCTACCCCCTCCCTCCGCCTGGCTCTGTGGTTGTGCAAGTCTCAGATTTCAGCCTTGTCTGGCTGGAGGCTGCACCACCAGCTGCCCTCATTGACACCATACCTAACATTGCCTTTTCTTTTTGAGCCATCCCTTTATTGTCTTCTCAACCAAAAATATACCCATGTAATAGGTATATGTATAAAATTAAGTAACTCAAAACTTGCTGGGTTAGGTGTATTATTGTTATGATCAGGCATTTGCTAAAGTACAGATTTGCACAAGACACAATTTTCAGATCAATGTAGTGTAACTTTCTGTCCAGCACACATTCAGGTAGCCTCCTCCTCAACACACACACAAAATCGAGCTAGCAAGGAAAGAAGCCTAAGTGATAACAAAATTAAACTGAGAGTCAGTAACTTTCTTTCAGCAGGAGACAAAGTGATAGCTGGCTTGGTGCATAAAGAAAGAGAAGCTCTTTTACAGTTCACATGTACCACGGAAATGCATCTAAGGGGATACAATGACTCAATGTCTGCTCATACATTGCTTCACGGGCTGCAACTAATCAATTACAATGATTACATAGGGCTGCACAATTCTGAGTAAACAGAGAATCACAATTATTTTATAAGATCTAATGTCAAGCAAAATATCATTTTCCTTGTATCCCATACAATTGAATGCCATCTACACTAATGCAAATTATGTCTCTTAATGCCTCACCAGAAAAAACAGCAAGGACATCTAATCATTAGGGGTGTGATGATTCTCCAAATCATG
Organism: Hypoplectrus providencianus; assembly: GCA_028566105.1. Lineage (NCBI taxonomy): Eukaryota > Metazoa > Chordata > Actinopteri > Perciformes > Serranidae > Hypoplectrus > Hypoplectrus providencianus. The sequence continues at coordinate 22,962,010 of JAOWBC010000049.1, read as the reverse complement.
GAGCTGAAATGAGATGATGAGACTTCTGATATTAAGGGCATAAATTGATTATCCAACTAAACTTTATTTTCCCCAGCAGTAACAGTTCCACTACTACAATCCACCTAAGTTTTGGGCTCTACTGCAAGAATGATTATCAGTCCAACTTACAATGACTTTGCAATAGTTGCAGTAAGCTAGATAGTCCCAGTGGCTTACCATGGTCACTGACTGCCAAATACTACTTTGGTTTTACTACCTAGTGGAGATGCAGGCTGGCAAAACCTTATCAACAAGGAAGCTAAGCAATGTTATGCTGCAGTAGATAATGGCAGCATCTAAACATTTTTGATACCTTTTTATAAAAGAAAAAACTGGGGCTTTCACAAGACTTGTTAAGCTTAAAGAGAGGACAGCAGGCATGCTGCTGCACTCCCTCTGCTGTATTCTCTTCACCATCGTTACACTACATCTGTTCACATTATCACCAGACAATATAAAACATAATGCAGACAGAAATCCAGCAGCACACAAAATATATGCACAAAGACAGGCCACACACACACACACACACACACACACACACACACACACACACACACACACACACACACACACACACAC
>JAOWBC010000049.1:22932184-22947279 GCA_028566105.1 Hypoplectrus providencianus | reverse complement strand
AAAAAAACCTGGACTTGATCTGGCCTCTTGTGCTCCTGATGTCATCCTTGTGGATCCTTCCTCAGTTATCCCGTCAGGTGAGGCACCAAATTGAGCTCTATGCTCTCTAATGTAGTGCTTCCTTCACATATGTTTTTCTTTTCTTCTGACCTTGTATTAACGCCAGTAAGTTCAAACATACTGGATTTCTATTCCTTCCCATAGCCACAAGGCCACACATTGGGTTTACAAGTTTGATGTATATAAAAAAAAATCCAGACATAAAGCATAGAAGAGCTAAAGTCATGGGTTGTACATGATATGAGCTAGGCACGAAAAGAATGTATTACTTTCCACACCAAAAAGTAATTCCCAGGCCATTAAGGAGAAAAATTACAGTTTGTAATCCTGTATAGAAATGTGGGTGTTAAACACTCATTCCTCACACTCATCTTCTTCCTGCAATCAAGCTACTTGACTAAATGAACTCCCCTTGGGGATCAATGAAGTATTTCTGAGTTAACAGTTGCCAGTTCCTTCCTAGTATCACAGCGATTATACAACATTATATACAAGTATGTATCTAGGACACTGTATATATTTATATATATGTGTACTGTATAAGATGTGGTGAAGCCAGAAGCTGTAAAGTGGAATGAGAGAAGAAAAGATGACAACAGTAGCCATGTGTAAATTCACACTGCCCCCTAGTGAGTGATCTGCAGAAGTGACTCAGACTGTTTCCTCCATGCACATGACTGTAACTGCTCAGGGGGATTTCTTATGTTATGGAAACATGCATTACCATGAAGGGAGGAGTTTTACATTCTTAATATGGTAGACAGTAAAGGGGCTAACAAACATTTTATAAATATCTTGAATACATTAAAAAGAGGTTTGGGAGCTCATGTAAAGACATTTTGCTGTTTGTACTGGTTGTTTTATTATTGAAATCAAATGCTTGGCAAATGATTTATATATCAGTTTTTAATAAAATCTCAACCGTGCAAAATCATGCACAGACACACGCAGACATATTTCTAGTGTTTTTCTGGCTTGAAGTCCTGCAGTATGATCAGATACTTGTTGGATGTTGAAACTTAGTAGACAATTTTTCCTGGAAAAACATTTAGCCAAAGGGCACTTTCCTAAAAAACAATTGATATTGTGCTTGATACTGCAAAATCAAAGACAAGAAGTAAACTGAAGTTTTTAACGTCATCTTTTCATGAAGAATTTAAAAACCATGTTGTATTTAAATAACAACTGAAATGTTAAATAATATAAAACCTTTGCACATTAAATAGAAAAGTGTACATTATATTTAAAATGTTTAACCACTCTACCTTGCCATCAGACTGGCCTGTTAATGTGACTCTGGGAGCACTAAAGCTGTTATCCATGCACTCAACAAAGCCACCAGACTTAACTGACATTTGTTTATATACTAAATATTACAGTTTATCAGTAGATCTCATGTTTTAAATGCCACTAGAGTTACTGGGAAGCACCATTTAGATATTTGACTGGGACAATCATTTTCTTGCCTTTGACTACAAGAAAAGGCAACCAAAGGAAAAGTTCAAACCCTTAACTTGAAACACATTCATGTAATTCCATCAATTCTTCAGGGACACATGAGATTTTCGGGCAATTCCTCAGCACAAAGACGTGCAAAGGAGGGAAGGGCAGAGTGTACACCTTTCAAACATTAAAAGCCAGAATATGATAGAAGTACTGAGGGGAACTTCTGTTTCTCTTTTACTTATTCCTCTCATGTATTTTCCATGTGAGGAAAAAAAATATATCCATGTGCCTACAGTTACGAGCAAATTTTAATCGTCACACACAACTGAAAGCACTCAGTCACACACGATGACAGGGCAACAGCTTGTTGAAAACAGAACTGTCATCTGGGAAGTGGCTTCTGGTTTCGGTTAGATTAGGAGGGAACCAGTCAATGTTCATGGCATGACTTTAAGGCTATAATGTATCTTGACAGCCAAAATCCCTAAAAGTGAATAATTATTGGACGTGTCAATGAACACATGACTTCCTTTATTAAAAGTTCATTGACTTTGTAAACTTGGAGCAGTGTTTTTCAGGAGTTCCTTCAAAAATCAATAAAAAAAAAAAAAAAACCCAAGTAGATAACAACTTTCTATGTATTTCCTCCTATATCAGACAATTGTGGCTAAAGCAGCGCTGCAGGAAACATGTGGATCCACGGCTCATTGTAGGTCAGCCCAACCGGGTCGCTGCCAGCAAGGATCCAGGAGTTTGAAGTTTTGGTATGAAGCCATGTTCACTTTGCGTCTTTGGTGATCCTGACTTTATCTCTATCAACAACATCAGGTCGACATCTGTTTTTTTTTTTTTTTTTTGATGAACATGTGATCATTTGTACCCAAACCAAGACCATTCCTGAGTCATAACACAGTGTTTTTGTGCCTAAACCTTACCATGCCTTGTCACGAAAAAATGTAATGATTTCAATAGGTTAATCAAAATGCCTACAAGTAAAAAAGGACACCAAACATAGCCTCCAATTTAGTTGTATATTTTCAGCCCATTAGGCCTTTAGAACAATTGTTTTTTGTTTTTAGTCAAACTGGCTAAAAAACTAAAAACTGTCAGTGTTTAAAAAATGCACCTTAACGTAAAAGGAAAGTAAAAAGAAAATTGCAAAACTTTGGCCATCACAGTGACGTCGCCTCTAAAGAATAAACAACAGGAACTCTACACACTGTAGATAAGAGAGCATGAATAAACACTAATCACTGAAAAATACCACAGAAAAAACCTTTATGGGGATTGCCGCATTTATTTTGCTTTTCCACGTACATAAAACCATATGTGCACCGTAGCCAAAAATGCTTGTATTTACAAAAAAGAAATCGATATACACAAAAGAATTATAATACAACAAAAGAAAAAATCCTTCAGGAATCCTAACATCAAAGACGGAGCAAGTACGAACAAAATTTTTGACACCTTGTAAAGTTTTGTGCAGATTCTTTTTTCTTACAAGGAGATAAAGTGTGTGTATATTACAAAACTCAGATGTACATCAAATATGCAAGCTGCGACCCACATTCTCTGGGTGTATGAGGGTAAAAAAAACACTACAAGCCTTCTGACCGTTCAATGAAACCTTGTTTTACTCAATACACCAATTCAGTGCAATAAATTTTGCTATTTAACACTAATTACAAATGTAACCTAAGCATATTGGTTGTCTTTGCAATTTCTTCTTGTCAGTAAATGTGTAATTTCCAATTTAGGTGGGTCATTAAACTCAATCAACAAAGGATAAATCCAAACTCTTGTTGCGTAGTGAACATATTACCTGAAGACCGAGGCAAACAACTTGCAAAGCATTTTAGAACAAAATGCTGATGTGGAACAAGTGACTGCGTCCTCCTGAACACAGTTTAACAGTGTAAAAAACTGAACAGCTGATGCTGGGAACAATCCAAACAAATTTCAAATCCTGATCTCAAATCGCAGACTGTCAGAGCAGCTAACGTACTTCTTTCAGTTCTCAGTTCTTTTGCATCTTCCCAGAGATCAGTTATAAACAGCAGGTTTGAGAAAAACACAAAGGGTAGTGATGGTCTAAAGTAGAGCATCATCTGTTGAAAAAAAAAAACAAGATTTGATGTGAGTGAAAAAGAATAAGCCTTATATGTTAATTGTTAATGTTTGGACATTTAAGGAAGAAATGGAATGGAACCACCCGTCCATAAAGCTTCAAAATGTTGTCATGACATTTGCCTAGATTGTTGTTAAAGGTGTGTCTACTTTCCAAATTTGACATTTAGGAATTCAGGTATTTGATAGTTTTGGGGTGAGTTGCAAACTGCTGGAGGAATCAGCTGTAGAGACGTTTCCTTTCTATTGAACAGAATGTTTAAGTTTAATTGCGCTCAAAGAGACAAAAGGACCCCAATCATTTGAAAAATCTACAGCAATGTCTCCTTATTAAAATTGTGAACCGTCTACTCAAAAAAAATTCAAGTTAAAATTATACCAGGAAGGAAATAGTTTCTTCAGGAAACTCTAAAACAAGTCAGTGAATTATTCTCGAGTCACTTAATTAGTTACTTTGGGTGTTTTTCTGCTCAGAATACAGAAGCAGAGCGCCATCAAGATCTACACAGCTGATATCTTCAACACTCAATAACTCTCACCACAGAACTCCGGATGGTCGATGGCATTACAGGTAAGCGGTAAGAGGAAATGTGTTTTTTTTTTTTTCATTCGGGGGATTTCTGTCCATCAGTAGCTTTCACTCATAATGACTTTATGATGCTGAAGCTGGTGATCTCATCGATCTTCCTGAAAGTACACTGCCAAGGAAATGAAAAACGTAGTGGTACTTGAAACACAGCACTCCCGTCGATGACTCCAAACAACTGAAACTGCTCACTGATATTAAGTTCAATAAACTGGCTCTGCCTATTAGTGAATTCACTGGTACAGAACATAGGAAGTTTATAACTAACATAAAAACATGCAGAACCTGTCGACGTCCCAGTGTTTATCCATGAAAACTCAGAGCTTCAGAGAGGTGTTAGAGTCTGATGGTAAACAAGGTTTTGCAGAGGAAACCCAGTTTGTGCTGAACTGGAGTCACAGGGTGCCCAGTTCACTGCTGCTGGTCAATACATTTCTCTGGTGCTGGTCCCACATTCAAGATCCTACTGGACTGTAATGACTTGTGAGCATTTGAACAATATTTTGCTGCTTGACAAATTTGACAATTTGTTTACATTTTGGTTTGGTAGACACCGGAGATGCTGACCTCAATCAATTGACAAAGGAGGAGGAAAATAATAATAATAATAATAAAAAGATTTTTGCCAGTAGCAGCTAGTTTGATGATCAGTCTTTCTGTAAAACAATCTAAATCAAACTGTCCATCTCCTCCAGGCTGGAAGAAATGGGAAATAAATTATTGTTATGCTGACACGTTTATTCTTGCATATGTGTGCATATGTACTGTGTGTGTCTGCTGATTCTCATTAGTGGGCCAGTCACTCATCCCAGCAGCAACCCCGACAGGGCGTTCAGGTCTCTCATGTACGGGTTATCGCTGAGGATGCGGTCGATCCGTTGCTTTTGGTCTGGAAAGATGTCATACAGCTTTCTCTTCAGCTCCGACGTCTCCCCTGGTGACCGCTGGGGAGGGGGAGAGGGAGAGGGGGAGGGGGAACGGCGAGGTGGGTGCCATTCCGGGGGACCGGAGTGGGGCCAGTGTGTGGTCGGGTGGGGCATCAGGGAGGGGGGCGGCCGGGGCGTGGAGGCGGGGTTCCGGGGAGCAGAGTGGAGGGCCTGGACGTAAACCGGCTGCTGCTGAGACGAGGCCCGGAAGTCTGGGGGTCTCAGAGGGGGAGGGGTGGCTGGGGCCCTCCTAAGGGAGAGAGGGAGAGTGTGAAAGGTGCAACAGGCCAGTCATTTCCTGCTACCTGCCCCAACAACAGTTCAACAACGTGTGTTACACACATCCGCCAACAAACACACCTGTTTTCTTTACGCAGGAAGATGTCTAGATCAGGTCCATTCTTCCCCAGAGGGTCATCCGGGATCATGAAGTGATCCTCCACAAAAGTAAACTGAAGCAACCTATCAGTTAAAGGGAAATAGATATGACTATTTCATTATTTTTTTTAAAATTAAGGATACCTCCTTTCCTTAATGGCATTTATGTCTTTGACCATGTAGTGTAGACTGTTTTTCATGTGGTAATGTAGCAGTCCATCCACAGACTTGCTGTTGCAGTGAAGTATCACAGCGTTCTGAAAGTGCTACACACTATGTAGCCTAGCTTCACAATCTTTCACCAATGACCAATCTTTTATATTATTATTTCCTTCTCCACATTGTGTTCTCAGTGTCAAGTTGATATGTTTTGTACCATTTTACTTTTGAGTTGGCAGAAGAGGTGACTAATAAACTGAACAAAACAAAACAAAAAAAAACATACTCTCGTGCCTCAGTGAGTGCTTTTACTAGGTTCAAGATTTTTTATATTATATTAATGTATTAAATACTTTTTTAGCATTAGGTGTACACATCAAATGGTGCTGCTGATTCTTCTCCCCTGTCTGCCTACTCCTGATTTAAGCACTAAAAGACTGAAAATGTAAATAAAGTGGCAGTAATTACAAACTGGTTCTTAAACATTACTTAAACAACACAGCTGGCAAATGACCTCTCGGGACTTTCCAATTACATGTTGAGTAATGGAACGTATTAATATATGACTGAGTTGTGTATACATAACACATAATAACCTCTCTTGAATGATCTTGCGCCAGGTGTCCGAGGTTTGGACAAAGTCCCTCAGGTTGTCATTGGTTACGATGATCCCGTCTGTTTTCTCTGCGAGGTGGAGCAGGAACCTGACGGGGTGAGAAAGAGAGTTAGACATTCTGGACTTTCCCCATGTTCACAGTTAAGAGAAATGTGTGTGTTGGTTTGTACCTGTCATCATGTGAGCATATCCTCTGGCCACAAACCTCTCTGGAAGGAGTGAAGGACAGCAGTCTCAGGTCTTCTAGCTGGTTAAGAAAATGTTGCTCTGTAACAAAATAGTCACAGGTACATCAATGTTACATGGTTAGAAAAATAGAAAACAAAAAACATATTTAAACCAGAAGACCTGGAATCAAAAAGTATTACAATTCCAGAGTTTTCTTCGGGTTTATAAAGGGGCCACACATGACAATGTTCACAACATTCATATAACAGTAAATAAAAATTGTATTATATGAATATTTAGTGGTGTAAAAAAGTGTCCTGACTACCCTACACTCCTTGACTCCTTTAACCTGAGTATCACTGTACCAGAAATACAATGTACTATTGCAGAGTACCCAAACAATGACAAACTGGGCACTAATTTATTACTTAAAGACCGGTAGGTGAACATATGCACACCTGTTGTGAGTCGGTCCCTCTTCTGACGCCATTGGGGGACGAATACCGTAATCTCCCTGTGTCCCCGCCTCCAAAAGGTCTCCACAGCCAGCGCTATTCCCCGACAGGAAAAGAACCGATGAAGGCCGTGCCTGGATGGATGAGAGTAAAAAGAAGGAACCAGTGAGAGTTTGCAATGTGCAAACAAATTAGATGCATGTTTGAGCAAACTTGGTCTGCTTTTCAGAACTACGGCTGATAAAGAAGCATCTCCAGTGATGTTACTTGGCACAGGAGGATCAAGAGGACAAAGTTCTTCAGATTAAGCAAAATGTTTGAATTTGGTTACTCAATCCGGCCTTGTTTGCAAGTTGAATAGTAAAACTTTTTAAAGCCTAGTATCCTGGTTAGTTGGTTATGATAAATGTAAGGCAGCATTTGTAGAATCCAGCCTGCTAGCAGAATAGCTTCATGCTAGTACGGTGAGGATAACACTGGTGACACACTGCAACATTTGAGTGTGAATTCAGCCTAACGCACGTAGAAATGTCCTGTTTGTGCATTTGGGCCTTTGTGTGAAACCACATTTCCTCCTGCAGGATGATTTCGCATTATCATGATATCTTATTGACGCTACCTGGTGACAGAAGTTAAGAATATCTAAAATATTAGCAGAATAGCACTGAACCGCCAACTGGAAACATTGCCTCCGTGGCAAATGAAGTAACGTCAAACCCAGCAGTTATTTTGGTCCTAGCCAATACAAAACACCCAAACACACACACACGCACTTCACACACCACACCATCAGCTGACCCAAATTCTTGGTGGTGACGTACGCAGTCTTCACGCAAACGTCAGACAGCTGTATTACAACCAATGGGTGGCTAGGACAGAAAACCACAAAACAACACAAACAACAAACAACAGAGTCGAGAAACTCCCTGAGAGCAGCCAGCCCACCGAGCAGCAGGTTGACTGCTGCATCAAGTCACTGACTCAGAACACGAATGACGTCGTCAGCAATTATTTAGTTTCAAATTAGTTATTTATACAGACACATATGTTATGCTTGGATATGCATGTTAAAGAAACCCGGAACAACTGAACAGGATTTTTTGACAGGGAAATGTTTGACTGTGTGTCATATCTGAAATTACAGTTTCAGTACATGAATATGAACAACATGGTTGTCAGTTTCACTTTGTCATTGTGATGGTAAACTGTTTAAAACTGGTATGTCAGTTCAGTCTGAAAAAGCAGGTCAAGTACTGGAGGAAAGTTTTCTGAAACTGGGAATTGATAAAAACAAACAAAAAAATGTTCTCAATGGTCAAAGTATGTCATGAATGGAGCTTCTGTTTACTTTCCACGTCATGTGAATGTCCGTCAGTTATGTCTCTGCTGGTAACTTCCCTGTGCGCTGGGTTATTATCTTGATCATCAATCTTATCTCACATGAGCTGTGGTGAAGCAGAGACGCAGAGCAAACAGTCTGTGTAGCTGCGTATTACACACAGCTGCGTGCAACAACAAATATTAAGCAGGTCTGCAGCAAAGTGACGTAGGTGGGCTGAAAAAAATGTCACACTGTACAGATAGTGATGCTGATGGGGACAGTACTAAAGTGTTAACATTTAAAAAAAAACTGATCTCACTCTCCAAGTATGTGCACGGTATGTGTAACCAATTTTAAACTTGTTTTCTGTGAGATGGCATTACAGCAGACATACAAACACAACATAAACAGCAAACACAAAGCAATAAACACACTGGAGCACCAGGACATTTAACATTTTCAGCTTGCGGTCTGAGCTGCGATGCAAACTCAAGGGAAGTTCCACTGACTGTTGAAAGAGAAAGTGATGAAGGTTACCACACCAGGAAGTTATTAGGCAAGCAGTAAAATCACCTTGGTAACCTGGAAGTAGCATGACATGGGTAAAAAAATCTCAGAGGTCATTCTGTAAGCTTACCTTGCCTGATAACCTCTTTGAGGACCAGGACACATCCTGATCTTTAAACCTGTGCTAGGAAAACTACTCCTATCAATTTGAAGAACACAATTAACTTTATGACAAAAACCTAAATGGCAATCAATGAAAACGAACAACGAAAAGTTTTATTTTTTTTTTAAGACTTTTGATTTAAAACCTGTTATTTTGTATAACCTAATAGAGACTGTGGTTATGCTGCTCTTCTATTTATGCACACTTCTAGAAAGGAGGGAGGATGAAACAGAATGTGAAAGGAAGTGGTTGCAAAAGTGAGAAGTCAAGACAAGGTCGTCCAGGATAAAGTGTGACGACACATCAGCCGAGAACAGGGGGAAAAAAGAGACAATATGCTGCACTCCATCCTTCCTTTGTTGCAAAATTTTCTGGACACAACAGAAAACTACAAACACAGATTTTTTTTTATTACTAGAAAAGTTCTTCTTCCCATAAACACCCCCATAGTACTCACCCACTCTTTAAATCATGTTGTAACAACTGCTTTCACACACTGAGGGTGGTGAGTAACATTATGTGAATGCGTGGGCTAAGTTTTGGTGCACCCACGCAAAAAAGGGTTGTAGATTGCAACTTATCCACTGTAACAGATGGTTCATTTAGATTCAGTGTATGATTGAGTGTGTGTGTGTGAGACCTTAACTGATAATGATGGCTCTGTTGATGGGAAAGGTGATGGCTCATTTGCAAAAAGGGAAACTGTGGCGCATATTTCTACAGGTGTGGTATTGTAATTGTCATTACAGGAGCTGCAGCTCTTTACGCTAATACCAGTAAGAGACTCTGAGTCTGAAGATACAGTAAGTCTCTGGATTCCATGAATCTCCTTTAGCTAATTTACCACCCATTTTGTCTTTTTTTTTTCTGTTGACAGTTGACAGAATCCTGGTTCAGATCCTGTTTTTTTTTTCCAACCTCTAACCCCCGTTACCATAGACCCATTTTGGGGGTCACAGAGTCATTAGGGGAGATAACAGGTCAACAGTAGATGCACATTAGAAGAAATATAAATTATTAAAAAGCTGGGACCTGTAAACTAATTTACAAGTGGTAAATCTGTTACAAACTTTTTGTTTTAATTAAGTGCCGGTTCAAATGTTCAGTTGAGGGTATATGGGGCTTAGGACATTGTGATGTGCATAGAAATGGCCATCCTTATGCTCAATAATGTCTTATGAGTTGTCACATTGAGTTTAGGTTGATACCATTTGTCACAGATTTGCGGCTGATTTTAACTTTTCCTCCAAAACACCACAACAGGACACCACGTCACTGAGAAACACCAGAGAGAATCCATGCTATGATTTGGTTTTCAAGAAGTTTTAACCTTTGGTGATTTCTATGAGACCTGCATTTTTTGGTAATTGGATGGTGAGCACTTCTGTTCTGGAAACTGCTCAGAAACCCCCTCACTGTCAATATACCAGCCATACATCCTCTTAATGGCTGGTGGTTTGTGGTGGTAAAGTTTCATGAGACTGATTATTCTAGAGGTCTCGACAGGCCAATTTATACAATGAGGCCAGGTTTTAAAAAATGTTCAAGGCAATGAAATGGCTACCATGAACAAAATCTAATATTTGCGTCTCAACTCAAGACTGGTTGGTAACCCAGTATGCAGATATATGCCAATATAATAGATTTTTACTAAACAAGAAAAACTACATGGGACTAGCATAAAGCAGGTATGTCTGTAAAGGTCTTAGTTTTTATTTGTGAGTGAAAGGCGACTGGTATCACATGAAAGTAGAGGACCTGAACCCGCTATAGCCTTTGAAAAAGTGCATGTCTGTGTGTGTGTGTGTAGGTGTGTATTGTGCCCACTCACGCCATAGCCACGTTGCTGCCATCAATAATGATGTGTCTAAGCTCTGGACGTCCCGGTTCATTTGGCAGCTTCAGGGTGTAGGGAGTCCTCAGTGACTGATGGAAACGAGCAAAACCAGTCACTGGGGGCACTGGTGGGTCGTTTGAAGGAGGAGTTCTGGCTCCAACCCCATGAAACCCCATGTGGCCGATGGTCTGATAGGGAGAGGCAGAGGGTCGAGGGATTGGCTGAGCAGACTGTAGAGAAAAAAAACAAAAAACAAAAAAAAAACACTAATTGTGAATTAATAGAAAGACAATAAGGTGATTACACAACACCTCCAACCCATGCCTCCACAATGGGACAGAATAAAGGTTCTAAAACACTGACTGGACAACCAGAAATGACTCAATAGAAGAAAGGCAAAGTTATCAGACTACCTCTTTGTTAAATCCCTTGACTTTCTCAGAGATATTCAAAACAAGCTCACTCCAGGAAGAGCCTTCAAAACCATCACCTGTCAAGCTCCAGCATCATGCTGAAGACGAACCAATGCATTCTAGATTTTCTCCACACATATTAAAATACTTTGTTTTATATCGTGCTTGTTTAATATTAATCTTGGATCTTGAATGGCTTCGGGTTATGATGTCAAAATCATCTGTGTTAAAATTAGATATATGGTGAGCGGAAAAACAATCCATCGACAGCACATTCATTTATAGAAAGTATCTCCGTACCGACTTCTGCACATACATATATGTATTTAAACAACATTTATAACGATAGGCACAACACATTTATGAGTGGACTTTGAGGTAATACCTACACTGGGGGTCGAGGCTAAGGAGCTGGTGGTGGCAGTCAGCCACTGAGGCGTGCTGCGCAGCGCCGTCACAGTCTCGACTTTCACTGATCCTCCCAAAGTCTGAGTCCCGCCCCTCGACAGGTAGTCCCTCTGTGAGGCGCCTGACCCGCCGCGAGCCAAGTAGTCTGTTCTAGATCCTGACTGGATGTCCAGGTGTGGCACTGTCATCATCCGGGACGTCCGACTATCCGCTGTTTTGGTATTTGTGGGGATGACGTCATCGTCATCGTCAATGGTAATAACCTCGTAGTTTCCTGCTCCACCTTGAGCACTCGAGCTCCTCTTGATAGTGATGGCCTGAAATTAAATTTCATGTGATTTTTAAAACAGGAACCAATCCGCATCGATTAAAATATTGCCAAATGTGGCTGCGTCTTTGTGATGATCACATACATGTGCTCTTTAGATAAGTTGTACTGTGCTTATTCTGTCTTATGAAGCTTGTTGCGTGATTAAATATAGACTAAACAGAATATAAAGTAAGAGTCCTCCAAAAAAATTTACATGGCAAATATATTTATATGAGCAACACATTGCATCCAACATGTCTTGATTCAACACAGGTCTTCTCTGGGGACTCCCAAAGCAGAACTGTGTTAACCTTATTTCACTTATCTGTCTGACACATACATGTGTTAGCAGACATTATCAGTTTGATGACTTAATGGCTATAAAAACATTGAGTGTATCCATATTAAAAGGCCATGCATTTGATGTTCCAAACATAACTTTAAAGCCAGCTTGACGAGCTGAAATGAGCAATGAAAAGAGGCAATAAGGTGGTGTGATAATGAAAACGAAATTGAAGATTGAATAAGATGACTCATAAGATACGAAGCAATTTATTGGAAATGGTTTGAGATGAAAAGATCAGAGAACGGGCAGAAGAAAAGTAGCGAGATTGCAGCTTTGAAGAAGCGATTGCAATATGTCATTTGAATTAAGATGTAAGACATGTAAATATAACTTGCGGTAAAAAATTAGTAGTGGGTTTCACAGGTAAAGTGAAAGAAGAAGATGGTAAAATACTTCAAGTGGAGAAGCTGACATTTATCATGCAAACAAGCAACTGTGTTGCTCTTTGAATTCAAGGTGTTGAAATGTGGGTGGGTGTTTTATCAAAAGAGAAGAAGAAAAATAATACAGGACGACACGGAGGTTTTTAGTGAAGGTGTGTACCTGCTGAGTGCTGGCCTCGCTGCCGCTGCACTGCCTCCGGTGTCCCAGACCGTTGCTATTGCCTCCATGCTGGTTGGGCTTAATGTTCTCTTTAGACCTGCCCGAGTCTACCAAGGCTCTGCTCAGCTCGCGCTCCCTCTCTCTAAAGTGAGAGACCGCAGAGGACGCTGATGATGAGGAGGGAGTGTCCGAGGAGTGCACAGAGTTCAGTCCTTTTTCTTTTTCCCCTGCTTTTGACCCTTCCTCACAACGTTTGGTTTCCTCCACGATTTTCTCCAGAATGAGGAAGGTATCCTCAGTCTGCCCCGTTTCTTTGACAACACGCTCCACCACTTCCTGCTTGTAACCCATGGTTCTGAAAATCAGTGTTTAACAGAGTTTCAATTGGCAGTGAGTCAGAATTACAGGATAGGTCCACATTTTTTCTGTCCCAAAACAACACTCACATGTCTGCATGTACACAGAAGGAATTAATTGTGCTTTAATTGTCCCCATCATAATGCAATCCCAATATCCAAGATTTGAGAAGTTTCAAACCAGATTAGGCTCAATCAGAATGTCTTTTTACACAGAAATGACTTAAATTTAGGCCACATCTCTTGTATTATGTATATCTTCAGAGCCAGTATGGACAGACGACAATACCACCAATTGATCAGTCTTTGTATAAACACTATATATGGGGATATGAGCATTGATGTAAGACTAAATGCAAGTAAAACCTATCCTCTAACACAAAGGAACTAAAACGTACAGTAATAAATCTAAAACCCTTTTAAACCTGAAACAAAACCATAAATAGAAAATTCAAGTTACAACTATACACAAACAACTAGTTGCTTTTCCGTCTGAAAATTGATAAGCTGAATGACGTCGGTGACTTCTCAAAGAACTTGAAATACTTTGAGTCTAGCCATCGTTTTACTCATCTATTTTTTTATATTCCAGAAAGCTTATAGGTAATTATAGTTATGATGCTGCATAAAAGTCACACCCAGCAGGGAGTTCTGGATCAGGAATAGAGACATAAACCACCTTCTCTCAGGCCAGGGCCACAGAAGAATTGGCAATACTTGGCCTTTTGAATCCCTTATGCAAACTGTGTCCACCCCACCCGTAAAAAATTGTCAACATACTTGTGGTTCATTATGAAAAGGTTTGCACTGTATTTGACAATCCCTTTGCAAGAACTTTACCTGAAGAAATTGACCAGGCAGCGAAGATTGGTTTCTGGACTCACTGCCTCCCCATCATCTGAGACTTCACTGGAGTCCAGCATGATCACACCAACTACTGTGTGTGCTTTTCCTGAGGAGGAGAAGGATGATGAAGCCGACGGCGTTTTGGATCTACAGCTGCTACTGCCCATCCGGCCTTCTCTGTCCCTCTGCCGCTCCCGCTCTCTCGCTCTCTCTGGCGACTCGTCTCTTCGCTCCAGAGAGTACTGTCTCTTTGTGTCGCGAGTCTCGCTCTCAGATGAGCGCCGCTTGTGTGAGGGCCTAGTGCCATTGAGTAGGACAGCCTCAGGTCCTAAGCCTATTGATCCTCCTGCTTTAACACCGCCACTGACGGATGCCCCTCCGGTCCCTTTTTCCTCAAAGCTGGTACCCAAGATGCGGTTGGAGAGCTCTGTCACTGGGGTGCTACTCTGCGAACGGTCCTGGTCCACCTCTGCCATGCTGGGATGCAGCGTCTGGTTGAGCTGAGCCTGGAAGAGAAAACAACGTTTCAGTACACTGGTTAAGAAAGTTAAAGTAAAACTTCCTCTCAAACACTCAAAACAGTCCTGATTTATTTCATACTTCCCTGTGTGCCCTCCACACTAAAACCAGGGTTTGTTTTACACATTTTCCCTTTCACTTACTGCATAGCTCAGTGCAGTTTCATGGTGCAGACACTTGAAACGGCACACAGCTTCTAGTTTTTCTGAAAATTATTCCATCTCAAGCAAGTGCCCCTAAAATTCAGATTCAGCAGCATCAGCTACTTTCTGTCTGATCCAGAATTTCCAACTCGCTCAATACATTGAGTTCAAGAGTTGCAGTGCACATAAATTGCATGTTTAAATGTCTTAACATTGTGTGCTCCTGCACCTTCTTTGCTGACTTAGCGTTACAACTGTCATAACAGAAACCCACATGGAGTAGTAGGGCCAAAGCCAGTCGATAGAGCACTTCAATCTGCTGACATGTCAGCTGTTCCCACAAAGCCAACAGCCTTTACTTTTAACACTCCATCATTTATGTAGTAAGAACATACAGCAACCAGTTCTTGCACATGTCAACTCAGTAAGAGTCCACAGGCAATGCAAAAGAATATATAAATT
>JAOWBC010000049.1:22907636-22919644 GCA_028566105.1 Hypoplectrus providencianus | reverse complement strand
GTGTGTGTGTGTGTGTGTGTGTGTGTGTGTGTGTATGTGTTGCTGTCTGCTTTCTTCTTACACATTAACAATTCATGACATAAAACTCTTTTTATATACGTGTCTGCTGCAGGACATACAAACAGATACAGGAGGAAATCTGCTCTAAACAACTGATTAATGTTGCTGACATTTCAAAAGAGTCCATATCTGATTAATGACCAGAATTATTATGAGACAAATATGTGTTTAAGTTTCTTTGGTGAAAGACTCATGTAACGATTTAATTTTAATTTCTAACATCTCCTCGGCTGATGTCGTCAAAGCTCACGCCAAAACAATCTAGACTGATACGCAGCAATACAGGTAGGGAATTTTTTTGGTTGAAGGGTGAAGTTAGGGGGGATTTATACTTCATCAACTGATACTGAAGGGTTCTACTCAAAAGATCTCAGCTATTTTGAACAGCACAGCAGAAAACTGGCAGCTAAAGTAGCTTAGCTCTGATGGGTGAGACTTTTACAACCCACTTCACCAGCCAAAAAAAGAGCAGACTCTCTAACTGTCTAACTGTGGTGGTAAATAGTCGTTTGGCAGGACTCCATTGTGCTGATTAGGTTTGACAGGATGAAGTTTTGGGAAAGATCATGTCTATGGATTTTGGTTGTGTATGAAAGAAGGGCGTGTCGAAGTTTCTCCAACACGACCGCACATCATCACCCAACCACAGAGATGATAAAAGTTTGTTAAAGTTTAAACATAGCCAAGATCAAAATTATCAAACACTCTTTTATAAAGATTATGATTAAATACATATTTTTTATTTTAAATTTCATAGAATCAGCAATGCATTTCAGTTTAAACAGCTATTGTAGCATGTTGGTACAGTATACAATGGGAGTGCTGGAAGTGTTGCTTTTTTAATTTCATAATAAAAGTTGTAATAGTCGCCAGCAGGTTTAATGGAGCCTCAGTCAACAGTAATAAGATTGTCAGTCTTTGACATGTGAACACTGCCTGGTCGAATTCATGAAAAGAAACTTAAACATCTTAAGTTATCTGCTTTCAATTAAAGTGAAACTCAGTAAAGTAAGCATTTTGTCTTAAAAGAAGGAATGGATAAATATTAAAAATCCACATTCAGCATCAAAACTGTCACGTCTGTAAACTCTAGTTCACATCGCATGAAGCTCTTTACTTTGTGGGCTTTGTTTTTGGTTGTTCATTGTCCATAATTTAACAACTGGTAGGGGGGAAATCACAAGTGTGTTAGTATGAACATTACACAGATTATGCACATTACTCTACGGAGATCATGGACGTAAAACAGCTCATAAACAATGCAGGGAGGAAATAACACTGACACAAACAAGGAATAAATGCTGGTACAGCAATTAAGCATATACAAAGAAATACTGAAATTTGTGGGCGTTAATATGAAGTTTACTACCACTTCAAAATTGTCCTTGGAATTTATATAATAAAGATGTGGATGATAAAGAAAAACATAGTGGAGTAGGAGCAATTTAATTGTCAACAGATGTGAAAATATAGAACAAATTCACATTTTTTTCAGCGCTGAACAACAAACGACTGCGTGTAATGTGCAACTGAAGTGCAGTTAAATATCCACAGCTAAAATAAACACCAACTGGAGATGGAGGCAGTGCAGCATCTGTCCATCCACACAGTCTCATTTCATTCACCCTGCCTCCCCTGCTCTATTCTAACATTAGGGCCCTGGTGTTTATGAATGAATGTGTCTTTGCTGTGCTGCCTGTGTGCCCGTCTTTGTTCCTGTGTTTATGTGTGTGTGTGTGTGTGTGTGGGGGGGGGCGTGTAGCAGCGGGGGGGGGGGGTAGGGAGGGTACAGGTGAGAAGCTAAGCTGACAGAGATGGACCACTTCACTTACCTGAGACGACGCTTCCATCGTTAATGATGTTACGCACAACCGGGGGGCCAGTCACACACACACACTCACACACACACACACACGCATACACACACACACACACACACACACACACACACCTACCTTACATAGTCACCAACACTGCAGATGGCAGACAAATAAAGACAAATGTTTGCGCACACATATGGCACCAAGATGATGGTGTGTTATTAATAACTTAAAGCGACAAGCAGCGCTCCACTTCAGAAAGCTGATTTTCACTTTAATCACACCTGTATTAAAGGCATGTACACGTGTCTGCAACTACCGGCTGTGAATATATGAAGAAATCATAAAGGGAGGAAGATGATTGTGTAGCGTCGTATGCTAAGGTGTTTGCAGGCATCATATAGCTTTGCAGCTTTAAGCAGCTATCATGATGAACAGATGAATTCACAGGGTGCTTTCACTGGTTAAGGTGCAGTCAGGTGTGCAGTGCTGAAATGTTGTCATGCCCTCATTGTTAAACATTTAAACAGGGTGTAAGTGGGTGTGTTTGGTGGTGTTACTAATCTTTCCCAATCCTGTTTGTCCCTATCATTTAATTCCAAACAAGCACTCCCTCTATATGACTGCTAATGAGCCCATAAAGGTCTAAGTGAGAGGGGAGTGACAAGATAAGGGTTTTCGCTTGCTCTTACAAAAAATAAACCTACAATTTAAAAAAAAAAAAAAACAGCCCAAAATGAAATTAAAGTAACAATGCTAACACATTGAAAAAGACAAGGAAAGAAAATGACATTCTTAAGCTCACAAAAATTCCTGTGAAAGGGTCAAGGTATTACTTTGTGCAACAAATCTAAAAGCTCAACTACCTTTGGGTAAACAGCTGTCAGAAAATAGATGAGATGCCTTAAGGTGCAGCTCCTCTGCTTTTATGCACCACTTAAGAGTTAGTGATCACTCAGGTTTCTATCTGAATGTATCAAATTTTAACTGAATTAAAAAAAAAACATCTACAAAAGAAAACACAAATGAATGCCTGTTTCCCCTCTTTACCTTTAATTAATTATAAGAAGTTCATTGATATAAGCAGTTGGTTGATTTAATTATTTCTTTTCTTTTGCATAAGAAGAGATTGCAACAAGATGCCGTAATTAAAAAATAGAAATACAAAAGCAACAGCCTAACTGTGAGGGAAACACTGCATGCTTTATAATTCATCAAGTATTTGATGAATCTGTTTCCTTTGCACTTTGTCATCTTCGCCTTTTATCAGTACACTAACAAGTTTAATATTTGAAGACTTTATAGCTTTTCCAGTCAGGTTTATCTTTGTGCAGGTAGACAAAAGTCCACCTGCAGATCTCCACATTTACCTGCTGAAAGGGGGGCTGTAGGAGCCCCACATGCTTCTGCACCACAGAGCTTTTCTAACACCTGAATGTCTACCTATGGGGGGGATTTAAAGGGGTGACATTGTTGCAGGAGCACAGCTGGCACCCGCTGGTTCCCCCTCAGGTCACACTATTACCTCTGCCCCTATGTTGCTGTTCCAAGGACTGTTCATGCTGGTGTTAGCACCATTAGCATAGCCGTTGGCTCAGCAACAGCCATGTTGAGAGTCGTGCGAAGGCGATCGATACGCTCTCAGTTCTGAGTGCAGATGCTTTAACAATAACCTGCTGATAGTTTGGAAAGGGGGAGACTCATTTGCCAGCTATTCCTGGAAAGAAACAAACATTTTCTCTGGAATATACAAACTCAGAAATAGCGGGCTAAATGTGCTGCCAAAGGCTGATAATGCACGGTGTAATTCTGCCCTGTGACTTCCTGTTGTTCATGACACGCAGATGTTCCTCAACTGGAAAACAAACATGATGCGTCTGATGCTGTATGTGCCAGCCGCTGTAACCTGTAGCTCCCTGAGGATTTGGAGGGATTGGTGAGAATGGGCAGTCTAGGGCAGCGACGTAAATAGGAGGCAAACTTTGCTCCACTGTCTGCAGATCCTGCTGATTTACACGGCATAAACTAAGGAGCTGTGGACCATGAATCATAACCAACAACAGCAGCGCAGCACGGGTTATATGCAAATTGGGGTCAGTCTCACTTCAGGTGGAAATGCACCAGAAGCCGTCTGCTGCTGCAAAAATACACCAAAAAGGAGAGCAATGGCACTTTAATTACAAGAATAAACAGTTAATAGTAAGAGCCATGCATTAAATATCACAAAGCTGAAGGTACATTTTCATATAAATGTAGAAAAATAAAAAAAATAAAAATCCTGGTTAGGTGTTGATGCATGGAAGTTAAGCGGTGTTTGACACATTGTTTACTTTTGTTTACACGTGAACCCTGTTGTTGCTTAGAGTCTGGTTTGTTCGACCCACTAGTTCCCCCTGCCTTCTACTTAAAGTGCAACCTTTTTGCTTCACATCCACCTCAGCTTCATTCATAAATACATCAATTCTATGCTGATAGAGGGCAAAGGAGGTCTGATGTTTTTTAAGGGCTGTTCATTTGTTAATGGTTTAAATAAAATTAAATAGACTTAGACACGTAACTACTTTGTTTAGAAAGTTATGATGGTTCGGGTTGAAATAAGTTTATTATATATCAAGTTTCAGTTTTACTCTGACATGTGACATGAACAGCAGTCTCCTGAGAGAAATGTCTGTTTGTGTGACCCATCCGTCCATCCTGATGCCCTTCCAACACAGAAGTACAGTGGGAGGAAAGTTAAAAGGGGAAGTCTATCTTTACATACAGTTAGGTTAAAAAAAAAAGAAAAAAAAGGCAAGAATAAAAGCTGAGAAAGAAGCATCTGTGCAGTGTACCGCCTGGTTGCCACTTACACTCTTTATGCTGTGTTTTCTCAGGTCACCAAAATGCCAGTCCATCACAAGCAAAGGAAAACTGACTGTGTCACAGGAAAACACCACTCAGCTGCAGCAAAGTAGCACTTTGCACAAACAGACACGCTGACTGTTGACTGAAATTGTACTAACAGATAACCTGTCATCAAGAGCGGAAGATAGAAATCATTTTGCAGCAGGTCAGCGAGGCTCAGGCCTGAACAGGAAGTGTGTGTTCTCTCTTAATCTCTGAGCCTGCGGACTGAAAGCGGCCTCTCTCCACGCCGCCATCCGCTCCTGGATGCTGCCTCGTCTGTTTCCTCACTCTCACTCTATTCTGCTTCTTGTTTCATCTCACCATTTCACTCCTCGCCCTCCCGTGCTTTGATCATCTCCCATTCCCCTCTTTCTTTTCATCCCCCACAATGTTCTCACGTTCGGCTCCTGTTATTACTTTCTCTGTTTGTTTAACATTTTTTTTTTTCCCTCCCTTCACCTCCACCTCCCTCCGTCTCCTGCCTCCTCCTCATTGTTTCCATCACCTGTCCTCTTTCTCCTCTTCACACGAACCCATCAGTGTGTTCACACCCCTCCTTCTCAATCTCGTCGTCTCTTTCCGCTCCTCCTCCTCCTCCTCCTCCTCCTCCTCCTCCTCTCCCAAAGCTGTACCCCCCCTGTTCCTCATGGATTTCATATTTTCAAAGTCAAATAGCAGTCGCTGGCATGCCAAATAGGACCACGCGGGTCGGCTCTCACAGGTTGCCGTCTCACTTCAAATAAAGAAAAAATAAAAGACACAGCCTGCGATGCAGATGAGAGGAGACAAAGAGACGGAGACAATACAAACAAATTGATCTCTCTCCTCCTCTACCTGCCTCCCTCTCCTCTCCTCTCTGCAGTAGGAGAGCAGGTGCTGGAACAGGGAGGTGCTTTAATTGTGTGGAGGGGAGAGATGAGAGGGGATTTCAAGCGGGGAGGGCGTGTTTTGGTGTGTGCTTGCTTTCTCTGTGTGTAGTTTTAAGAGGCAGCAGTAAAAATAATTGGAGAGGCACACCTGGACACTGGTCACCTCTCAACTCTGCCCCCCCCGCCCCTTCAAACCAGCACTATTCACGCCGGGTACAAGCTGTATGTGTGTGTATGAGTGTGTGTGGGGAGAGCAGGAGGTCATTCAGCTGTGCTATAAAAGATTTAGGTCTGACTGATGACCTCAGCCAACTAAAAAGCTCTCAGTTTTTCAAACAGTCTTCTTTGGGAGACTTTGTGTTTTTTTTTTATTTAACCTTTTCTTTGTCAAAGGAAACACATTAAAAATTCTCTTTCACAGCTGCACCTTGTATTGAGTCAAATCATCACTGCAGTAAAAACAAAACAAAAAAAAATAAAACTTGATCGTGTTTTCAGTGGATTTGGTGCTGAGCTAAAAGATGTGAAATTGTGCTTTAACACACCAAAAAAGACCAGAGGAAAAGATACAGCTGTGGATGTTGTAAAGGTTATAATACTGTGGCTGGAATCAGAGCAGATATGAATTACTGCAAGCAGCTGCTACCAACTAGCAGATCAGGAAAGTAGTGCTCAAATGCAAATTATTATGGAACCTCTCAGTTCATGTTTGATTTTTCAAAAGGTGCTTTCAACAAGCCCGAGTGAACGAGACGAAAGATAAATTAGAGACACAAACTCTGGAAGTGCAGCCACAACACTCTGTTGGTTTAAATGACTGTAAACCAACAAAAATATAAGATTTACCCAACCACCGTGTTCTGAGCAGATACGATTCACTGAGACTCAGATACTCACATTTGGAAAATAGTAGTGAGTTATTTATATATTATATTTGATTATATTACTTTTATATAACATAGCACATGTATAGTCAGTCTTTTTTTGTAATTTTATGAACATTGCCCTGTTTTTCCAAAATACAGGACAATATGTAAAATAAACAGAAACTTAGCTCTTTGCTAAAAAAAAAAACAAACAAAAACAAAACAAAACAAAAAAAAAAAACTATTTCTACAAAAACCCTCCCAAAAAAAATGATAATTTACACGGCAAATGAACCGTTTTCAAGGTAAAAAGTGTTTGTTGAATATGAACAAGCCCCCAGAGTGCATAACACACACGGGACATGTGTCAAAAATGATATTGTAACATCTGGTGCTGTGTGATCACTGAATGCAAAGCTGCTTCCATTCAGAAAAAAAAGTGAGAACATTTCTGATTTACTTATTACCATATCAGCTAACCTTTACATTTAAATTACAATAGAACCAATTTAACACTATCAAACATTTGGCAGAAATCGGAGGTATTGTCGTGCGTTGAATTCAGATCGGATGCATCAGGGGAGAATGTGACAATTCTACAACGACTTCATCTCCATCTTCACAGTCGTGTCTTTTCTGCTGGTAATCCTGAAGTGTGTGCCCCTAGCTTTAACCTTATTACCCTGCGCGCCCGGGGGACATGTAATGAAACAGTTCCCTCATTCAGGAGGTCAATTTGCTCTCTTTCCTTTATGAAGTCTAAAGTCTCCTTCTTCCCATCGGCATACCTGCCTGTCTGATTCTCTCCATCCTGGCTTTCCTTTAATTAGCCCGTGTGCTTGAGAGTAATGGAGAGAGAGAGAATTCCTGTCTTGCGCTGACTCCCATTGATTTTAGGTTTGATCTATCAGTAGCAATATTCCCTCTCTCGGCTTCTTACATCTTGAAAAAACCTCGCCTTGATGGTTTGACTGTTTGCCTGCTCACAGACAGATCGCTGCTCTGGTTTTCTGCCTCTCAAACAGGAAAATCAAGCGTTACCAATTACAGAAGACACACACAGAGCATCGCAGGCCCCGAGCTGTCATCAGTTTCAATCCAACTGTCAAGGAATCAAAACAGATCAAATGCAGCAACACAAAGCAATGCAACAGAAAAAAAAGGAACTTTTGGCAACGAGAAACAATTTGTGTCTCAGCACCCTTCTATGAAATCACGATTACAATCTGTTACATCACAATCCTCATTTTCCTCTAATTCATCAGTCATTCAGTGATTAAATAAATGACTGTGTTCTCACTCATACAATGCATCTGTTTTTTTTTGCTGATGAACACATAATTCTGTCTTCAAAAGCACAGCACTTTGTTTTCACCACGATACAATTCATGTGTGCAAACATGAAGAATCAGGGTTATATGATGAGCTTGCTGTTAGAGGATAAGGCTTTAATTTTCTCCATCAACGGAGACTTCTGCCTGTAACTGCCATTGTAATCCTAAAGTGAAGAATAAGGACAAGGTTATGTTTTTAGTTTGGTCAAACCATCGAGAAGGACGATGCCATTTCACATTTGTTAATCTGGCAAACTACCTGTTCAAACACACCTGATATGCCCATTTACGACTTGAATATTAAACCATATTTCCATATGGCTACTTGCAGACTGTCCTGGCTGCAGATCATATGTGGCTGCCATGACTAAGCCTAAATAATATGCCAATTGGTAGCATAGTAATGTAACTGCACCATTTAATTACACAAGAAGCTGTTTTAGCCTTTTTATATATCAGTTGAAAAAGTTTACACCCCACCCATTATTCCCCCATGTGTCAGTCTTCACAACACTTTATTTTGTTGTAAATTTAAGGTATCATTTAAAAGTAATTAATGAAACATAACCATTATCTGATATTATCTTCCTTTTCTTTTTATTGACAAAACAGAAACATAAGTAACTGAAACTTGAAACCTAATTGCCTTTTCTTTACCTCAGAGGAAGCCCCTCACCCTGCACAGATAAAAACAAAGCAAAGAAACAATGCCGCTTATATGTACATGTGTATATATTTAATTAGATCATGAAGATCAGAGAGCTTCAGTGCTAGATGTGTGTTGATGGGCAGGTCAATATGACAGCAAATGACAATCATGGTGTTAATCACCGGAGCATCAGTGAGACATGTAATCAATGTAGAGGGGGAGGGGTCTCAGAAAGTACAAATGAGTTTTTAATGATGTTAAATAGAGCCCTCAGAGAGTGAGAGGAAAACACAATAATCAGACATTTGATGTTTTCATTCCCATCTCCTCATCGCCACATATCCTGTCTCTCTCAGATCTGTCTTTTCCTGTCCCCACGTCTTGTCCTCCGTGTGTGAAGAACAAAGAAAGACCTTGTCCAGTGGACGATGAAGAGGGCTGCTCGGGGTCAGCGTGATATTTGGGTGTGATATTTCCATCGCTGGCCTAACTGTCCGGTGTCAACCAATTTATTACCCTGCAGCCAGAGAGAGGGACGGACTGAGAGACGTAGACCGGCTACAAAGAACAATGGGACTTGAAGGAGGAGGAAAAAAGAGGCTTATATTCAGTTTTCTAAAAGCAATCACAATGGAAACAGTGAAATATAGACTCAGGCACATGAGACACCACAACCACCACCAAGGTAAAAACTTTATCTCCTGGAATAATGCTCGGTAGGCCCGTCATGCCTCTATAAGGTGAGGAAGTTAAGATTGGACCTTAGTTTCTCTGGTCTTTCAGTTTAAATTCGCAATTCAATGAAATCAGTTCTAACCATTTGATACTGTGAGCTAAAATGACTTTCCTGGGATCGAATACATCTTTACGTGTCCAACTTGAATATACAGATGTAGACATTTAAATACACCTAAAAAACAAACTTCAATTTTCCATTTCTGAAATCCTGGACCATAAAGCGTGCAGGGTTACACCTCAGTGTGACCGTTTTCTTACTACACATTATCTGACAGGTTGGCTACACCCACATTTGATTTTCTTCACATTCTTATTTAATAAAGCAGATTTAATAAGCCTCTGTAGGCAGGGTTACACTGTGGTCGCACATCTACACATAGAGTCTTTGTTAAAGCCACTAAATCAGTGTGAGTCAATGGAGGTAAAGCAGTGTGAAACTTCAATAGTGGATTATTATGGAAAGTGCCCTGAACTTAATATTATCATAAAGATCTTTTTGTTGTTGCACTTGTTCTGCTGTTCTGTGTAGCTCAAGAAACGCTGAATACACGATGTTTGTTTTGTGTTATGTTGCATTTCATTGTTTAATAACCCACATGACAGCCATCATTTTCCTTCTGTTTAAGCTCATGCGGCAGGCCGTGATCTGTGGCAGCAGAACAAATCAGATCTCTGCGCTCCTGTGATGCAGCTCCCCTGCACGTGTTAGAGAGGGAGTGACTGCAGAGGGAAGGCCATTAGACACAGTCGTGGAAAAAGAAATCAGATTGAAGCTCGGTCCGCTGAAGAACATGGAGCACGCTTAACACACGTTTCCCAAGGCATGCAGCAGATCTGGATATCTGGGTCCTCCAGGCAGTGTGGATTGTTGGTACTACCATTGAATTACAAGAAGAGGAAATCTGACCCAAAGGTGGCACCTATTCAGTCACATCAGACTAACCCATCTGAACATTCAACAAAAAAGGTTTCTTGTTTCTAGGTGTTCTTCTGTGTTTTATTGAATATGCGGACTGGTGTTCCTCCTGCTTGGCCCATTGACCTTACATTATTGATGGAAGTGTTACAAATAAAAAACCTTCACGTATCAAAAATGTATAATAGAACAAGTCATAAATAAAAGTTCAATGTGCCCTGTCATTTTTTTTTAACATTTCTTTTACATTGGTGGATTAAAAGGGAAATGCTTTTCAGTCTGCAGGGAGATTTGTTGTTGCAGTACCTTGAGTGGCCACTGGGAAAATTGCAACCCCCAGTGGTGGGCCTGTATGCAGTTAAAATGAAAGATCTCCTTTGTTGATGCTGATTAGTCCTATATCTGTGTGGGCCGACACTAAAAATGAGCCATAACCAAGATTGCCAGCTTCCAAAAAGAATAAGATGCAGGAGAAGTTAGCATTCAGAGCTTTTTGGGGATTCTGACATGGATCTACATTGAGTTTCATGAAAGCCCATTGCATTTCATACAGATGCTATAAGGGAGGCAGATCAATGAGGCATCAACAAATGTAAACACACAAACACTAAACTACTCCCAGAATATTTCTGCATCATCCTGAATTGGGTTTTTTGCCAATTTAAAAGTGCATTTTACACAGCTTTTGTCTTGAGTCTGTCTAAGAAAGAAAAACCTAAGCTCCCTGTAGAGGGGAGAAGCAGAGTCAGACAGACAGGGAGGCGGCGTGTGTTTCCTTCTCTCACTCCATCTCATCTAAATGGACAAGTTGTACTTTGAGCTGTTTAGTTAGGTAAACTTCTCAGGTACAGTCTATCCAGTCTCAATATGACATGTAAATCCCAGAGGTGGGTGGCAGACTGAGAGAGAGAGAGGGAGAGGGGGGTGAGAGAGAGAGAGAGAGAGGGAGGGAGAAAACAGCAATGAGAGAGAAGTAGTTGTCATGCACTCTTCTCATCTGTTTTTAATAAAAACCCTTCATCCTCAGAGATTCACAACTCGTGTAATCACCATTGCTCATTTCCTCTGCCTTCTTTTTCTCTCCATCTCTCTACTTCTATACTTTACTTTCACTTTACATCCTCACTAAAAACTCAAGATGTGTAGCAGTGATGGCTCAAATTCGTACAACAAATTAGCAGTGAGTCACGCTGTTGATGATGAGATGTTTGCTGTTCATTTAAAGTTACAGAAGTTCACTGATATACTTTTTTCATTCTTCCAACTCTCCAAATAACCTTCATCAGCTGACACATGCGCTTAGGTACATTTATGAAGTACCAGTAATCGTAAGTTAAAAAAATGTAGCTTAGTTCAAACAAGTCCTCCAAACCACAAGTCAACATATGTCATTTGTTTCTAACCTGTGGCTGCTGTTGGACTTAGACTCAACTGGATCTCTTGTTGATCTTGAGTTGGACTTGACTAAGTTGGCTTTGACTCCAGACCCCAAAACTCCTGACTTCCTATAGCCAGAGGC
The DNA here is from genome assembly GCA_028566105.1 of Hypoplectrus providencianus. Taxonomy (NCBI): domain Eukaryota; kingdom Metazoa; phylum Chordata; class Actinopteri; order Perciformes; family Serranidae; genus Hypoplectrus; species Hypoplectrus providencianus. Next base: position 22,907,987 of record JAOWBC010000049.1, on the reverse strand, counting down.
TGCCAGGACACCACATACTAGTTGCAAACTGCTGCACACATCTGCACCTCCTCTTTCGGTTTCCTCCTCTCTGTCCTCTCTGTCACTCTCTCTCCACTCACTCTCTGTCTCTCCTGCGGTATGAAAACTTTATTGGATGCCGGCGGAGCCCTTGAGGGGAAACACTTTAAATGTCTCCACAATTATACTTCTAATAATGGCTTCACACACACACTGAGACACGCATGCAGCCGGGGGCTGACAGTGACACAAAGGAAGTGGAAGTTACTCTGTCAGTCAGTAAGGCTATTAATCTCTGTCACCTGAAGCTGTGCGCATGTGTGTGTGTGTGTGTGTGTGTGTGTGTGTGTG
>JAOWBC010000049.1:22871394-22888290 GCA_028566105.1 Hypoplectrus providencianus | reverse complement strand
TATATGCAAATTTGCAGCAATGAATCAAGAATGACAATCAACCAGAGAGGAGAGCTGATAGTATGACATACTGAGAGGAGCTTCAATTTGTTGGTTTGTATGCAGCTACTGCAGGATTTTGATATTCATCGCTCTCTTTTATGGCAAACTCTTATATGAAAAGGAATATTCATTTCATAAAATATCATAGGTGAATGTTTAGTTTACAGTAACACATTGCTTTACAAATGCATTTACCGGACACATCCTCTGTCTGTGTACCACAGTTTTGTAGGGGGCAAACTTTAACAGGGAATTGTTACCTTCTATTGAAATAATAATCTTTAAAGGTCACCATGATGTACAACATTCAACCGCATTCAGCTAGGAAAATACTATTCATTGCAGTAAGCAGTCAGGGTCAATAATAGATGGAACTAAACACAGATTCACACATACATTAAGAAACATATCCAGGGTCGACTGCCATAGAAATAAAAGAGTTTGACATTGTGACCATAAGGCTCACACCATAACAAGACAACTTTTTATTTAGTGGCATATGATGGTCCATATGAGAGTTACAAATGCACTTACTGTTTAAAATTTCTTATAACATTTTAAAAGAATGAGTTAAAGATACTGAAAAATTAATTAAATTAAGTAACACATTGTCAAATAGTGTCTTTAGGATGAGTCATGAAAACTTCAAATCAGTTATATCTTCATTTGCAGGGTCTGGCTCGCTCTCCTTTCATATTCATTATTTCTAAATAGCAATTTGTCTTTAACATAAACTAGGATGACATGATGTCAGGTGTTAATCCACAACCACTTCCTCTCCCAGTGGCCTTAACACAAATGAGTAATTTATAAGTTAATGTGCAGCTGTTGACAGCAAAAAAAAAAAAAAAAATACGGCCCTTTCATTGCCATGCAGTTTGTTCCAGAAGACATCATTTACCACTGATAGTTTATTAAGCATCTAATTTATTCACCATCAGTGTTTGAGCACAAATCTGCTCCTGTATTGAAATTATAACCATGGCTCATATTTGCATACGTGTATAAGTGGATACATATTTTTATTTGGGTGACTTCTTCAAGGAGAAAGTAAGAACAGAGATGTGAAGTGGACCAAAACATCATCTCAATGTTACGTCAAGTTTAATTTAAACTTCCAGCTTGACAAAGATGTCTCTTTGTTTTGCTTGCTGCCGGCTGTGTGATATTGTGCAGAGACATAAAATAAATTGGGAATAAAACAGCTAGAGGGTGTGGACACTGGTAGGACAAAATCAGAGGGATAACCCAACCATGACCGCAACCAAACCGATTCTGATATAGTTTGTCATTTTCAAGCAAAAGATACGGTGTTATCCTGGCCATGTCAAATGTTCAAGAAGTAGAATCACAGAGGCAGATCATCTAATCTGCTAAAGATTATTTTCATTTCTACCTCTTACTCAAAAATGTAACTTTGTTCTGAATGGCACAATATCACGTGCTTCTCTGTGGGTCTTTTTTTTTTTTGGTTCCTGGAGGGATCACTTTAATGGAACAAAAGAGGATCCCCCCCCCCCAAAAAAAAAAAAAATTAAATATTTTTGCTTTTAAAGTTTTATTTTCAAGCCAATTTAGTGGATGAATCTGAAAAGGTGAATATTGTAAGTGTTTTAAGTGAAGATGGTATATCTATTGTTCTTTACCTGTTTAGGAAATTATGTCAAATCTTTGTTTTTTTCCACATTGGAAAAGGGCAGACACAAAAAATGTGATTGGAAGAACCATGTGTTCCACCACTCAGCCTTCAATGCTGTTCTCTGCTCTTCTTATAACAAAGAAATATAAATGAAGAAGTTCTGAGACAACTGCTGTCATTGCAGCCGAACCTCCACCACTGTGGTTTAAAGTGAACCTCCTGTTTAACTTTTGGATTTAATTGGATTAATCCAAAAGGACGGCCAACCTTAACCAGTACAGTAAGTTTTTTACAGTAAGTTTTTTTTTTTTTTTTTTTTTTAATGTTGTTACAGCGATTGCTATGCCTTAATTTACTTCGTATACTGACTGTGAAGTTATAATATAATGATAATTTTCTTCAAGGCACTGACATGAAAGAAAGGGTTCAGCTGAGAGTTTGATGTGAAAATAAAATCAGCAGTTGATTAGAGCTTATGTGAATCTGAAGCATTATCTAACTCTGATGTGCTATGTGAAGCAGCAGACCTTGCACATATCTTGCATAAATTGCCAATGTCATGTCGAGAACTGTTCAGAAAAATAATTTGATTGTTACAGGGTCAAGAACTTGCATTTGTATCCATGGAAACGGTGAGGTTTATATGCTTTTGCCATACAGCATGAGCCCAGTGCCATCACAGGGGTAAGGACGGCGACCACTTCAGACGCTCTGGTCTTTGTATAACTGCTGTCAAAAAAGGTTCAGTTTGAAATCCTGAAGCTGGATATTTGGCATCAGCTGCAGTAAACCATCTGCTTACATCTGCAGTGTTAGCCTTAAGCAGCCACATGGTCAAACAGTTCTTCTCTAAATTGTGCAAATTGTTAAAGCATAAAATAGAAACGTCTAAGGATTTGGATTGGAAAACATATTCTGGCTTCTTTAACACCTTTTTAACTAATATTCCCATGTGCGTTCTTTCATTTTGATTCCTTCAGCATTAATCTTCAGTGTTGAAAATAGTAAAAAATAAAGAAAAGCTGTTGTATGAGGAGGTGTGTCCAAACTTTTGACTGATAGTGTACGTCCTGTCGAAATATTAAGTTAAACATTTGCTTGACTTGGCTTGAGTAACACGCTTTAGTTCATTGGTATGCAATGTTGGTTAAGACAAGGATATTTAATGGGTGAAATATTAATTTCTTGCATGACAATCAGGCTCCAATGCAGTGTGCTAGGCTTCTTTTTCCAAACAAATTACATTTCATGTATTTGGGATCACACAGCTTACCCTATATTCTCTGCAGAGCATTGTGGGTAAACAGAGAGTACTTTCTGATCTGATGCTGTGGTCAGACTTGGTGAAGTACCACATGATGAGGGACGAAGTGTTTGAGAATGCGGTTTGTTACAGTGACCAGAGAGTTTTGATGGTGGTAATGAATTACAAGGTGTGCACTAATTGTTTGTACACCACAGAAGCAGACTGGTGCAGAACAAATGATGAATGTTTTACAATGAGACTAGAATAACTTTGGGGTGGAACAATGCATTTTCCAAACATAAGTCTATGGACCCAAAGTGAGGAAGCAGAATGCGGACACTGAACATAATGGGGACACAAGGGAAAATTTGAAAAGTGAACCACTCTGGGGAGATCGAATGGTCAATCATTTAATGGAAGACTCACTTCCATTCGATTAAAATGTACAAGCCTGAAGAAATATAAATCCAAGCAAGAAATAAAATATGTAATGAGGAAAGTAGGCCGCTCTCAGTTCTCACCACTTTCACCTTTTAAGTGGCAAACTTGTTGCTCCTTACAGAACAACAATAGCATTTACTGGGCATAGTGTTTATGGCCACCTGGAAAATATAAGTCATATAAATCCACTCTTTTATATCTCTGCCTTTGGTCCCCTGCTGTGGTAAAAGATCTACAATGAGAGCATTGAGAGTGACCTAAACCGTAAAGATGTGAGCTGTAAAACTAAGGTAATGCCCAAAAAGAGGCAAAGACACTCCACAGATCTGAGGGGACAGAGGTGGAAAAAAGAAATCAGAGGAATCATTTCATTCTTTTAAAATTAAAGCTTAACGTAGTCCACGTAATGATAAAAGCAAAGGATTTCTTTGTTTGCTCTTTTCTAACTGTTTCACTTTGTTTTGAATTGTACCACTGTTTCCAAAATAATAATACCTATTCTGGTTTCATCCAGAGGTGTGAGCTTGTGAAAGGTGAGGAACCTGCATGAAGTTTTCCATTTTCTCACCTTTTTTGTCAACCGCCATTCAATGAGGGTAATGATAGAAAATATCCAATTAAGGTGGTAACACTATGACAGGCGATCACACCTCTGTCATGGTCGGGGATGCCACAAGGGTCATTAAACGTTCACACCACAGACGACTAAATCTTTAGCATCTAGCACAATAAATGCTAATGACACAGGATTTAATTTAATTTTAGGGGAAAACATCTGCCCTATCCTCCAAAACTTTCATTTGAACACTTATTTTTCAGGTACCTGGGGAAGATGGGATGTGATGGGATTAATAGTTCCAACTGGGAACACAAACCAGACTGACCATCCAGTTGGTCAAATATCCAAATATGTATATGACAACACTGACTTCCATTAAGCTCCTAAGGTAACAATTCATGGACTGGGGTTGAACAATTCTTCTACAGGAATTTCTCTGCACTCCCAGGCACCATTACAGCTTCTGCTGTAGTGTCCTTCAACGTCCAATAACTTTTGCTGTGCTTCAAGCTCTTGATCCTGATGATAAAAGATGGCACATTGACAGATTTACCTTTAGACCATCCAGGGATCAGATTTTAGAAATATTGTCAGGTTCTTGGACATGCCATTTCAGGAGACACTGAGAAACATCAAGTTGTCTGCAAAACCATTGAATGTTATGGGAAATCTTGAAGACGAGGGTGTCAATCGGGAGGTTTGAAGTTGAGGGGGGATAGAGGTCACCCTGCTTGGCCCGTCTCTGGACATGGATCTTTCTGGTTTCATCTTGCTTTAGCTTCTCCCTCATGAAGCATTAATCATAGTCTGTTGATTAGCTCATTCATCCTTCTTCTCCTAGAGACCTGCAACACATGCTCGTGGAACACCATGTCAAAATACCGTCACTAAGTCCATGAACATACCTCTAACAGCTGCCTGACTGTCGACCCTCGCTGTCACAATGACACCATCACTCACCATGAGGGAGATCTGGAGTCTCACCTCCTCAGCTGAGTGATAATTAGAAAAAGGGAATGTGCAATCAAACTTTGATTGGCAGCCAACAACAAAAGCCTGGCTTTGGAAGTAGAGCAGTCTCCATCAGTTTATTTTTAATCTGGCAACATGAGAGAAAAGAATTTCTATTCTTATTATGTCTGACTGTGAGATATATTTAGCAATGTGATTTCTAATTTTTAATTAAGTTTTGAGCTTTATTGGCTACTTAAAACCCTTCTGGCTACAAAACAGAAACGTGCCCTGTCCCTATGCACTGCCTGACAGCACGTTATTGGACTCAAACTAAACCTATGCCCAGAGGTGTTGTCATTTCCTTGTGCTGTATGAACTTTCAGATGTAAGTCACTTTGCATAAAAGTGTCTGCTGAATGAAATGGTAGAGTTGTAGAGCGCGTTATTGGAAGTTTAGTTACCTCGCCTTGCATCACCGGACTTATTTGCAATTGTGTACCTGTTTGGAACATCTTAGGTCATTTTATTTTTATTTCCAAGGGACACTATTAATGGTTGCAGACCAAAAATTCTCTGAATAGACCTACAACCAATCAGAGCAAGGGTGCATGCAAATAAGTGTTCATTTGCAATTTCTATGTATTCACTCCACATTACAGAGGCTGATCGTGAACAACACAGTTTTTCTACAAGTTGGTAAAGTATCCAAAGGTTTTAACAGGAGCCTTGTTTATTATTGTCTCAGTGCTTTCTATTGTGTTGCGATTTGCAAGATTTGTATCCCCATACAGTGTATGTGCATACCAATCAGGAAGTGATGGTGACATAAGTAGTTATACTGGGGCCAGTTCAGAAACATACGATAGGTTTTGCTGTGAGTTTGAGCCAGAAGCCCTGTCAACCCTGTCAGCAGATTTTCAGAAAACTGAGAAAATGATAAGTGGCTAAATCTCAACATTTTCTCAGGGTTGAAGACCATAACAGCCACAGCAACTGATAAGTGCATCTAGAACATGAAGGAGGTGGGAGGAGAAAAAATAAGACGAAAAGGAAAAGAGGAAGAAACCAAGAGAACTTGAAAAAGAAAGAAAGAGAAGTCCAATAGAGAAGAGAAAAATACGGTCTGTTTATAATGTGACTAGTGGATTTTGCTATCATTACCCACAAAACACTGAATGTGCACCACACACACAAACTGAATTGCCTCGTAAATCCAGCACCAATTAGCCGAACTAAACCCTCTTCCTATTAGAGACATAGGAAAAAAAGACCTAAGTGGGCAAAATATTTGTTGACTTCTGAACATCATCCTCGTAATGAAACACACCAAATTTCTCCATATTTTGAACATTCTGGGCAGGAGCGTAATGTATATCTTGCACCACAGAGACGGCAGAGTCTCTGCAGGCTGGTCAGCTAATTAAACGACTGCTTGGCCTCAGCGGCAGTTAATGCTGTTCAATTATGAATGAGAGAGACGGGGTGAAGAGGGCAGCACAATCAATGGGAGGGAGAGTTGTAGGGATGGATGGAGGGATCGCGCAAATACGGGATAAAAGGGATGAAAAGCCATGCAGGGGAAAAAAGGGAGGATTTGAAAGAGGAGAGCAAATAAAGGATGAAGGGTAAGAAGAAATCAAAGACAAGAGGGCGGGATTGAAATCAGAGACCAGAGAAGACGGAAAGTTAAAGAGACAAAGAAAGTGAAAGAAACCATTCTCCTCAAACAAACACAGGCGGGGGTTCACACTTGATGTTGTGGTGGTGTTTTGCTGCTTTGAACTAGACAGTGGAGGGTCTAATTTAGTGTCAGTCTGGCTGAAACTGGGCCTTTGGCGACATGGCATCCAGTGTTTGTTTTGGTCTACCTGACAGCCAGAGGCTCCTCTCTTTATCTCTCTGTCTTCCTCACTCTCTCTCTCCGTCTCTTGTCACAGCTTTGTCTAGATAGAAGTTGTTTCTTTCTGCTGCTGTCACCTGCTCCTCTCTGTTGTTCCTGCCTTGGCCTCACATTTTGTTGTCTATCTTTAGAATTGAAGGGAATCTTTGCACTTTAATCTCTTTCAATCCTTTTCTTTGGATTTTCCCAATTAGATTTTTTTCTGGAATCGCCTGCAGTCTTTTACAGAGTTATTTAATAAATCATTTGTGCTAATAAGTTACTTAAGGTTGATACTGGTATCAGATGTAAAAAAAAAAGGAATCCACCAGTACCAACCATGCCATGGTATTTTGGCTAAGTAACACTGAAAATTTTGGCAAGGAAATAAAAGAATGACTACTTTCAAATACAGCTCCATTAACCTCTGATATCAAGAAATTTAGAGATTTCCAGTTTGCATGAAATAAAAATTCTTGGTCCTGTAAGTCCTGAAACTGCATAAATTGTGAATTATTGACAAGGTGAGGTTTTATTTACGTGTGATAATGTTACTCACCACAGCAGCCATTTTTATTGTTGTATAAGCTGCAGCAGCAGAGGGTGTCTCCTGGATTTGGTGTGTTAAATAATTTGTATCTGCACTTTTTAGACAAATTATTTAGGGGTGATGAAAACTATATAAAACAGTAAGTTGTCTCTCTTGTGTCTTTATCTCCCTTTGTTTTTCTACACTGCAGTAAAATAAAGTACAATGGAGAACAATAAAGCGCAGATACAGATGTGAGGCAACGATTGGTCAGCCACTGGCTTCCTCGAGCATTTCTCTCCAGGATCAGGCCATGTGTACAGTGCTACACACACACACACACACACACACACACACACACACACAGAATTAAATCGGTGTAAAGCTTGGCACTTGTGCCTCCCTGGCCCCCAACCTGCTGGCTGATTCAATTTTCTGGGCAGATCTGCCGACAGTGACCGCTAACATTCACCTTTAGATGGAGAGCGAGGGAGGGAGAGAGAGGAAGCAATGGGGATGGCAGGTTGGGAGAGGCAAAGAGGGGGTGAGAGAAAAGGTGACTGTTACTGCGTACTTTTAGAGTTGGACGGTGTGTGTGACGAAGGTGAATGCCAATACTATTCCTAAAGGGAAGCGGAGCAGAGTCTGCCAACACTCAGCGTTCCTCTGGAGAAAGAGCATGTGAGCAGGAAGAGGGGAGACTCAAGTGCTGTTCATTATTTTAGCTTCAAGGGAAAAATAAAATTAAAACACTTTTACACTCAGGAGCAGGTGCAGTGTTGGTGGTGAGCCGGGCAATAAATGTGAACATTATGCAGGAAGTAGAAAAACAATATTTTGGCAGAAAAATCATAGTAATTGTTTCTATTTTAGCGATAACGTCCCACTTATGGATGTTGCACATTACTGACTGCAAATTTATAATATAGAATCTAAAGCTTTTGAAATGTAAATGCCAAACTCAAGGATTTAAAGCATCTTTAAGTGGAAAGCATAAAGCATTTTTTGAAATACAGCTTCTATTATTGTTAAATGAAATGTATGCCAACCTCTTCAGTCAAACATGAATATATATATATATATATTTAAATTGTGCATTATAGAAATTTTAAGCAAAAATTTAAAATAATTAGGAAAAAACTTTGATTGCAACCAGCTTATTAAAGGATAAGTGCACAAATACAAAGAATTTAAAAAAAAAGACATGCTAAACCAGCCACACCTGAGCTTCTGTGGCTGTGTGTTTGTTATATAATCCAATATCTTTCCTCGTGATAAGAGGTGATCACAAATCTACACACACACACACACACACACACACTGAAATCCCGTATGGTTTCCTCTTCAAAGCCTTTGTCTCGCCGCGTTCAGACTCCATCATTAAAAGTGATCCTTGATGGAAGTTGAATAGAAACAAGGAGGAGCGCTGTGGAAGGTACAGATGGAGAGATGTGAGGGAATCTGATCAGGGATGAGAAGAGGAAGAGACAAAATCAGAAAAGAAGGGACGAGACGAGAGGAGAGGAGGGAGAGGAGAGGAGAGGAGAGGGCAGCGCTCTGATTTCTTTTAATTGGAGGCTTTCTGGAAAAATGACCTGAATGCTGCAATTATATTTCCCGAGAGAGACTTCATTAACACACACACACAGGCTTCTGTAGCAGCAACATGGCATCCCCACATGCACACCAAAAACACTGGCTTATAAAGACGTGTCAAAAATAAATAAATAAGTAAATAAAATAAAAAAACAGCACGGTTGCACCCATTGCTTTGAGGAGCTGATTGACAAATTGTGTGTCTGATCTTGGGATGCATCAGTAGACAGTGGAAATTTGATACAAATGTGTGATGATTTTAATACGGCTGAGATTTAATGTTGATCACAGAACCCTTTCTTACATGTCTAAATCTGCAATGTTGGGAAATACTACCAACAAGTTTAAGAGCCAGAAAAACGTTTTTAAAACCTGACAAACAGAAACTCCTATGAGGGCAAAAGTGGATATTAGCTGACATTAGCTTGCTATCAGCCAAGAGGGGTCATTTTGAATATGAGATGTTAATTCAAAATGTATTTATTGCATTTACACCTGACCTATGATTGTGGGGTTTTTTTTGTCTGAAGGATTTTTTTTTCAGTCAGCCATGCTCTGCTGTCACACACATGCTTTGCAGTCAGCGGGAAAAACAGAGAAACGTTAGGGGAAGGAAAACAACTAAATACACAGCTACAGTCCAAAGAGAACGGTAACACATCCTGGCTTTATTAAAAATAGCCAACATCAGCGACCTGTGCTGAGAGTGTCACTATGATAAAACCAACTTTATCTGCAGTGTCTCAAACACAGACTTTATTTGTGAGGGATGCATAGTTACAGTATATTTATAGCTTCCAAAGCATATCTGGAAGCCAATTTCAGCATTTGTTTGACAGCCCCTATGATTGTTTTTTCTTCCTTCACATATAATCTGCAGTTAACACAGACTGGGTTGGACTAACCAATGGGACATTCAGACAGACCCAGTGTGTTTGGGTTAGTATAGAGACCTGACATGTTTGGGGCTAATACAATAAGTGGTATGAAACATCACAAACAACAAACCAACAATGAAATATGGAATATAATAAAAAAAAAAAAAGAGTCAGAATTCAAGGTAGTGCAGGATAATTTCATTCATTTCCATTTCATTGGTGTCAATCCTGATATGTTAGAAAAGGGGAAAGCGTCAAAAACATCGTTCAAAAATGACTTTGGTGTTTTTTTTTAATCTGCTGTCGGTCTCTCTTATCTCTTTTCTCCAAAGCTTGGTAGCCTAATGATAAGCAGCCTCGGCATTGTAATAGTTTTCATTGCTGGACAGATTGTAAGAAGATAAATATTAAGCATCTGATTCATCAATAAATCAATGACACGTGGTTATTTATGGGTGAGTCTGCGTCTGCTTCTTCCATGTACTTGTCAAATGAGTTTAGTATTGCATTACTGCCACCGGGTGGACTGGAGCTACTTCTCTCGCAGCTCCTGGGTCAAACGCAACACATAGTGGTTCTGCTTGATACGCAATCAGCTTTAAAATGTTTGTCCTGCTGATTGCTCTAATTCAAAGTATATGCTTTATTGGCATTTCTTAAAGAGGACAATACAATGATGGAGACACTGATGTCTCAGAGTCAGTCAGACTGAAAGGGAAGCAGGAGGCTCCAGACATGAGACAGACAGAGTGAAACACTGACAGACAGAGAGGCAGGCAGAGAGAAAAGCAGTGAAACAGAGGAGGTCACATATGCTCACTTCCATAGACATAAGCCCTGATTAAATTGAGTGTGTCGTAGCTGGCCGCTCTTCAGATGCGTGTGTGTGCGTGCCGGTGAGAATGTGAGTCCTGTAATATTGTCTGCAGTCCCATGGGCTGTAGCTGAGCAAACTCAATCAACTCCCACTCACCTTTGTGGCCCTCCCAACACTGTCAGGCCAGGACTAGACACTGGCCCAGCCTCTCCTCTGGCCTGAGAGAGAGACTGGGGGGGGGGTAGGTGCGAAAGAGAGAGAGAGAGCGTAGGAGAAACACTGTGTATATGAGTATGCTTTTGTGTTTGTGTGTGTGGGCACATGTGCAGGTGTGCCCTTGAAAGATTCAAAAGCCTCCGCAGATTGAATGCATCAGTACAGTGTGAGAGACAGAGGTTTTTCACGTGTGTGTAGCTTTCACGTGGATGTGTGTGTGTGTGCAAATGTGTGTGTGCACATTGTGTTTTCTGTATGCGAACATGTGCATGTCATGTCAACAGCATAAAAGAATCAAACACACACACACACATACACACACACATGCTGTTGTTATCTTAAAGTTATTCAGAATGTTTAATTGCTTTATCTCATCTTTTCGCATTCATACCCAGGAAAGGTGTGTGAAATAATGGAAACACGCACACACCTTAAAGCATACCTGACCTCTGGACCTGCCTCCTGTCAATCAGCAACATCTGCCATGACAAGCCGTTGCCATGGGAATGAAAGATCTACTTGCAAAGGGACAGAAAGTGGCTTGCAGGGACGCGCAGTGCTGGTGGAGACAACACTAATCAATCAGCTGATCAATCATAATTAGCTCATTTGCATATTTGCCACGAATTCACAATCATGATTCATTTATGCAAATCTGGAGCAGGATATAGGCTCCAGGGAGAGAGGGAGAGGTCAGGACTGAACCCCAACCTGTTGGTTGCTCAGAGATCAAATTAGAGCTTTATTTAGATTTATGCAGATGTTAACAGTAATGATATACAGCAGGCGCAGCGCCCTTGTGTGTCACCGAAGACATTAATGCAACTACAGCAGGAGCATTGAGACACACTGTCCCACTGTTCAAATACTGTGTGTTTGAATACAAGACTAACCTGCGAGCCTCATTTCTATTGCAACCTAAAGAATTCATTTATTCATGGTATTCTTAACTTTGGAATCGACAATGACACAGTCTTACATGGACTGAAGAATTTGTCCTGCGTGGCTCTCCCAGTTGGTTTCACTTTTAATCAAGAACTTCACCAAAAGTAGACACAAAGCATGTTAGAGTCAGACCGAAAACTTGGCCTGATCATAACAGTTGGTGCAAATGTGGCATTGGTCGAACATGATGAAGCAGATGTCACATGCAATGCAAGTACAGCTCAAATTACTATAATAGTTTCTACACAGGGGTATTGTTGTTGTTTTTTTATTCAAGGTCTGTTTTCTTGGTTCCATTATCAAGGCATTGGTCATTTTAGTCGACTGCATAGCCCCCACACCTGGATTCAGTCCACTTATAGGACAGGGAGGCAGTGTTACCTTCTCAAGCCGATTTTATTTTCTGGTACAACCCTGCCTAACATGTTACACTGCTGTTTTGAAAAAAAAAAATGTCCCCACTTTCAAAACATCCCCCAGTTTATGTGACATTAATTCGAGAGTAGATCAAACCTGCAAATCCACCGAGCTCAGTGTCTACTGTCTCTGTTAACGCAACCAGATTTCCTCCAGCAAACTTTTTTCTTTCATTTCTATTTGACACCATCAAAAACAGTCTCCCCAACATAAAGGTCTCACAGTACTTCACGGCTGAAGGACAACACGGTGACAACAATGTTTTGTACAATTGTCGAACTGGATGGCTAACACCTGTTTACAGCTCAACACAGCTAAGACAAGGCAGCTCATTGCTTTAAGTAGCAGAGCTTCCACAGTGCTCAGTGAATTGGGTACCTTTATCAGCTATTAAGTCTAACATGGTGTTTAGCTTAGTGTTAGATTTAATCAGGCAATATATTCTTCAAACATACCATATCATTATTGTTTGCTTGTACTGTTTTCATTAAAAAAAACTTAGATTAGACTACTGTACTGAGTTGTCCCTGGATCCAGAGGGTTTCCAAAAGGCTGCTGACCAGGTCGTACCATCTTACCTTCTGTACATTCGCCTCCCACTAAGCTTCATGATTCATGAAAGCTTCGTTCTCGGTATTCACCTCTGACCTGCTCCGTCCTTATAAGGCCAGTACTGTAATTTCATTTTGTCTGATCAGGTTTTACTGATTGTCCCTCATCCGAGCAACAGCTGTTGAAATGGTCTCCACTAAGGTCAGAGTTGGGAATGAGACTGAACCCCAAATTGCTCCTGATGGTCGAAGCATCAGTTTGTGAATGCAGCAGTGAATTGCTAGAGTCTCGTCTGGAAGCCTCTGCTACCACAGTAGAAATGTGTGTGTGTGACTGGGGGAATGCTGGCTTGTGTTGTAAAGTGCTTTGAGTGGTTTCTAAGACTAGAATAGTGCCTGACTAGAGGTCTAATCAGCCAGTCAGCCACTGAGTGTGGGGTGTCAGGCCCATGTGTTGGGCAGCAGTTTCAACACATTATGAAAAGAAAAGAAATAAAGAGGAAACTATAGTTACCATTAGGGTGTTAAAATGCTCTTAGATGATTACATCTAAACTGCTGTTGCTGCTGACAAATAAGGAATCTTCTGTTTTTTTTCTTTCCTTTTAATACTTCCATAAACTGCCATTATGTTGGGGACCTAAACACAGGTGACAAACATGTATACACTATATACAACTGAGTAGTAGAAGAAGAGCCTGCAGAGACTCACGGTGGTTTACAGTGATACTATCATAAATGTGTGTCAGTGTGTTTTGGATTGTATCGTGCTGTGCTTACAGTATAGTCAGCATACTGTAAATGTAGTCAAAAACCAGGCATACATGTTTAACAAAGAGATACAGTAGAGGACAACCTACAACAGATACATTAAACCTAGGCATAGGCAGAACATATGGATACTCTGGTGCAGTGGCTTCCTTTATATCATGTGTGTGCATGTTTTCTGCATCCTTTCATGGGTATGTACCTATTTTTAACTGTATATGCCATTCGACATGTGAGAGTGTGTGTGTATGTGAGCTTCACTGTCCAAGGCGTGGCAAAAAGGTTATTGGCTTCAAAATAGTTCAATATGTCAAATAAACACACAGCTCAGTGAGCAGCTGGAGAACAGAGTGAGAGGAGGAAGAGAAGGACACGGATGAAAAGGAAGGTAGAACAGAGGCAGAGACAGTCTAAGTGTGTGTGTGTGTGTGTGTGTTTGGGGGGGGGTAACAAATGACTGAAAGCTCCTCATGACTGTTATCACAAAAAAGGGAAGCTTGTAACTATCAGTCAACGTCTTTGAGTGTTTGAGGGTTCACCTGTTCTACAGCTAATTAACACACATATCCATCTGACTTTGAATGTGGCATGCTGGCTGAAGTATTTCACAAACTGCTGATCAAGGAAACCATCTCTAGGGTTTTGTAGAATGGTCTCAATAAGATAATATGTCCAGTGAGCAGCAGTCCAGACTGGTCCGACATAATGACAACAGGAACTTCATTTAAACCTACATTATAAAAATGCTTTATTAAAGTTCCTTGAGATTTGATTGGGAAAAATTGTTTTTTTTTCATGCTTAATTCAAGAAAAAAAGAAATCAAAAGCTAAGAAGCTAAAACCAGTTGTATTGCAGCCATCCTGAGGATACTGTGTGTGAGCGTGCATGGCTGTATGCCTGTGGGTCAGTGTGCCAGTGCAATCAGAGCGTGCATGACTCACACTAGTGTCTGTCAAGTCTCAGTGACACCTTTAATACCATCTGTTTATCAGCGCTTTGATGAATGACAGCTTAACACCAAAGATGTCATCCAAATCACAACAGAAGGATTAACGCTTTCTCTCAAATCAGAGAGGCAGAGTTTGAGACCCAGCAGCCTTCAACTGATACCCTGTTAGGCAGTTTGGCTGTCTAAAAAAGATAATGTGTAATTTTGCTGTTTTGTCTCACAAGAACATTGACAAAGCAAAGTCTAGTCATTTGTGGCTATTTCAGGAAAGCCCTGAACATTTCAGTGTATTTGACATTTTGTTTTGCATGATAAAACCTGAGTAAATTATAATGGAAAATGATATTAATGCTGCGATTCAGGTATGACATGTATTATAATTAGGTTAAAATTATATACCTACATATAAACATATTTATTGTTAAAGAAAAAAAAAAGAATTGTATGATAGAAGCACTGAGAATATGAACACACACACACACACACACACGCTCCTGCTCCGATGCAGTGATAAAGGTGAAAGCCAGTATTTCTTGGCAGCAGATAGAGATGAGGAGAATGGAGCAGTGACCTTGGCTTTAATACAGACAAACAACATAAAGCAACAGGATGTCGTCGTCTCTGTGTGTGAAGGCTGAACCCAGAGTGAATATATGTTCTGCAGCTACGCTTTTAGTGTAGCTCCTGGCTTCCTGGTATTGTACTTACCGTTCTTGTCATCAGGCCACAGTGCCGTCCAGCATTGTGCCAGTTCACATTTCAATAGAACTAACTGAACGTTCAGGTCACACAGAATTAAATGTTCATAACTCATTTTAATTCACTGTACTTCATAGTTTATATTTTACTGTGGTTCATATTTTTCTGCTTGGCTGATGTTTTGACTTGTTTTTCCAGACCTGGCAGGTTCACTTTGTATAAAACAGTGAACTTGCTCCCGATGGAATCTGTAACATTACTTTTTCATAAAACTCTCTCAAATATTCATATGAACTGGCTTTGGCAGTACAGGTGTTAACCTCACCGTGTTAACCTCTTATAATCTACCTGCCCACCGGCGGGAAAGTCTGAGCTGATGTAGTTTGGATTATTTTTTGGCAGCAGTCTGGACAGCCACATTTTCAGAAACTAGAAGAAACTTTTACCCTGGAGCCTGTAAATGTAATCTGCTGGGTTTTGAAATAAATTTGAAGGCTTTCATGAAGAGAGAGGGCTACATTATGTTTGTGGTTTAAACAGCTGCAGTCACCAAGGCTGTAGCATAGAAGTGAACCCTGTACATGGTCAATCACTGAGAGCCTCTCCCCGCATACACAGCTATTTATTCTAGTATCTCTGTAGTCAGTCCCCTGTTTCCCCAGTCCAGTGCCTCTGGGAGACTGGTCAAAAGAAGACCCAATCAACTTTCTTTTATTTGCGGGGAAAAACTTAATTCAAATCTTGCAAGATGTTGATGCAGACTGCATGAGAAAACAAAAGTAAACGATGTCACTGAGACATCACGGTACATCTGGGCCTCAAACCTTGGGTATCACATTTTAACAAAACCATGTGACTTTAGAAATCATGTCAGCCTTGTAACCAGTCCATATCCCACATCATACATTTTAAACTGTTTTTTTTTTATAATGCCTTACACTGACGTTTTTCATCCTAAACCCAGGTCAAATGGTTTTGTGGCCTTATTCACTGTAACTGCTTTTTTGTGCAACAGTGAACTGTATTCATATGTACAATGAAAAACACAAAATACTCATTATGAGCAACCTCGACACACTTGGTTAAGTCACGATAGTCTGAGTTTAATTGACTAAGCCATACTTGTATTCTACAAACGATTGTTCCCCTCCTGATGTGTAACTCCCTAACTAAATCTGACCCAAACACTAAACACTGTTATTGTCAATTCTGTAATATTTGGGAAACAAAGCAAGAAACTTTCAATTACAAAGGTCAGGTCATGTCTCTTGTATCTGATTTAATTTTTGGCAAGAACTTTGTTGCTGCATCTCGTGTCTCATGCAGTGTCCTTGTCTGTGTGTGTGTGTGTGTGTGTGTGTCAGAGTGGGTGGGTGCACTGCACACGCTGTACCTGTGTGAAAGCATGCAGAGATTCATAGGTCATGCACAGGGAGGATGACTAAGCTTCCTGAGTTCAAACTTTGTGTCTGTTTACCTGAGAAAAGGAGCAAAGGGGCACATTAGAGCAGCAGTGTCACTTTTTTTTTTCTGCCACTTTTGCTTGTTTGTAGCCAACACGTCTCAAAGCTCTGCAACTTTAACATGTTAGCATGCAAATACACTCACCGTCACACTGTCCTGGTTTACTGAGAGACTTGGATCTTACAGAGCCAACATTACCCATAAAAACTGTGATGGTGATGCAGATGCCGTCAGTTTCAGTGCTGTTTATCGCTGCAGGTAAGTACCGTATTTTCCGAACTATAAGGCGCACTTAAAAGCCTTAAAT
>JAOWBC010000049.1:22839230-22849540 GCA_028566105.1 Hypoplectrus providencianus | reverse complement strand
TGTGTGTGTGTGTGTGTGTGTGTGTGTGTGTGTGTGTGTGTGTGTGCTGATGGAAAACTCAGTGAGCTGACTCAAGGCTGGAGCGGCTTACGAAACCGGTGAACTATCTGGCAGATTTGAATGAACATAAATGAACATGTGAAAAACAGGAGGGGGGGACAAGACAACAACACAGAACTGATGTGGTAGGCTCACGGTTGCTAGGCAATTTCAGTCACCTTCATCCGTGGACATAGCTTTGACTACACCCTTTGTGGTGCTTTACAGAAAAATCTGTATTTTTATAAAGTGAAAGTACACAGATTTTATTGCATGAGAATATATTAAGACAAATTACCTTCAAAGATTATCCTCAAATTAATTTCTCAGATTCTTATATTTCCTTCTAAATTTCACTGGTTTCCTGCAGAACACACCCACACATAAATCGGTGTACTTTCCATTTTTTCACTATGTCCCTGCATCTCTAGAGAAATGGTTATCAACATTTTCTGTATGTCTATTTGAGCCTCAGTCTAAGAACCTCTCCATCAACTTCATCCACTTTTACTGTTCATTTTACTGATCATTTGAGTTGAATTTGTTTTAAACTGGGTGTGATTTAACATTAATTATATAGCTATATATATATAAAAAATGTTTGTCTTAGTCAAACAACAGAACAATTATCCTGGAATCGTTTCTATATCTATTCTCCTCTTTACATAACACTCAAAAGTCAAACCTGTGTTGGTAGGTACTTTTAATAAGGTTACTGTTACTTTTAGCTAAGTTTTTACACATGCTGTTCAAGCGAAATCCTCAGGGGTGCCTTAAAAAAGCATTCTTTCACATGGCCAGCAGGGAGCACCACCGCTGGCTGCAAAGAGAAATCCATTTTTATATGAGCCAAATAGGAAATCCTCGTAGTCATTGTGCTACATTTGATGTTAGAGTAAACATTTTCCCATAATGACTTTATAAAGTCAGTGGATAGTTTGAGGTCTTCATCAGTAAAACATGATGACTGAATACGCTGTGGTCCCATTCAGAGTAAAATCCATGATAAAGCATGGTGTGCTTCAGGGTGTGGTGCACAAACAAATGGGTGGCATCACTGTGGTTACTATTATTCTAAAACATTCTCTCAAATTGCACATGAAAAAGCCTGAAAATGGAAATCTGTTAAACCTGCATTCTTTCCAATGACCAGCAGGGGAAAACCGCACTGTTTGCAAAAAGAGTACGAAGGTCATTTAGAAATTGGTTTTACTTCCTCCTTGATTTAACAAGCAAACTGCTGACTATTACACCAGGAAGGTGTTTGTGACCTTTGTGAAACCAAAGTCAATGTTTTTATTTAGAGTCAACCTGTGAAATGTGGGAGTCGTTGTTTTTAAGCCCGACCCTGGTCCTTTGCTCTAACCTCAGTCGGGCGGTTTATTGCCTCAAGGTAACTGTTTCATGTGAATCTTGCTTCGATACGACAAGTGGAAAGTATATATTTGACTCGGTTTTAGACACTTTA
Source organism: Hypoplectrus providencianus (assembly GCA_028566105.1). Classification (NCBI taxonomy): domain Eukaryota; kingdom Metazoa; phylum Chordata; class Actinopteri; order Perciformes; family Serranidae; genus Hypoplectrus; species Hypoplectrus providencianus. The sequence goes on along the minus strand of JAOWBC010000049.1, from coordinate 22,848,033 downwards.
GCCCATTACAAATGTCATTTCCTTAACATTAATAGTTTTAGATAGTCTGGCCATAATTTGGCTTATTTGCAACATATACATTTCCTCAACAAAATCTATTAGTCTTGCCATCAAATACTAAAAGTATAATTCTGATTATGAGTCTCTACTGACTTTGTTTTCCTGACAGAGTCACACTTAAACTCTCTCCGTCTGTTTCTGAATCTGTCTCACCTCTTTCCGTCTCTTTGTGTCATCATGTAGCACTGTTGCTCCATCTTCTCACTGTTTTTACTACAGAAGACAGATGAGACATCAGTGATCCCCCAGACCAGGACACACACTCTCACACATGCCCGTGGTCGGTCAACTCTTCAGACACAGCTCGCCCTGCTCTCACTGGACACATGTAAAAAGTACGGTTTTGAACGGATACACAACTAGAATGGACAAAAAACTACAGACCGCACATGGTTTTGTCTGTAACCCCGTTGACTGCCTCTGCTTTGACCCATGGCTGCTGGACAAGGCCGTAAAGCTGTTCAACACACACACACACACACTGATATCTCCAGAACAGCCAATCCTGGTGATTTATCGCCGCCACAGCACGCTCTCCTAAAGTTCCCTCTGTGGCTCTTGTTCTCTTTTTCACCTTTTCTCTCAGTTGTTCCAGTTCCCCATCAGTTTACCTCCTGTTCACCGATCTTTCTTTCTAAATCACCATCCCCAAACTCCACTTTCTCTCCTACATCTCCCTCTCTGTCTCCCTCTCTGCCCTCGATCCATCTCCCTCCTGTCTCCCCCCTTCTCTCTGTTCTCCCAGTTGGTTATTAATGGTTTTAATTTACAGAGAGGAAGGACCTTGGTGCCCACAGAGGCATCCCCTCTGCCCCCAGTGTGTATTTGTGTGTGTGAGAAAGAGGAAAAGACAGAGACCCCCTGCTCGTCCCTGTGTAACCAAGCAGCAATAACGCTTTGTCTTCTTTAACTGTGCTGCTCCTTCAAGGTACCCCACATCCTTCTCCCTCCATCTTCTCCTACAGCTCCCTCTCCATCGCTCGAAACATTCTCTTTTACTTTCCTTGACCTGTCTTCCTCATGTTTTTTTTTTAAATTTCTTCACTCTCAGAAACATGTTATGTCTCCGTATTAGCTTCCTGCCCCAGCATGCCTCCACCACCTGCCCGGGGTTTGTGTGCTTCCCAAGTGGACTGGCTATATTTGACAAGGTTGCTTGTTATCATTTGTGGTACCACCTTTGTTGCTGGGCAACCATTGATGTGGTGGTGTTTGCAACATACGTCCCAGAGATCAATTGTCAAATAGAGTTCAGTGCTGCTCTGTGTTTTCTTTTTCCACTCCTTCTTCTGAAGCTCTTTTTGTGGTTCAAAGGACTTTGCTGTGAAACAGATGCTGGCTTTTCAGAATGGCAAATTGAAACGAAATAAACTGCACTGGGTTCAGTCACTGTAGTGACTTATCAACTGATAACTCAGAGAAAAGCAGAACAGCCATTTAAATAAATGCTGTGAATAGAAACTGAACAAAAATATAAAGTATGTTACCCTACAATAAATGGAGACACAGCACTGTTTTTCACTTGCTGAAGCTTTAGAAATGATGTCAGTCTGAAACACAAAGGCTACAACATGACGAGCTACATACTGAACCAAAAAGCATGCTGCAGAAAGACAATCTGAGTGACAGCAATGCAAAGTTCACATTTCTGAAAATAAGTGAAACTGAAAATTGCTGTATATTTAGTCAACACAATGTAAGGACTTCAGGCCATTTTGGGGAGCACTAAGTGAACCAACATAATGTTTTACCTGAGAAATAGAGAAATGACAGAAGACCGAGAAGACAAGAAGAACACTTCCTTGCGTGTTAAGCAAATATACTTCAGAAATTCAACAGTCAATAGTCTTTCTTAGAAATGACTCTAAATTCTGCAGATTCAAGATGAAGACTTAAACTGGTTTCAAGTGATTTCATCAACTTAAATTAATTTTAGAAATTTTATCAACAAAATGTGTTGTTTGCACCATCTAACAATGCTGTAAATCTCTATCAGACATGTATGTAACATGCTTAAGTGGTTGCTGCAGAACTAGACAGGTATGCATCCTTTAGTTGTCTACAAGGAACCAGCTGCACATGCAAACACAAAAAACTCACATTTTGTTTTTCCACAGGTGGAGAACTCAAGGCATTTTCCCCTCTTTTCCCCCTTTTTCCTTTACTTTCCCACTTTCCATCCCCTTCTCCCCCTCAGCGCCCCTCACTCTCTCTTTACCTCCATTCATCCTTCTCTTACTTTCTTTCTCCGTCTCCCTCTCTCACCCTACCTCTCTCTCGACCCAATTACTTCAGGCTTCCTTCATGTCAGGTGGCCACACAGATTTCAGATCTTTGTCTCGGTTTCTCTTTCTCTCTTTAATTCACACACACACATGCACGAAGCCTCCGTCTGTCAGGGAACTCATGCACAAACACACAGTAAGGGGATATCAAGCAGGCGTGCTCACCATTAATATTTTACTAATATGACAGTTGGGTATGATGTGATTTGATGTGTGTGTCTGCATGTGTGTGTGTGTGTGTATGTGTGTGTGTGTGATGTGCACCCATCACTTTTAATGAGGGCAGACAAAGCATATGGAGAGAGGCAGGGAGGCAAGTCGTTTTCCAGTGCCTTTTATTTTCCCTTTGTGTGCAAGTATGTGTGTGTGTGTGTGTCTGTGTGCTGTATTTTCTGCCATGTTCTGTGTGTGCGGACAGTCTATGAATTTGTGTTTGTGTGTACGAGCCGCACAGGACGGGCACAAGTGAAACCGTAGTAGTGAGAGACGAGGGTGTGTGAGAAGCAGATCGCTGCACAGTGAATGCAGGGTGTCAAAAAGACAGATGGGTAACGTCAGGCGTTTCATAACCGCGTTCAAACTTTTCTAGGTATTTAACCAGACATTCTGGTTAAGAACGCATTATTATTTACAGTAACAGCCCAAGGGGAGACGTTTTTGGGGGGTGGGAGGGAGCACGCAAACACAACCATCCACACACACAAAATGTTTCGTGGAGTTTTCATTGTATTGTTTTGTAACACATATTTGCCTTGTCAGATCCCTTGGTTCCACTTTTTGACATATTGGGCTGAGCTACACATCAAACTTTAAATGCTACATTAAAGTCACGGTTTTTAACATGATGCAAGTCAGACAAATCTTCTTGGTTATGTTTTGGCAAGGGTTAACAGTTGGTTATGTTAAGGGAGGAATCGTTTTTTGGGATAACAGCTCAACACTGACTTCTGGATTCAATGGGATGTGAATTGTATCCCAACAGTCAAAGTAATGTGTGTGTGTGAGCCATGCAGCCTCCCTGTTATGTGCTGTCAGCAGACTTTCTCGCTTTTTAGACTTTGTCAACTGACTTGCCAAGGATGAGCTCTGAACATCTAATATGGCCGTAATGGGTTTACATTGGAGTTAGCTGAAAGCCTTATGTGAGTCATACCGATGCTCAAGGTTGTTAATGTTTATGGTCTAGAACAGGAATGTCCAAATTTGTTTTCCTGAGGGCCACATATAGAGAAGTATACAAAGGACTGGGACAATCACTTGACGTGAAGAACACTGAACCTCTAACACACTCATCATGGTATAATTAACCAAATGCAGCTAAATTATGTTTGATAATTGAGCAGCTTTGTAGAAAAAACGCTGACATCACAACTCTCCATTCGTAGATTTTCTTTTTATTTTTTACAAAAAGGTTTTTCATGTTGGCCAAAACATTGAACTTTACTGTTCATTCAGGTGATTTCATTATATTTGAACAAAAAAGAAGAATATAATCGTATTACCACACTACACTGCAGAGGCAGAGCCATTGTCAGACCAGCACAGAGGCTCTCAGATACAGATCCATTTCAGAGACATTATTAGATATTTTTTTTTTGTTGACCATGTTACAACCCTACAACCATAAAAACCAGGCCAGTATTTTCTAAGTCTAATCCTGCTGAAAAAAATATTAATATTAAAAATATTATATACATAATAATTAACAAGATGATCCAACAGCAAATGTCATTCCAGGAATACAGAAACTTTAACTGTCCATTTGTGTTGCTTAATTGATGCTGTTGCCTTGGTTGAGATGTTTCTCGTTACAACTGTGATGAAGTAGTTACGGTCAGTTAAAATGACTTGATGTTGATAACTGGTCTCCTGGTCCTGTGTTACATCATCACATACATAGGACGACTTTGTTGCCCTTCACAATAAATCAACTGCCTTCTTCCTTTGAAATTTAGGAGCCACAAAGCCTCCTAAACCATTTAAATGTGTCTCTTCTGAATGGATACCTCACCCAGGTCATCAACGAGCTGAGAGGATTTTGCGAGGGAAAGAATGAAAACATGTTTGTATAAACACGCAAGTCAGAATGGACACGTTCTCTGTTGATCTGGCACAGGAAAAACTGTAGTAAAAATGTATGTGTGGGAGGAGAAAAAAAGGGAAATTAGGACCGAGCAGTCTGAAGACCAGACACTGAAACAAAATTGTGCTAAATGTCAGAATGTGTGTGTGTGTGTGTGCACTAGACATGGTAGCCCAAAACTCCTCTTAGCCCGGCACAGACACACACACACACACACACACATACACACACACACACACATGCACACACACCTCATTAGCAGCAGGACATGACATTTCTGGACCGTTCCGGCCAGGCGTGTGCTGGAGAAGGGAGGGGATGACAGAATACTTAATTTTTCGTTTTGACCAGAAATCTTACTCACTTTCCATTAGAAAAAGTCCTTTCAGTTCAAAAGAGGTTACTGAGGAGATATTTATGCAATGGCAAGGCATTTATGGGCTCAGTATGTCTGCATACATACAGTCTTTGTACTAGATGGCCAAAACATATTAGATGCTTATTTAGCATCCCATAAGGGGTTTTACTTACTGGAAGTTGTTTTTTAATGTATTTTCTACCAACATCATCATGCACTCTTCTTTAGTTTTTTTACATTCTGTTTGAATCTGGTTATTTGGCTGTGTTAATAAAAACACGTATTTCATGGATGCACCCTGCAAATAACCAGCCACCAGAGCTACAAACATAAAATTTAAAGAAAAATAAAGTATGTGCCAACAACACATTTACCACATTTTCATCCAACTGTCTCACAAATATTAAACAAATTACAATAAACTTCTGTAAGCATCTATGATTGTTTTCTGAGAATCAGGAGTTGGTGCATAGCTATAAGCAAGAGGTGGTGCCACAATATGATGTAATTGGAGAGTTAAACTTCTTTCCTTGAGTAGGTGTGAGAACATATCCACCAAACTGTGTTATGGAATGAAGAGTAAGATGAGTTAAGGTGACAGGAAAAAATTCATGTCAAGCTTTTCATGTCATGCTGTGTTGGGCAGTCAGATGTTGGACATGTGCTGCTACATGTAATATAAATAGTGTCCCCAGGACCCCCAGTTCACTGGTCTAACTCTCCGGGAAACACTACATATGCATCCCTTTTTTGTTGTTGTTGTAATTTATTCATTAAATCGGTTTCCACTGTACTTTGTTGCATTTTTCTTCCTGCAATAAAAATGCACATGAGAACTACTTTTCACAAAAAGTGTTGACAATTTGACATCCAAATACAAACGCTGGGCAGAATGTTGTTCAGATGTAAATTCTTATGGTAATAGAATCTCTGGTTTTTCATATAGACATATGCAAAATAAAAATCCTAAGGGAATATAGAGCATTCTGCCACAAAGTCAGGGTCATTGCAGACTATGATGTGCTCAGTCCGTGAAGCTAAAGAAACAGAAGTTACACATCTACCCAGCCTTTCTCATACACTCATGCTCTTGTGAGCATCTCTTGTGCATAAATAAACACATGCATCTTCATCTACATTGCTGCTGGTGTAGCCTGGTAACTGCTGCTAAATCACTCTGTTAATGTCACTAAGCTGATTGGTCGGTCAAGTCATTTCGATGTTTGTTCGGGAAACCACAAGGCTATATGACTAACTGGTGTGATTCACTGCCTGTCTTTTCCTCATCTATCTATCAATCTATGTGTACATGGTGGCTGGGTTTAGATGCAGTTTGTCTGTAATATATTGAACATTTTATGAATTGTGTGACTTGCCAGCATGCACCATGAAAGCCACAGAGAATAGAGTTTCATATCCCCCTGACACCCTCCCTTATTATGATGTTTACCCAAAATTACTATAATTATTCTTGTGGTTGCGGGCAAGGACACTGGGCAAGACACAAGCCCAAACAGATGTGACTGCATGTCAGATTGGTACTTTTCAATCATCAGGAAATGTGAAAATAAATTAGATCTTGTAATTATCCTTTGATAAAGGTGCATCGCAGCAGCCTGTCTATGCCCTATACCAGGCTTTGAGCAAACACATATCCAATGCATTCATCCATTTTCATATGCTTATCTCAGGGCATGCCCCTCTCCGTAGCAGCATTTTCCAACACTTGCTGGAAAAGCCAAGGCCAGATAACATAATTAATCCCTCTAGCATGTCCAGTTGGTTAGTCAGGAGCACCTAAATTGTGAGGCCTCCAGGAGTCATTGGTGCTGGATCCTCCACTGAACATGAAGGAGAAGCAGCTCTAAAAGCAACTCCAACTATCTTAATGTATGAGTTCTTAATACTAAGGCTGAGCCAAGCCAATCTAAAAATGAACCTGATATTGGCAACTTCATAACACTTTTAACCATAAGAGAAGGTTGAACCAGATGTGGGTTGGTAATGAAGAGCTTTGTCCTCCTCGCAAACTGCTCTTGTCCAGTTGAAGCCACCACATAACCTGCATAGAGCTGAAGAGAAATGCTGAGGTCACCAGTTGAATACCCTCCTACCACATTCATTCATTCAAGCTTGAGGTCAGGACCAACTAATCATTTATTAAACTTTTGTTCATTTCTTGTTTCTTGTACACATTTTTTTTTTCCCAAACAACACATCTTCATTTTTTCGCACCCACTCTCATCTTTCATTACTTGTCTTTCTTCCTACCTATTCTCTTTCTTGTAACCTTTGTTCTCCTTTGTGTATTTTATCATTTCCTCTTCATCCTGTCTCTCCGGTGGACTGAATGCTCAGGGGGTGACTGACATACAGTGTGTTAGTCTAGCACTCTGAGGGGGCTTTTGGCCTGTGAGGCTGAATGGGACAGCAGGAAAGAGAGACAGCGGGGACAGTGGAGAAGAAATGGATAGAGAAATAAAAGTACAAAATAGTGAGAAAAAGATCTACTTCCCCTCTTGCTCTTTCCCCTCCTCTTTATTACTGCTTTCTGTCTCCCTCCATCCCTTCACCCGTCTCTCTCCTGGCCTTTCCATCGCATTGATCAGTAACACCGACAGCATAACAGAGAGAAGAAAAACGCTTTGTGATATTTTGGAAGGTGAGATGGAGGGAGGTGAGAGGAGAGACGGACAAAGAGAGAGAGTACAGAAGAAGAGGAGGCAGGATGGGAAATAAGACGGAGAGAGAGAGAGAGGCAGAAAGGAGGGGCGGTCTGTTTGAATTTTCCATTAAAAGAATCAACTGCTGCAGCCCCGGAGAGATTGAGACGGATGAAAAGACAGAGAAACAGTGAAAGAAGGAGACGACGGGTTAATCTCTCTCTCTCTCTATCACTCTCTGTCACACACACTCACACACACATGCACATAAACACGCAGCAGTATCGATGAGAGCTCCTGGAATTGATAGTATAATTCTGTCAGAGCTGCAGCACCTGCGGTTACAGAGACAGCTGTGTGTGAGCGCGTCTCTGTGAGAGAAAGTGTGAGATTGAGGCAGAGCTTTTGTTTCTGTACGGCGGGAGATGATTATCTTTTTCAGCGTACACTGAACACAAAACTGCAGGATCCTACAAGTGATCAGTTCTGGACATTTCAAGGAAAATACGTCATTTGTATTATGCAAGATAAGAAATGAACTACAAATAAATCTGATTTCAATAGGAATGGACTGAGCTATAGGATTGTGGACTACTGCTTTAGTTTTACTACACTGTGACTTTTTTTGACAACATACCATATTGATTTTTGAAAAATATATATCTTTTGGTCATTTTATGGTTTATTTGACAGTGACAGAGACAGCAACAGGGACAGACAGATTTATTTATGACCTTTTGGATGACATAATTATTTATGCATATTAAATAATGTTTTTATATGAAAATTGAAGTGACATATAAAAGGATTTTATTTGTTCATATTCTTTTTCCTTTTCACAGAGCAATATAGGTACAGGTGGCAAAAAAATTATAATTTAATTTAAATAATAATTAACAAAGTTTTGGACAACATATTATTACAGAATATGTTTCATGTATATTTTTTATATTTTAATGGCTTTAAACTTTTTATAACATTTGAACAACATATTTTACTGTGACATTATTATGACAGCAGAAATCACCACAGAAATGTCACTACACAGGGTAATTAATGAATTGTGCATGTGTGTTTCAGGTGTTTATGTGTTTGTGTGTGTGTGTAGTGTGTCTCTACCAACAAGTCAAGTTGTTTAAGAAGCTCCATTAAAGCTTTTAAAGTTAAAACTTTTTTTCTGCCATCGTACCATCGAGGTCATGTTGAGCCAGCTGTTTGGCCGCAGATATAAATGATAAGAGTATTTTGACTACCTCAAGGTAATACTGCTTACTTTATTAATCTATTGATTACATTTTTCTGTGTAATTCCAAGTTTGTTCTTTAGAGACTTTATTTTGCTGATAATACTAAAG
>JAOWBC010000049.1:22803115-22815553 GCA_028566105.1 Hypoplectrus providencianus | reverse complement strand
CAGCTGGTCAGACAGAGAAGCTGTTAGCTAACCAGAAGTTCCACTTAGCACCCTTTAACACAAAGCTAAGTAGTAGCTAGCTTAACATGATCTATGATGACATTATTTAACAGTTAGTTTTTGGGACCTTTTCAGTTCCCTCTAGTAATAGTACTGTATGTGCCGTATGACAGTCAGAGAGGACAAACTGCTCATGGCTCTTAAAAAACAACCCTACCTGAGCATCACATAGGCTATTCAAATTGTAAACAACAGGCAAATCAATACTAGAGAACATGATGAACTCCCTCCCGCTGCTCTGTAAATGACGCAGGTCCCTGGTGTAATCGGATATATAAACATTTCAGCAACCAGCTCCACCTTGGACTGAACGCCAAGTGCCACCACTGACCATGGGGATCGCTACATGTGGTGTTTTTTACACTAAACGAAAGTGCAGATCGTGAGAAAGACATTGCTGAGTGAGGGTTTAAAGATAAATAGGTAAAGTCATTCAGGATTATACTGTAATCTGACACATAACCCGCGGTCCTGATAGTGAGACATGTCAGCTAGGTACGGAGTATAAATGAGATGACAAGGAATTTAAATAATTACACTTACTGCTGAGCACAGCTTTAGTTAGGTCTCACAGCAAAGACCGCCCAGTGGAAGCGCAAACTATGAAGTTGTATTCAAGCTTCCTTAAATTGATATAATATTTAGATGCCCACATTTTCCTTCGCCATGTTGGCACAAGGACAGTGCATATACTTCACTCATACTGCTGAGTGAGGTTTTAAAGACACTATTTGGAAAGGCATTGAGGTCTCTGCAGTAATCTGATACAAACTCTGCACTGCTGATCGGATCATACTAACTTGCAGTATAGACAAAATGTTCGCGTATTGCTGAATATGGTTTCAGCAAGTTAGTGACAAAGCATACAAGAGATGAAATTTGCTGAACGGACTTTCAAAAAGCCAAATCTGTGAAGTCACTTTGAGTTTGAAGATGACAAAGGACTCTGGTGTAATCTGATAAGCAGGCTGCTAGGTACCCTGCCAAATGCTACCTGACATAAAGAGATGACTGGTGGTGTGCCAGTAGGACATGTGAACACACTCTATAGATGACACAATGCTTCACAGGGGGGGCCACCTAAAAACTGTAAAGCTGGACTGTGCCTACACACAATTATGGAAATGCTGGAAAACCTTCATGTTCCAAACCTCGATGATAACTGATTCTATGCAATTACACTCAATATTGGCTTAGAAAATGGAATATTCTGTTCCCAGTCAAGTTGAGGCTATTTCTGAAGGGTCACTACAATACCCAGTGTTCTTTGCCAAAGCCGGCCATCGCTGCCAGGGATGCTAGATAGGATTTTGGTGTCAGAGCAAGCAGTTTGGCTGATAAATGTACAAATATACACAGATATGAGAATGAAGTTCAGGCTGGACACCAAGTGCCAGTTGGCATAAATGGTGTGAGCCTTCCTTTTAATTGATCTGGAGCCCTGACTTAAGGCCATAAAAATCTGATAATTTACATAAAAAGTAGATGAAGCCTGTGTCCACTTGGAGTGCTTTGAAGTGACATAAATTGACATCTCATGTACTCCAGGGCGAATCATTAAATTGCACATTTAATGTGCCCCAACACCTAAGAGACACTGGGGTGACGTCATGTGGTTAATGTTTTGGCAAAACAGTTACCAGAAAGTTTCTGTGATTCATGGATGGAGCAGGCAATGTGGATCTCAGATCTCCATGCTTTTGGCCCAGTGTGTAGTAGAGACCTGTACCACAGTAGCTTCAGGGTAGCTTACCTGAAGCAGGGCAGCCATGACCTCTATGGAGATTATGTACCAGGTTCTGGAACCACTTAGCCATGTTAGGGTTGTAAGGTTTATTGATGAGTACAGCACCCATGAGGCCCTGCTCCCTCTAGTCTGTTGTTACTGACCATAAATAGCCTGATTCAGGATCCTGGTGACCACAAGAGAAAAAATTGAGAAAAGTTGTTATGTGTTTCGGCTACATAAGGAACAGACAATGGTTAACAATCCATCCACACATTCAGGGGCTAGAAAAACATTGATCCAGGAAATTTAGGAGTCCAATCACTCATGCTTCTGTATGGTGGACTACAGACACAGAGGAAGCAGCCAGCAGGACAGCTTGCCTGCAGAGAAGGCAGAATTGCTTCACAGCGATCTGATTAACCAGCTGCAACTGACCCACTGCTAGTGCTAGGACGCTGACTAAGAAACAGGCCTGACTATCTTTCAAACAGAAGCTCTTGTTCCCTGTAACAAACCAAGAAGCCAATACTGAAGGAGTCCAGTAGGAAGAAAAATGATAGAAAATAAGTCACTGTTCCCAATTAAGAGAATGTTGGGATGCTAAAAAGAGCCCTGGCTCAGGATAATGATGGTACACGTGTTTCCAGAACCAGAACAAACCTATCAGTGCACTCTGGCAACCACTCTGCCCCCAGAGACGGATGCTCTGTGCTTGGGCAATCATTCCTGAGCACATCAGACATCCTTAGCAGCGCTGACATTTCAGGCACTAAAAAACATGAATAAGAAACATTGTTGCCTGAGGCCTTTTAAACTGGAGTGCCCCATCAAATGCTGGCAAATTCTGTCTTGCAAAGATACTAAACATATTTCGACCAGAAAAAACGAACCATTTTCAAACAGTTGAGACCTTTGCAGAATAATCAAGATCTTCACATATCATCTCAACTTCCTTAAATAACAGAGGAACCCAATCTGATAGAATCACAGAGGCTTTGGTTTGTTTAAATGCTTCCTTACAGCCAATCAGCCACCCACCCTGTGAACTAAAGACCTGGCTGGCCAGTCTACAAAACAGAGTTGGTCTCAATGTGCCCCTGCTTTCCCTGAAGGCTTTACTGAGGTCCCAATACATCTGTCCACGTCCATTTATCCATCTGTCCATCTGTCTCTTTGTCCCTATCTGTGTGCCTCAGTAACCCCGTACATCCCCTGTGTCCAATCAGCTCATCTGACCCAGTCAGACGGTGGAAGCACCAGGTGCCAGATGCCCAGCAGTAATTGGGGAGGCAGGTTATGTCTAAATACTGTACACTGCATTGTGAAGTCATACACAAGTCTTTCATAACTCCACCTGTAATTCTTTGTTTGGTTTCATCATATTGGTGTTAACGTAGCTACAACATATAAAGCAAGAACACCAAAACCTTTTTACAAATTGATCTGATGCTTCTTTAAAACGTTAAGTCTTTATTACTGACTCAATGAAAGTTGAACGTAATTATGCATTACAATGTTGTGCTTAATGCACGAAAACGATAATGAGGTTTTATCGATTTTCCCAATCAAACATTAATTTCTTCATTATCGTTAACCATTTCTCTAAACTCACGTGGGGCTTGGACAGTCCAAGCTGACATTGGGCCAGAGGTTTGGTACACCCTGAAAATGTATCCAGTGTATCGTAGGGCTGACACATAGAGAAAGACAACCTTTCACACTCTCATTCACTCCTATGGGTGATTTAGAGTCACCAATTAAAACTAAGTTGCATGTTTTTTAAACTGTGGGCGAACCCAAACTGACATGGGAGAACATGAAACCTCCACACAGAAGGAGTCAAACCAATAAACCACCATGTAGCCCTCTATCAAATACGATAAAGTATTATTAAAAAAGATCTGGGGGTTAATTAGTTATGTCATGTTGCTGTAGTTAGCTGTTAAAGGTTGGTAATTGATAATAATCTTAGTGCTAAATCATAGTCTCCAGTTTTTTCTTGCTGTAAACTAATTAGAAAAATGGATTTACTTCTTTTGTAATATAGAGGAATATGTTATGCATAATTAATGACATTTAACAAGCAGCTTGCCCGACACTGGTGACTTTTACCATGAAAGTTCAGCTCTCATGCTGCACTCAGTTGGGACTGTTTGAGAGTTTATCCAAACCAATGCCAACTCAGCCTTATGTCTCCAAACTGAATGATATCCAACAGGACCCTGGATAATATGCAGTGCCAGCATCAACTCTCTGTCTGTCTCTGTCTTTTGCTGCTCTCATTCACTTTGTCTCTGTCCCACTTTCATTACTTGCTGTCTCTCTTTCTAATTGTAATTCCATCCATGTTGCCCCTTGCTAACCTCTTCTGTATGCTCTTAGTACATTTAGCCTCACCACACACACACACACATGCACACACACAAAGACATGAGAAAAGAGGGAGAGGAGCACAGCACAGTCTAACATTTGGAATCCTTCATTAGCATCCTCTGAATTACTTATATTTACACTGCCCAAATATTCCTGAGGAATAACAAGTTTTAAGGACATTTAAGGACACCAAAATCTACCACACACACACACACACACGCACACATACCACACACACACACACACATGGGGACAAGCAGTAATCCAGTGTCGGTTTGACCCAAAGCTTGGCTGAAACAAAGCCAGAGTGCCAGAGTAATCCAGTTATTAAACATTAATGAAAGTTATTAATGAAGGAAATCTAGAAAACATCTAATGTCAGAGACTCCAATAAAACAGGCTTTGCTCGTCCTGTCCAGATTAACTACTATTCTAAACTTCACTTTCAGGACTGAAGACACATGACTAGGATATTTTTGTATTTTCCATCTGCATGCCAACATGTCTGTTGACCATACCAGGGCAATCTTCTCTTCTCTCCTTCCTCTGGTGAATCATTTCATGGTTAAACAGAAAAGTAAAGAGTGTTTGTACAGCCAGAACATCTGGCATTATCTGCAACAATGTCAAAGGTAAGGCATGGAAATTATTAATTGATCAGTATAATTGATTTACTAACAGAAAATGTGCATAATTTCAGCTGGCATTTAATGCCCACGGGAAGCTTGTGCTCACTGCAGTGGTATTTGTTAAAAGGCACAACAGGAAGAGAGAGGCCAATTAGAGACGAGGTGTTCCGTTTCATAATTACTTTTTCAAATGCCACAATTAAACGGCCACATAACAAACAGATAATATTGTCTTTATCGCGATTGGTGGTTTAATGATGTGTAATGGAAGCTCGGGCTCACTCTCCACAGCTGTGACGTGACATGTCAGCCCTTTGTGTTGAGGCCTCTGGCTCAGCTGCAGACAGACATCGCAGTCTGTTCCCTGCCCTCTGCAGTGTTAACACAGCTTGCCATACATGTTTCACCTTGTAGGCATACACACACTGTTCCCACACCACACTTCAGTCTATCCAGCTGGGACCCCGAGCTTAAATATTCTCCTTTACCTCCTCAGTGGCCTTCAACACATTAAGACAGTGTGCCACTAAAATACTTTCAATAACTTTTGCGTTTTCACAAATATTGTTTAGCATAAAACAAATATAATCTTTTCATCAGTATCCTTTGTCTAGCAGGTGACCTGAACAAACAATGGATATTAAAAAGGAACAGATCATGATATCATGTCGGAAAGTTGCCGAAATAAAGTTGCAGATTTAGAACATTTTTGTTTAGTATGGGAATTTTCAAAGTGGTCATGTGACCCCTGACGTTGTGATCTCTGAAAGAAAATGGACTCTATGGGACTGAAAGGAAACCCCTCACCCTGATACCTTTATTGGTTTAATTAATTGATTAATTAAATCATGTTTATGAGAGATATTTGACCAGAACGACTTAACACATTGCTGAGCAGCATCTCAAATCAATCAGCTTTCAGATGTTTCCACCATGCGGCATTTATTTTAATAACCTGCAATCATGCCTTTTACCAAGGCCTCAATAATTATTTGCATCCTCTCACTGATCAAGTCTGTCCCATTTGGTCGCATGATCAGGAAAAATTTTACTCATTGAAATTGAGATTAAAATCCTACATGTAAGTGTGAACCCAAGTCTTATGTCTGAATTAAGTTTAATATTAGGTTACATAAATAAAGGTTTTATTTTGCTTTTTATGGAAAAGTGAAATTGGACAGTATGAAAAAAAGAAAAATTGGGTGAAACTGAGGTTTTTAAATCTTTTTTCTGAGCCAACAGCTTTCTGCGAGGGCCTGTCTAGATGCAGTATTTATTGAGTGAGTGAACATAGAGCAGTTCAAACTGACGTGCTCCTTATCTGGCTTAATGTGGTTATGCTGGGAGGACTCAGAGCGGTAATCAAGAGCAGATCCATAAAGGTTTGCAGTTGATACAAATTTATTCAAAACACTGTCCAACAGGCAAACAGAGTCTTAAAGGCAGGATTCTTCAAATGGTAAGCCTGCAGACAGACAATCCAAAAACCAGTCAGAGACCAACAACAAGGAAAAGCACTTAAGCTTTCTCACAGGGAGGTCAAACTACATGCAACACATACAGAGTGGACAATCTGTTCAAGACTGAAATGAAAAGAAAGGGTTTAAATACTCTAACAGATAATGAGACACAGGTGATCAACGGAAATGGCGGGAAAAGAACAAAGACAGGAAGTAACCAAAAAAGGAAATGGGCATGGCAAAGGCCCATGACAAAACATGTGACAATACAGATACAGACGGAGACAAAAATCCAGACATCTGTGCTCAAAATTATTATTAATAAATAAATAAATAAAAAAGATTTACTTCTACCTAAAAAAAAACACACAATCAAAGAGGAGGGCATTTAAGTTTTCCACCTTTGCAGGTTGTAGAGCTGCTTGAGAAACATTCTCGATAGGCCTGGACAAATTATTTGAAATTAGTTTATACTAGCAACAGCACATGTTTAGGCAAAAGATGAAACCATGTGAGGTTAGGAAAGAAGCATGGCTTTGTTTTAAAATTGAAATTATAGGTGAACAAAAGTAATCACAAGCTTTAACCAAAGCCTAAATCTCAGCACATGTGGCACTTGTCATGGGGCCTTTTATCAAGGTTCATATCCAAATGTAGTGCAATTAAAAAATAATAATAACAATTGGCAAAAGAAACTACAAATCAATGCTTGGTCCCACAGAATACTGGTGAGCTGCCAGCACTATTTCAGCTCTAATCTTTCATAAAGCGGCGTTTAAACAGCACCCAACTGAATGATGCTGCTGTCTGAGGGTTTCTGATATTACTCCTGCCCTCCATCATCTCCGTCCGTCTCTTCCTTCATATCTTTTACAACATCTTTTTTACTTTTTCTTTTCTGTTTACTTTCGCCTAATTTTCTTGGCCTGTCTCATATTTTCCCCTCCGCTCCATCCCTCTTCTTGCTGTTCTCTCTTTGTTTTCGTATCCCTCCCTTTCTTCGCGCTCCCTCCTTCTCTCTCACTGTCTATGCTAAGTATTGGTAATTACATTATCATCCGCTAGCCTATGAAATATAGTTTCAGTGACACCAAGTGTGTGTGTTTGTACGAGTGTGTGTGTGCGTAGCTGATGATGGAGAGGCTGTCTGCGTTTTTAATAAGCACAACACTGCAACACCCCACACGCTAACTGCCTTAGCATCGAACTTCACACACACACATAAACACACACAGAGGCATCTGCCAAGACTAGGCTCAAACTTGCAGGGAATTTATGTACAAATAATTACTTTTTAATAGCCAGTAATGTGATTTCCTGCCAAAGAAATATTCAAATGCATCTCAGGCAGTCCAGTATATTATCTGCCTGGAGCTACGGATGCGACTTAGGGGAGACGGCACAGGAAAGACAGATTATTGTTTGTGTGATAATAATTATTTTACCCTTGTCATCTGCAGAGGAAAATGGGAGATAATGCTTTTGTCTCTCTGTCTTATTCCTTCACTTTCTTTTCTCTTCCTTTCTCTCCAACTCTTTCTCCTTCACCTTCTCAGTCAAGGTAACCTGAACTTTTCTCTCCGTGCGAAAAACACAAACTGACTTATTGAACAGTTAACACGAGTCTCAGGGTCGGAGTTGCCCATATGTTTTTTTCTTCTCTGTGTTAAAAAAATATGGAGACACATCTGTTTTGTATCTTCTAGCTGGCTGCAATATACTAACTGTCAGACGAGAGATGATTTATTTGTCTCCCTACCTGGTATTTTTGTGAAATTATAGGTTCTATATGTCCAATTCACCTTACAAACTTGGCATTTTGATATTGCCTACATTGCTAGATTATTTGCAGTTAGCTGTGCTTTGATTCAGTGAGTGTCTGTGCCGGTTTGTGTGGTGTTGATAAAAAATAATTTGGTGTTTTTGTGCTTGTCATGTTGGAACAGGGCTCTTCTTTGTTTTTCTTTATTTGTAAGTAAGTTTTTATTAGTGCAGTCATGAATAGTTATTGTGTTTGGGACTATGGATGCAATACACTAAGTTACTTTATCAGGATAACTGAATCATTCTGATTCAGATTTGATGCATCTTTATTGAGTGCTAATAAGGTGTCGGTACAAATATTTCCCTATCAGGGAAGAGTGTTGATTTGAATTTGTGCAGTGCAGCAGAGTTAAATAATTAGCTGCTTTTCACACTCGCTTCATTGTGTTAAGCAGCCGAGTTAAGTCAAAAACGGATTCAGCCGACTTCTTCATGGCAAACAGATGTGCCAACCTGGGCCTTGACTGCAACACGATTTGTTCAGTCTGAATGTCATTTTTCTTAGCTTGTCTTTCTTTATCTTTTCCTGAGTGTGAATGTCTGCAGTAATATGTTCTCATCTTAATATTAAGTCTGAAAAATGACTTGTTTCAGACTAGACATATCTCTATGTTACTTAATAAAGTCTGGTTGAGTTTCTCGTGCATCAAATTTACCCGACTTTCAAATTGAGTTTGTGGTCTCAATTATTTGTTTCAAGTCTTCTTCAATTCAACATGATGTTCATTTAGTAAAATCTTGATTACATTCAGTGCAAAATAGATGGTAAAGTGGGGCATGCTTTATGGTGGGGCTACCTAACACTGACGGGTCACAGCACAGTTAACTGTGTGTTTTTGTATTCGGACTCTCAAAAATGTCGTTTGACTGTTTAACTAAAAGACACTCTATTCGTTTTGACTAATAATTGCCCCGTTCTAACCAAGCTTACTTTCTCGTGCCTAATAATGCCTCAGCAGCCTTACCTAACGTAGGTCAGTGGTTTTGTTTAATCAAAGAAACTGCAGCCCATCTTACAACTGAGAATCAAACCACTTTTTCATGGACTTCTCGTTGCCATACTCACTGTGCTGCCGGCACATATTTTACACACATTATGTGCTACAAGCACATCCACAGGTGTTTAAATAAGCGTGGTCATTTCATGCAATGTTCTTGACATCAGATTGGTTTCAGATCACATGCCGACCATTGATACATGCTATCATTGGGTACTGCTTTGCTTTGTCTGAATAAATCACACCCTATTTTCTTTTTTTTTTTTTTTTTTAATAGACAATATCGCTCCTCAGCACTTGAGTGAAATGCTTTCACTGGGGATACATTTTGCTTCTTCATTTTTTTTATATGTATTGCACCACTTTGAATGTAACCCTCCCAACACCGGTGTTCAGCGAGTGCGGTGGAAATCGTGGGAGACGGATTAGCTCGGGGCACATCTGTAGCTTCAGGAAGCTTGTCATCTCCCTCATAGGTTGACAACTCTACTTTATAGCACCACTTGGCATTCTTTTGTGCCGTGCACCCGTGCTTTTGTTCACATTCTTGGCTGAGGTATTGCTGCCCATCGCTCTTGCCAAGTTTGAGTTTGCCATGGCAACAGTGACATTTCTGGGCCGTGTTGTGGGGCAGGATTTTTTTTTTTTTTTTTTTTGGCAGTTCTAAACTCAATCGACTAGCAAAAAGAACCCAGCTCCAGTGGATTTAGTCATATATTACAGGAATTTCTGCTAATCATTTTCCAAGGTTGTTTTTCATTTGGCTGAGCTGTAAAAGGCCAAGGAAGAAAAAAAACATGAAAGGTTTTGTGCTCATATCCTGTCTTAGCTGCTCTGCTGTTTGACAAGGTGTTCAGGTAGAGGAAACATCCAAGGAAACAGACAGCGCTGTGCTTTTCATTTATCTTACCAAAAAGTGAACAGGACACGTGCAGAAGGAACCTCACACACTTTCCAAATACCAGAGCTTCAAATGTATTAGAAGGAGATGAAGGCCGATGAACATAACATGCGATTTAATGTGAAAATCTCATGTAACTTGCAACATCCATGTCTTTGTCTTTCTAAGTTTCTTTGTGTTTGTCACACATTCACACAGACACCAGGGTTCACAGTGTCACAGGTAAGTGACAGTCGATGCAATGTCTAGAATTCATTTTTTGCATTAACAGGTGACACCTCCATTTGCAGGTTCAAGTGCCTTACACCGTGTGGCTGTGTGAGTGTCTGTGTATTTGCAGGTTTTAATCTGTTTATCTGTGTGTCTTAGCGTGTGTGTGTGTGTGTGTGTGTGTGTGCGTGCATATATGTGCAAGGACTTGTTAATGACCTGTGGAAGGATGAGCCTGCTCAAACTGAACCTCAGGGAGTCTAACCGATTGTCGTTTTCTGTGTGTGCATGTGTGTGTGTGTGTGTGTGTGAGTGAGAGCGTTATGTGGAGCACCGGCTAACACACCGCTCTGCCTATCCTGCACGAACAAATCAGAGCAGCAGCATACAGCAACTTCTAGCAGCCGGCACACACAGAGAGGGAAAAAGAAGGTGAGAAATTATATTTGTGAGTAAAATATATAGAAATAAAAAAAAAAAAACGATGGTTCACTTATTTTAATTCAAATTCGTCTTGTTTTCTTTTCACAGCTTCTCTCTTTTTTTCACTCCTGTTTGATTTCTCGCCCTTGACTTCTCTACTCGTTGTAATTTATGTATGTTTTGTCTTTTTCTGTACCCGTGTTACCGTGTACCCGGTGACTGCTTCTGTACCTGTGTGCTACAGGAATCTTTTGTGTGTTTTAGTGTATGTGTCCGGTGGTAGATGTGAATGTGTATGACAGCCTGATAATAGGACTCACCGTGGGCCATGCCACCTACCTGGAAACAGACCTTATCTTCCTCTGGGGAACAAATACACATACACACACACACACACACACATTATGTCTTATCGCAATGACAGTCTAGCACGGAGATGTCAGATCACTTACAGTGACAGATGAACACACAGGTCAAAAACACACACACACACACACACACACTTTGCACTATTGTTGGCTGATGTCAGTTGCTCACCAGAGATGATCGCTAACAATCTTACCTCTGCCTCAGTGATGCTCAGAACATGTGCAGCATGGGGCCCTCTGCAAGTCCTGCATGCATCAGCTAATAAAAAACATCTTCACTGTATTAATCATGGGTAATTTTTATTTTAAGTTAACCTGGTATTTAGCTTGAACCTAACTGTTAAAGTACAATAGGAATATTACGACACATCTAGTTTAAAGAATATGTTGGTTACATTTTATTGGTCATGCTTACAAAAAGTTTAATGTTAATAATAAAAGTTCCCTGTGTTTTTTAAACCTCGCTATCTTGTTGAGGAGTTACGGCCAAAATCAAAGTAAAATCAGCTGTATTGGTCAGGTATGTGTTAATATACTAGGACTCTGGTTTGCGTCCTCTTGTAAAAAGAAAGAAACGCAAAGATATAAATATTAAATATAAGCCCAACATCCATAATTCTTGGATTGCATAGAAGATATATCCACTGCTCATGTCTCGCTCCTGGTTTAGTAACATTTAGTAACAGCTTGTTTACAGTCTTAACAGCATGCTTAATGTTTCTTGTAAGGTTGTATGGTTTGGCAGACATCTGTTACATTAGTAAATAACTTTTTAATGCAAACCATGATCTTTTCTGTCATGTAGTTCTTGGTGAAACTGAAACCAGCCATTTGAAAGGAGTGATACAACTGATAATGGTTATTTAAAAGGCTAAATACATCTTAAACTGGCAACAGGAGCTCTCCTCTCTCATTTGTTGCTATGCCTAACTCACCCTTCCTACTCTTTTAAGTGACTATACATTGTAGTTCAGTTTCTCATTTACTTTTTTTAAATCGTTTGCTATACCTTACTTCTTCCCATCCTCTTTCATCCCTCAGCTTCTCCCCCCTTCTTTCTTATCCTCTTCCTTCGCTAATGAATCATTTTGAAGCTTGCCTTCATACACTGCTGATGGAAGCCCTCTGGCATGCACACATATTGCATACATTCATCACTGCTACAGTAGAAGTTAGACTTTGCAAGCAAACACACACAAATACATACACACACATAACGATATACACCCATTTTTTTCATGAATATGTATGGGTATAAAAACGGAGCAAACTGCAGATACATGTGATGGAACATTATGTAATATACAGTGTGACAGAATACAGTAATATGTTCTCAGTAACAGATACGATGTTGCCATATATTAGTTCTGCATTTGTGAAACTTGCTGTCAATATATCGGGTTATTTAAACTGCAAAGGAATGATAGAGTAATGGTGAATTGCACTACCAGGAATGACCAGCG
>JAOWBC010000049.1:22691433-22703182 GCA_028566105.1 Hypoplectrus providencianus | reverse complement strand
GTCACACTCACCTTCTGCACCGCTGAAAGCAAAAGAATGAACTGTGTGCAGGAGGAGAGGTCTGAGTATTGTTCCAAACCTGCATGTTGTAGGCTTAAACTGACATATTAGGACATTTAGCAAACAAAATATTATTTACTACTCTTCAATGTTTAATGCTAAATTTCTGGGTGCCTGCTAGCTTAACATAGAATTTAGACTAAACATGTTTCGATGACAGAAAGCTGAGGCTGCTATCAAATACATTCTACATAAAAAGATAAGATGCCATAAAATATGCATTCATAATGAATCTGTACATGAAGCAGCTACATCACATCACACTGCTCTTCTACTGTTTCTGTCGTGCTGTAATTTGTAGTGATTAACTGAGCTGTTTGCTCATCATGGTTACATGAAGGAATAAAGGAAATATTAGTGCATTAAAAAGTTCTGTGAAAATCATGCAAATATTTTTATTTACATCTTTAGCGTATCTTTATTTGGGCCTGTTTGTGTAACACTTTATTCTGAAAAACGCACGTTGATACATTTTCTGCACGACGCAATTTGATTATTTCTCGTGGTGTGTTCATACGAAGTTAATATTTTAACTAAAGTTAAAGGTTTTATACTGAAAAAGAGAGATTTCCATTTTGTGTTTTTGATCAGAGTCTAAAATAAAAAAATATGAAAAAAAATAGACATTTTTTCATTTTTTTTTAGATTAATGAAAAGAAAGAAAGGCCGCCACCATTTAGCCCTTTAAAGGTAAGATGTCATGGCTAATTATGCTAGAAGAAGTTACTTAATAAGTTGCTTTGCAAATACATATTATTTTGTAATAGATGCATTATGATGCATTAATGAATGAATTACAAGCATGCAGGTCATGACTCACTGAAGGAAAGCTGCTGCAGAGAGACTTTAGGCCTTATTAGCAGCAGGATGATCTTTGTAAGCACTTTTTGTCATCAGTAATCATCAATCATCAGTGTTTCATCATCATCTCTGCTTCATCGTAAAAGAAAAAAAAAGGATGCCTATCAAACCTTATACAGTCATTGTTTATTACCTTGTAGTGTTTTGAATACAACCAGCAGGTGGCATCACAAAAACTTCCCCTTATAAAGGCTGTTTGCAGGAGCAGGAACTGTGTGTGTTACCCCACTTCTCCTTTCATTTACATGCAGTCAATGTACAGATATTACTATGAGGTCTGTAAGAAGTCAGATGTGTGAAAATCTATTTTTGTTGCTGTTGTTGTTATATCTTTAACACTAACAAGGGGATTTGTGAATGCATGTCTATAGTTAAGGGTGTGAGCAAGGGATGTGTTCACTGAATGTTTAGCTCCTTTAAAAGATAGAACACAATATATGTTTACACACTGGTGCACATGGCAATTATAATTAAAAATGGTGATCAGGCAAATAAAAATTATTGTTAGAGCTCAAATAAAACAGTTTTTGTTCTATCAAGAAGTCAGCAGTTTTACCCTAAAGTGTGTTTTGGAAAATGTGGGTGACATGACTGAATGAGTCCCAACCTGTTTTCTGTAAACACCTTCCACAAAGTTAGAAAGCATAAAAAGCAGACCACTTTGTTGTGTGTGTGTGTGTGTGTGTGTGTGTGTGTGTGTGTGTGTGTGTGTGTGTGCGTGTGTGTGTGTGGAGGAAAAGTGACAGTGAGAGTCTTTGGGGCATCACTGCTTTCCTGTCAGATCGTAATTGGCTTTCTCACCTGCATCTGCAGGTCTCACACACATGCACACACACACTTGATCTTTATTCACACAGATGTATATAGTTTTATGCCTCCAAACAGAGTTTAAAAAAAAAAAAACTGTATTCAGGCATATGCACATGCCTACACACACACACACACACACAAACCCAGACACAGCAAGACACTGCAAAGGGTGGAAACACACCTCAGTCTGTAACACGGATGATTGTGGGATTCTCACACTCTGCCTGACAAACATCACCTGCAGCCACACGTACAGATGTCATTAAAGAGGAGCCGAGGTTCTCTGAGACTTACACTTTCAACTGTTTTTCTTTCTGTTGAACCCTGATGAACTCATTGAGACTGAACTGGTGCGAGCGGAGCTGAACCTCAACCCCAGTGCAGCAGCTTCATTTAACACGGAAGCAGATGAAAATAAACCTTTTAATAAAATAAACCATCAAGAAGCCATTTTTACATCTATGCCAACTGACCAAAAGATTATATCTAAGTCTTACATTGATTGACAAGGATGATTTATCCTTCTATAAAACAATGGTTTCTTGATTTTATATATAAGACTAGGTTTTGTAATATCTATCAGTTAATATACTTTATATTTTTCCCCTCTGAGGGACTGAAAGCGTGCCCCAAGATGAACTATGAGTTGGACATTTTAATAACATGCAGGATCACAATGTGCACTGCTTTCTGCAGCTGCTGCTCAGTATAAACTGTAACTTTTATGTTATAATGAAGTATTAACTAAAAAGCTGAACATTCATGCCCCTGCATCTGACTGCTGTGTTGCCATCAAGCCTCGTGTCTCAGTACGTCTGATAGAAACTTTAATAGCTACCAGCATGACACACTGATCAGCCAAGCACATCAGCATAGTGAGATCCAATATGTCACCATCACGCAGAGAGAGGGAGTGTGTGTGTGTGTGTGTTAGAGAGAGAGAGAGAGAGAGATGGAGTATAGCTGCATGTGTGTCTTGTTAGCGCGGGGTGTAGCGGTGGAAGTGGTGGCAGTAATGTGGGAATGACAAAAGAGCTCGTACTGTGAGCTATATGAAGACGTGAGAGATCAGAGAGCTCTGCAACATGACACATCCCCCGGCGTGAGCTTTTGTGTCTGTTCACACTCAGGTAACGGACAATGTTTCTATGTTTGTACGTGTGATCTCCTAAACTGGAATAACTTCAGAGACTTCAAACAACAACCCCAAACTGTGCAGTCAAACGTATAGGACCTACACAACCACTGTACAGCACCAACCACTTCTAATGCCAGTTTTTATTCTGTTATTCTAATTTTATTGTTCTCCAGTGAAAATAAAAATCTTAATAGTTTTGAAGCAACATGTAAAAGTCATGTTATAGTCATGTTAGCATTGTCATTGTTAGCTGTTAGCTACTGGAACAAGCCACACCCTGCAGGTCTGAAAAGTGAAATCAAATTAAAAAAAACCTTAAACATGAATTCTTTTCAAATGACCAGCAGGGGGCGACTCCACCGGTTGTAAAAAGAACTCGGCAGTAAGAAAAGTTTTACTAACCATCTACAGTGATAAAAACAACCAAGATAAAACCATATTGCATTCAAATAGCCATTTAATCACACAGTGAGTCCACATGCATTTAATAATGCTTTTCACATTTGCCTGATTTTTTAAGGTCTACACTCTAAAACCATGATAATTAACATTTTTGCTTGTCAATATTCATTTCGAATCCATCTTTTGTTTCACATATATTCCATCACCTGTCTCCACCCCTCCCCCCTGTCCTTGCCTCCTAATTACCTTCCCTTCCCTCCTCCTCATCACCGGCCCTGCCTCCGGCTCTCAGCAGGGTCCAGAGGGGCCACAGGGGCTGGGCTTTCTGGGGAGGCCGCTCTGGATGGTGAGGCTCACTGAACCAATCTCTGGGGGTCACATGGCGGGGATGTAGAGCAGAACGAGGCGACCTTGTGACCTCTGCAGAGGACTCCACACTGCATCCATCCATCCATACATCCACCTATGCATTTCTGCCTGAGGACCTGTGATAAGTGAGAGGAATAACACAACAGCTGTAGAGACTTCATCTTCACACTAGAGGGCGCTGGTGGTTCAGCAGTGGCTTTTAACTGGTGTGGCGTGTTTCTCTGTTATTCAACTTTTGCACTGTGTGGCACAAAAACACGCTTTAAGATTAATGAAAAGTACACATCCTTTGGCTTTATGCCCCATATTTCTGCTCTCATTTTGTCTGCACATATTTTCAGATCCACAGCCTCCTTAGCTGAAAACACCTTTTAACACTATTAACATTATGTGCACCTTAAACTGCCCGTCTCTCCTCTGCGAACCACTCACACAACATGAATGAAACCTCTCCAAACATCTGTCTCTCATAATAAAGACGACCACACCGCAGCATTTTCAGTTCATTAACCTTTTATTTAAATCAAAGAGCAGATAAAAACATTAAGGCAAGACGAGCAGCGAGCGTTGAGCTGCGAAATGGAACGTCAAAATTTAACTGTACAAGGCTTGATCCGTTAATAAAAAAATAGAAAATTATAAAGCCAGAGAAAACACATGAGTGAACAAGTGCTGTTGTTATTGACCTTCTGTGACTGAAGGGAATTCCAGCCTAGAAATAAACTACAAGTCAAGCAGCTAGAGTCTCTAGTACAGAGTTAGTAACAGCCAACTAAAGTGCATGTGTCACTGTATGAATCATAAACAGAAATCAGAGATACTGGAGACATTATTTGCATTGTATAAGCAACTTGGTAACCACACGATAAAAATCCCTCTGTTTCTTTCTTTTTCTGTCCCATCAGCTGTCACAAACTGATGTAAAAGTGATGACATATATTTCCTCAATGCTTCTCTCTGATTTAGGTTTAGAGCTTTGCGACACATTTCTTGTTGTTGTGTGTTTGGTATTTACAGTTGCAGTCAAATATGCAGCACAGTGGGGCAGACAGCGGCACCAATTAGCATCTTGCAGCACTGCTGACGAGATATCTTTGTCTTTTCAAAACAAGGGTTTAATATGTGAACGAGCGATTAATCGAATTTATAAAATGGTTTAAATGTCTGCATCTGCTTATGGAATACTGCAGATGGAAATGAAAAGCTAAATGGACTCTTTAAACGTTCCTAAGAACTGGAAAGATCAGCTTTAGGTTTTCGTGTGGCTGTTCTGAACTGAACACAGGGTGAAGGTTTTTTTTTTTTTTTTTTTTTTTTTGAGTAGTGCAGAATAAACAAGCAGGGCTTGGAGGCAATAACAAGCAAAGCTTCCCTGCCCTGAGTCGTCCAGCGTGGTGGTGAAAAGATAATGCTAACTACACATGTAGGACTCGTTTTATAGCCTTTGGGGCAGCCGAGAGCATGCTCCAAAAAAACTGAACTTCTGCTGGAGAGATTTCTGTCTGCAGGCGCTGCTCAAGTACAACAAGAAGAAAGCAGCGATGCCAGGAAGGTTCTGCTGTCTGTGCTGCTGCTCTGAAGATGCAGCCTCACGTTTAAATATGTGAATATCATTCAAAGCCTCATGCCACACTTCCTCCATTTCATCTTAGTTCCTGTATTTTGGTGACACTGTAAAGAATCCATCATTTTGGGAAAAAGGTGTATTCATTTTCTTCCTGATAGTAACATAGAGAGCTGTACACTGAATATGTAGCTATGACCAGCAGCGGGGTCTTTAATCAAATTCACCACTAAAATTGTACTCCAGGTTTTTTTTTTTTGACATTGGAAAACGAGCCTCATCCACCAGCTGTTGTTCACTGATGTTTTCTTCGTTGGTATTTGTTAAGAGCAGAGTCTTTGTGTAAGTCTTATAAAGCACACTTCGGCACTTTCCAGTGGTGACATATTTGTGAAATTAAACTGCATCGTCTTTAATGACAGTTGCATAATATTGTCGGGTTGAAATTACAATAACATTTTTATTATTTATAGTATTTGTTTTCTTCAGTTAAATAAACAGTGCAGGAATGCAACAATTCACATAAATTATGCTAATTAGGAGCCATGCCATCCATTTTAAAGGGATGACCTGCAGCTAATATCTGTGTGTTGAACTGAACACAGACTGCTGCGGAAAAATCTTTCAACTTTTCTTTACATTTTCTGGTGTGTCCACAGTCTGCTAGCGTCCAACTCTGGATCGGATGGATTGACTGGATATTTTCATGTCTTAATTAGGATCGACCAACCTGCACTTAAAGCCCAGGAGGAGATTAGGATTTGTCTCTTCTTCTGGGCCAAGTAGTGCATCTGTTACTGAAGGCAAACAGAATACAACCTTGATTCCAAAAAGGTGGGATGTTACCTTAAATGTAAATAATAGCTGAATGTGATCATTTACTAATCATATTGATGTTGTTTGTTCGATGGAAAATATGTATTTTTGATTTTAGGATCAACTTCTAAACCATCAGTTACAGGAAAGCTGTTGATTTCATTTTTAGTAAACCCTTCCTCAATAAAAATGTGAATACAAAGAGACAGAAAACACATCAAAGTGCATGAAAATGCGAAAGGATTAAATGCTTCTTTACTCTGACTTTCTTATGGAGAAATTTAAATATCATCTGGATTCAGATGAATTACAGCTTCTAACTGAACATCCTTTAACAGTCCAAATATGATTTTATGTTCTTTTTTTGTTACATTAAAAATATTCACAAGTAAGCTTTTGTAAATGCAGAATTGTATCCGTCCAAAAAGCAGCAGACTGCTTGATGTGGGCACAGGCAGGATGAATAGAAAGTGCTGATAACAATGACGTTAAAGTGGACATGATTTAGTTCCACGTATGTGAGTCTGCATCCGCAACTCGACTGCTGACACTTTGATATTAGAGCTATACGTTATTACTGATGCTACAGGAGGGTGTTTTCTTGTATATTCTTTGAAAGTCTTGTCTTGCCTGTGGAGAAAATGGAGCACAGGCTCTCTGAAGAGGGGAATTATATTTTCACCTTTTTGTGTCTTAACAGCCATGACAATTTAAAGAGGGTGGTGATGTTTCCTGGACGGGCTAGAGGGAAAAAAAAAAACAACAAACAACAATAACACAGGGGAGACAGTGACTGAACATTTGACTTTTAAATGTGTTTGTGTGCAGGTGTGTATGTGTTTTTTGTGCATGTGTGTGTGGTGTAAGAAGCTGCCTGCGACAGGCAGCGCGGTGTCACTCCTGGAGAGCCCAACCTCCAGAAACCTCCTACACCTACACACCACACCACCACCTCACTGGTTAAACAGGACGACAAGCTGATTGGCTATTACAGCAGACGTATAATCTACTAATGTTTCACCCCAAACGCTCAAAGCTTGTTATACTACAGACTCCAGCACATAAACAAATCACTTGAACCATCTTTGATTTTTTTTTTTTTTTAGTTTCTTTGAATATTTGCTCTTTAGCAAAAAAGCAAGAAGCACAGAGACATGAGTAAAATGTGTGTTTGTTGGTGTGTGTGTGTGTTTGTCCCCCATCCATCCCTGTGTGTGTGTGTTGCATCGGTAAGCCCATCCACCAGCATCAGTCCAGTGTGTCGGTGTGTTTATCTGTCAGTCTTCTTGGCCCACGCCAGGTCATCTGATCGCGGTTTCTGCCCCGTGAGCCGTTTGATCAACTGCTCCATCCGTCTCCAAAAGCCCAGCTGGTCCAGTGGATAGTTACACCAACCTGAGATGTGATGATGGACACATGGAGGAAGAGTCATGAGGAAGAGACGCTTAGAGAGAACGATTAAACAGGTAGAAGAAAAGGTAAAATAGCTAAAAAGTATGTGAATAACAGTAACAGTAATCCAATAAATACAGAGATAATCATAAAATGCTGCAAAGCTCATGTTTAAATGTTATAAAATGTAATAAAATGTTACATTTTAAACCACAAATGAACTCAGCCATAACTCCACGCATCCACACAGGAAGGAGCCAGAGCGGAGGCTGTCTGACATATTGACAGGCTTATAATGCCTTTTTTACAGACCTATTCGTGTCACTACTATCCAATACGAAAGCAGTTTAAAAATCATTTGAGAGGTTTATTGTTACTTTTCATAACAACATCAGGAACTGTTTAATACTGGACATTAAGTGCTAATATTTATTTAGCTATTATTTTAATTTACATTTTTCTTTTTCTCAGTTTTCAATTCAAGAATTGGTTGAATATGTAATGGATTGAATTAAACCCATGTGGGGTCCAAAGTATCTTCACTCACACCCAAAAACATCCCAAACACAAAATCCAGCAGATGTGCACACTTCTGCTGGAATCATGTCTGATTTAGTCTATAAGGAATATCCTGCATACTTTACCTTTAATTCATCAGATATTTTGGAATAACCTGCGGGTCACTGCTGATGAATGAGCCTCAGTGTTTCAGACAGATCAGTCCATACTTTAGGAGCCCTGAAGGGATTTTGCTACAGTATAAAGATATTTGTTTTGTCTCACCAACTGCTCCAGCAGCACCCACAGGGCGAACACTGGCTCGTATTGACCTGTTTCCAACCAGCCTCTCCCCTCCCTCCCTCCCCTCTTTTCATCCAAATATCCTGTGTTCATTTCCATAGTGTCTCTCTTTCACTTGAGGATTCACTTTTCTGTCCTTTTACATCCTCCGTTATCTCCTTTTTTTTCCCCTCCTTCCACCCAAATCTGCACCTGATGCTCAGTCCTTCCATCTACATCCGTCTCACTCTCATCAGCGGAGGCACACACGGTTTAAGGTTTGTGGAGGGATGGGGGGAGTCTACCAAGAGATGTCCTTAGCCTCAACTAACACACACACTCACACAGGCGCGCACACACACACACACACACACACACTTCCAGATTGCTCATTCTGTTACAGTTTACAGAACTTGAATGCACTGTATGTTTAAAGTAAATACATTAATGTATGTATGGCTGCAGGCCAAAGTACATTTACATGTACACATGCATGCATGCATGACTGTACAACATCTCTGTACACACATACCGCTGTGACACACACACACACACACACACACACACACACACACACACACACAAACATGCAAAGTGTCAGAGCTTTAGAGGGAGCCAGGCAGTCCTTTCATTTACAATAAAAGGCTTTTTAGCTATTATTACAAATAACAGACAAATCCATATAATGTATAAATAGCACAGATGCAGTTTTATTTTTATAGGCGCCCTTTCTTTTGAAACATCAGCACGTCATTGCAGAAATAAAAAGATGTCAGATGCACAAGCGTGCACACACACACGCAAGAAGCAAATAGAGACATCCACATGGGCTGTGTGTACTTAGGCTACCCTTGTCTGACGCTCACACACCACCACCCATGAAGTGTTTGCATAGGGTGCATGCTATAGCTGCGGGGATATGTGTGAGTGAGTGTGTGTGTGTGTGTGTGTGTGTGTGTGTGTGCGTGTCCCTCCAGTGACCCTCTCTCTGCTGGAAGACTGTAAAGCAGTAAAGCAGCCAGAGGTTTTGTTTGATTTCACTCTTTCTTTCCCTCCATCTCTCCTTCTTCCGTTTCTCCTCCTTTCACCACACACTCCCCCTTTCTTTCCCCTCCAAATCCCTGCTTCCTACCCAGCCTCTCCTCGCCATCCACCTCCCTCCCCCTGTCCTCCATCCCCCCTCTGCCTGTGAAGTCCTATTTGTTAGAACAGACAGCAGGTTAGCATTAAATATACATGGGGATTGTCAGCCGGTGGCGAACACAAAGGCAGCTAGGCGAGCCCCAGTGGAATCCAGGCCCGGCCCAGGCAGCCAGGCTGGGGGAGCGGGGGGCCGCCGCCGTCCCCTGTGGGCCCCCGACCGCCACCAAGCCACCTCCCACCACACACACACAGGTTAGAAACCGAAGAGGAGGTCAGAAACACTAGTACACACAGATGCTCGAGTATGCAGATGTGTGTGTGTGTGTGCACAAACACACACTTTCCCCGTGACACCCCCCCCCTCAACTTGCACACACACACACATCTGTCGTCCGCAGGGGCGCAGGGTGACGTACAAGCTCAATCCCCCTTGTGTATCCTTCCTCTCTTCTCTCCCTCCCTCTCTCCCTCTCACCCAGATGCACACAGAATACTGAATGTGGATCTATTACGGAGGCCTCGTGTCTCTGAAGACACACACGCACGCAAACAGAACATTTTCTTTTAGTTATTTATACGAGAGCCGACAGACAGAAAGACACGGCCGCCATTTTGTTCCAATCTGCCGAGAATTGAAAGTGAAATTATTCTGGAGTCATCAGCTTTAATTATGGCGATCTAAAATGGCCGCCCACAAAGTAAACACTGATAACCATCGAACTCAGTCTGTCCTTTGGTGCTTTGACGCTGTGATGAATGAAAACAGGAAGTTCTGTAAGGAGGCGGATTCATTTCCATCAGCTGTTTTTGACCTCTTCATGTTTTCACTGAATGGTGTGTGAACCCTTAAGTTCACATATCATGTGTGTTGGTTTGTTGTCTGAACTGTCCTCTTCGTCTGTCTGTCTGTCTGTCTGTCTCTGTATGTGTCTGCCCTGTGATAGGCTGGCGTCCTGTCATGGGTGTACCCTGCCTCTCACCCAATGACAGCTGGGATTGGCTCCAGCCAGCCCAGGACCTGGGTTCTGACAAGTGGTTAAAGATAATAAAGGAACGGATGAATGAATGAATGAATGAATGAATGAATGAACTAGAAAAGCACTCGGAGAGCGCAGACCTCCGCCATGCAGCTCGTGTCCCCACTGATATTGTGATTCACACCAAAACTTTTACTGTTGCGTGTCTTTTTTATTTTTACCTTTTTTATGTGTTTTAACTGGTATGTTAACTGTTCATAATGTAATCGTTGCTGCCACCCAGCGGCCATTGGATGCAATCGCATCAGTGCACTGTAGTTTCGCTTCCAAATCCAAAAAAAAATCCTGAATCCAGAAGGCATTCCGGATCACCACCAAAATTTAATGGGTTCATCCTTGGGTTCAGCCGCACCTCTGGTGAAAATTTCAGGTCAATCCGTCCATAACTTTTTCCGTAAACTTGGTCACAGACAGACAGACAAACAAACAAACAAACAGACAAACCAACGCTACCGAAAACATAACCTCCTCCTTTGGCGGAGGTAATGATATCCCAGTAGGGAGTTGGTGATTTTCTACCTATCTCCAGGTGACCTAAGCTTTAGGCAGAGTGATGTTCAACAATCTCACAAATGCAAAAGGCTTAATAACGATAAATGTGCAGCCTAATCCCTTTATAAACCTCTCGAAATGTGCTTAATTCACTTACGATTTATAAAACCTAACCTTTAATTATTAGAAGTTTTTATACTTAGGATGCAAAATTGTACACATGTTCAAAATGTCCTGTTTCCAGTGCCTATTTTATGCTACGATCAGTTGTAAAGATTAATTGGGTATAGTGAAAGGAGACATACATATCTGATAATAAGCTTCAGGTAATCCAAAAAAGTCTTGTAATGGGCAGCCTGGTGGTCTGGAGTTTTATATAAAGTAAATAAAGTCAGATCAAATAAACAGTGGCAGTTAGAGGCTATCCTCCAGTTACGATACCACCAGCCGTTACCTGTAGTAATGCAGTAGTACGTCTCATGTGGGGAGACATGGTGGATGCGGTGATGTTTCCGTGGCAACACTAGATGCCAGTCCTGGAGCAGCGTGACCCAGCGCGGGAGGCCGAAGTAGGAGTGGCTCCACTTATGAATCTGATTGGTCAGCGTCACGAAAACTGCCAGGGCGAAGACGTAGCAGTCCCAGGGATAGGACGCCGCCAAGGCCTCTGAAAGGTGACCGGAGACAGACAGACATTTATACACAAACAGAGGAAAAAAAGAAAGAAAGAGAGAGTTAAGTTAATAGAATAATTGATCAAACTGTTTAGTGTAATGAAGGCGTAGTACTCCCACAGAGAGGATGCTGGCGGGAGCCTCTGAGAGATGAAGAGACCGAGGGGGAGGATGACGTATGGAGGGGGGGGGGGGGGGGCGGAGGGGGAGA
>JAOWBC010000049.1:22565679-22581234 GCA_028566105.1 Hypoplectrus providencianus | reverse complement strand
AGGAAGTTTATTTTAATGGTTTACTGCCTACAGATGAGGACTGCCTGACATTACATGATAACACCTTGTAAAGCCCTGTGATGGACTCAGAGCCAGTGTTTCCAAAACCTGCCAAAATGGTGAACCAGCCAAATGGGACGGATTCAACTGTTCACTTCCTTCTGTCCCTTTAACCTTTTTACATGATTTACCTTTCGCCTCTATCTTGTCTCCCTTTCCTCTGTCTCTTCCTCTCTCCACGTGTCTGCCTCCAGAGCACAGCATTGACCACATGGTGTTTTAATTAACTTGTGTCCTGTGTTGGAGCCAAGGCTAGCGGGAAACACACACTGGTTGTGACTATACCATCACAGTAAAGCAAAAAACTGGGCTTTGGACCAGTGACATAATAATATGATTATTTTTCATTGGCCGGTGTTTGTTGCACAAATGCTTAACTAGAGAACTATTGTTTTTTTTGTTTTTTTTGGGAGAAAATATTACACCCACTGTCCTTTTTATTGAAAAAAAGAACCGTTACATTTCTCACTTCCTCCAAAAACAGTCTCACCTTTCTCAAATGCTCTACTGAGAAAAAAAACTCAGAGAATACCTTTGTCCCTTGTATCCACTCCAAAAATAAACAGCTGCCGGCAGGCTGGAAAAAACAGGGTGTGAATTTATCATGGAGCTTTTATTTTACTGAATGTGGAGGCACATCATTTAGGCTTGAAACAGGAAAGTAACAGAAAGGGTAAAATAATTAGTGATTTCCACAAGTGAGTAACAAATAATTGCTTTTAAAAACAAAACATAAGCGATTAGCGATGTGTTTTGGTGAAATATGTCACCTAACTGTGGAGCAGTGAGACTTGAGTGGATTCCTCCTCAGCGCTACAGTGATTCCTCTCTGGACTTCTCACTCTGACCCGCTCCTCCTCGATCTGCTTGAATGTTGCCTCTTCTTCCTGACAGTGTAATTAACAGGACCGTGGGGTGCACCATGTATTATCCATGGAGCAATGTGACAATCACATTACTGGACTCGATAAGCCAATAGCTAACTCCCTCCTTTCTGCTCCCTGTACCAGTCGAAAAACTCTTCGTGGTGCACATTTCTCACTGACAAACACACAGACAGGCAGACAGGCTGAGAGGTAGTCTAATGCCTCAGGGTTTTCCACTGAACCATGTGAGAATATCACAAGTGACACAAGCACACCTACCAGTTATTGAGTGTAAGAGAGAAAGTCTACATGTTGATCCTGATGATCTTAGTAGACCCGGTGATGAGATGTTGTTAATGACAAACTTTCATTTACAATATTACTTGATGGATAAATCAAACGTTTTTTGTTTTTATTTATTGTGACTGTGTGCATGTGCACTGAGAACACAAGACACATGTTAAAACCATGAGAGAAAAAAGCTCAAGAAAGTAAAAGACCTACAGTGCAAAAGATGAAAATTAAAGATGACGGGGAAATTAACATGTTCTGTTTGATCTTGTAATTTTCTCACCGCTAGTGCTTTTTATACCTAATAACATCTTTCGCTTTCATATTGGCTCACTTGTTCTTTGGCTGGGGAGGGGAGGGTTGTAAGAAATTTAATAATAGAAACTGGGAAAGCACTTAAAAATAATCTGCCTCAATTTCATAATTAATCCGTGCTAGGTTTTCACACAATTAGCATGTTAATTAACCCATAAGTGCCACACTGTGTGAGGATGCATGTGTGTGTAAGGAGGAAGAGACAGGAGCAGACAAAGAGGAGAAATGATGATTCTGGGAAAAATGTCAGAATGACAGGCAGGATTCTCAGGGTGGAGGAATGGAGGTGAGATGAAGACGTAAAATGACACCAAATAGGGTAAAAAGCAGGAAAAGGAGGAGGCTGGAGGGATGCAGGCAGAAGAGAACAATCTCTGAATCTCTGTAATGCAGTGAGGAGAACATTCGGTGGACAGTGAGTAACACCAGGCATAATATGGTAGAAACTATACTTAGTGTGTGTTCTTCCATGTGTGGGAGAGTTCTTGTGCATCTGTGGATGTATGTGTGAGACTGAGTGTGTGTGTGTGTGTGTGTGTGTGTGTGTTTGTGTGGTCCGCGGGGGAAGGAAGTAAAAGTTACTCCAGCTGTACTTCTGTTTCAACTCTCTCTTTTACCGTCTCCAGACATTACTAGACGACTCAG
Source organism: Hypoplectrus providencianus (assembly GCA_028566105.1). Lineage (NCBI taxonomy): Eukaryota > Metazoa > Chordata > Actinopteri > Perciformes > Serranidae > Hypoplectrus > Hypoplectrus providencianus. The sequence goes on along the minus strand of JAOWBC010000049.1, from coordinate 22,579,057 downwards.
AGCGATGTCAGCACTCACACACATGCACACTACATCAGTACCTTATACACACACGCACATCCACACACACACACAGACACACACACACACACACACAGTGGTGACTCTGGGATTGCCTGTCAGGTCTGGTGAGAGGGGCTGAGGGTGGGGGGGTGCAGAGCGTTTGTTCCCCAGAACAACTCGCAGGTCCACCTCGTTAATCTCCATGACGACAGAGATGCTAAGGCAGCAAATTAGTAGCGGGCGGAAAAAACTGTCACAGGGGAAGCTCATAAAAGAACACAGACTTCAAATTACCGAGGTAGTTCTTGGTAAAACACAAGTTTTTAGTTAAACGCACACACACACACGCACACACACACCTATAATAGGTGCACTCACAAATGTGAGTATATATGTAACCTTTTCTCAACCCTTAAAAGCCATTAATGAGACCAAATGATGAAGGTTACCTCACTGCAATGACTCTGGTTGTCTGTTAATAGTTTTATTTCATGCAAAAGCAGCTGGCCAGACAAATAAAAATGGTGACGTGTCTTAGGTTGTTATTTCACTTATAGTTTGTTTGCTCTCTAAAGGAGCCATTTAACTCAAACCTGCAGAGTTTATCTGGTAGTGAGGTCTGATCAAGGTTGGATCACATTGCCACCACAAATGAACCAGCCCAGAGTTTGTTTAAGACCTCCTCTAGGGGTTTTAGTGCGATTGTTGTGTTCTAAGATAAGATATATACAAATTAAAATGAATGTTCACTACATTAAAGTCTGCTCAGCATTATAATGGCAAAGTAACAAAAACACGAGATGACATTTCTGTAGCCTGAGAGCACAGTTATGCTTTTAACGTCCAATACATCCTCGCCTTTAAATCCAGTGCAATGGTGATGAACACAATAATATGGTCTCTGAAAGTCCATGTTTTTTCCATCTACTTGCATTATACGGAACATAAGAAAACTTTCCTTAGTGATAACTCACCACACCTGCAGCAGCATCAGAGCATCAATGCTATTTTGGCGTTAGACTTCATCCAGACCGAGCTATAAACACTCACATTACATGATTAATAGCCAGATGTTTCATGTTGGCAGTTCACATCTCACTCATGCCAACTGAAAACTCTGTGTGTATAAAGTTTGAACTTAAGTTGTCAGTCCTCAGGGGTGAAGCCAAGAGGTATTTTTATCATGTCCAGGCAGCCCACAAATAAAAGAGAGCTCATTTTTTAACCTGTGTGTGTGTGTGTGTGTGTGTGTGTGTGTGTGTGTGTGTGTGTGTGTGTGTGTGCAGGTGTTACTCTGGCTACCTGCTGTATCTGCTGGTGCTAATATTAAATGTGTGTGAAAGGAAAGTAATTACAACCGCCAGGAAAATGACCGCGAGAATGAAATAAGGAGAGGACGCGTTGAAATCGAGTCAACACAATGCAATGCGGACACACACTCGCTCACTCAAACGATTCAGAGTGACACAAACAGAGAGGAAGAGCTGCGCCTCACTCACCGATCATGTGATTGGCGACATGAATCTGGATCTCCCTCTCCGTCTCAAACGTCATTTGGCATTTAATACACTGGTAGGTCTTCTTCTGTAAGACAAATAAAAACATTAAAAAAAAACACCTTTCATGTGAAGTTTTAAACATGCAAACACACTGTATACATGGAGAGATCATTGAGTTATTTTTATCAACCAGAAAATTATAATAATCACAATATTACCCATGGGAATGTGAAGAGTAACTAATTAAAAAGTTAGTATATCTAACTTGTGAAACATAAATTCAAGTATAATATATAATAATATATTTTTCTTTATTAAATTATGCTTTTCCCCTTTAACCTTTCAACATGCAAGACATGTGAACCCCTCAATGTCTCACACTAATCAAGCAACAGTGAAAGTCCAAGTCTTTGGAGACTTTGTGAAAGGAAGACAAAGTATGCCCTACACACACACACACACACACACACACACACACCTCTGCAGAGAAAGAGAGAGAGAGAGAGAGAGGCAGAAATTAATAAGGGAGGGAGTGAACAGGAAAAAGATTAAGGGAAGAAGCAATGAAACAGAAACAGAGGGAACGAGTGTAGAAGAAAAGAGGACAGGAGAGGAAGAAAGAGATGGAGAAAGAGCCAGAGAAACAAGGGTGAGAGACATAGAATCAGAGAGAGAGAGGAGCAGAGGCACTGCTTATCCATTCATAGCACACAGCGATCACTCATGCACAAACACATACAAAATACACAAAGGCCCCACTTCCACTATCTCTCTGCTGCTTCAGCCTGCTAGACTGAGTACACACACACACACACACACACACACACACACACACAGAAATCCTACTTTGTCTGCTTTGTGCTGTTAGACTAAGCAGAAACAAAGGTGCAGGTAAGACAGAGGGTCCCTGGGAACTGCCTCTAACACACGCACACACAGACACACACATACACACATGCACACACACTTGCAAGAACACACACTAACACACACACAGACACGCGGCAAGTCCCGGGGAGCCTGACTGTCAATATCAAGTAGAGCGAACAGCTCCCACAATGCCTCAGCACGCCCCAGCCGCAGGACCCAGTGGGGCTCAGCTGACACACACCGACATACACATAAGCACACGTATGCAAGCTACACACACAAACGCAGCAGCACGCACCAACACTTTACACACACACACACACACACACACACACACACACACACATACACCTCATGAAAACATACAGTTCAGCAGGATTTTTGAGTCTTCTGCACTCCTGAAAATGTCTCCATCTACTGAATGCTATTTTTGTCATTTACATGAATTTCAAATGCAGCAAGAATCACTTCAGCCAAGATGTCCAGGTTTTGGTTCTGTTGGTCTGTCAGTGGGTTTTAGGAAATATTACCACATTGCTTTCAGGAAACTTGTTGGAAGGGTGTAACAAGAATCAAGGAAGAAGAAATAATTTTTACTTTCATTAATACTGCAAGATCACATGATAGTCTGTGCTCTCCCACTACCCTTATAATTATACTGTGTAATGTTACATTTATCTGACTGCACTCTCTGTACTGCTGATTTTATCTGATGCTTTTAAAGATGCAGAAATATTTGTCATAAATATGTTAGCATGCAAACCTGATTCTTGTTATTTAAAAAAAAAAAATACAAACAAGCTGGAGTGACATATCAAAACAACAGAAGGTGCAGTCAGACCTTTCTGACGCAGCACTGTGGTAAAAGCTCTGGCTCAGGTTTCACACAACAATTACTCACCTTCGGTGCAGGTGAAGCCTCAGCCTTCTTCCCTGCTGCACTGGTTTCAGGGCTGACCTCGGGGTGATCTGTCTGGACGTGGCTCTCCAGGTCCTCCACACTCTCAAACTTCACCCCACACTCTGGACACCTTAACCCCGCAAGGGCCTTCTCTCCCGGCGTGTCGCCAGGCGTGACAGCTCCTCCCTGGTTGGGGCTCTGGCCGTTTGTGCCCCTGATTAGATTAGAAATTTAAACTTTTTTCAGCTGATTTCGGTTACCAAAACTGATGTAAAACTAAAGCCACTACCCATGCTGCCTTGCCTTTCAAAGACTAAGTAACTGGAAAATAATGTGTTGAACACTGTATCCAATTCCAAGCTCCAGTAAGTTTAACACTGGCAATGTTACAGGTTATGTGCCTAAGAGGAGCTGAAAACTTCATCCTGATGAAAATCCTGTGGCAGATGAATGCTCTTTGAGTATCCCAAATGCTATGGCTGATTTGAAATATATATGTCTATATCAACACATGCAATTCTCCATAAGTTGGCTACCTACCTGCTCATGCAGCCGGCACAGAGGCCGTAAGGCAGGCCGTTGACATCCAGCTTCACCAGCTCCCCTTTGTTCTTGAACTCCTTTAGGCAAAAGGCGCATTTATACAACTTATGCTGCTGCAGCTGCCCGTTAGGAGATGAAGACGCTGAACCGTTCCCTCCTCCTATTCCTCCATTCCCCCCTCCCCCTCCAGTCCCTCCAATGGTGGAACCAGTGGAGAGCTTCTGCATGTGGAAGGTGCCGTGGATCTTCAGCTCCAAGGTGGAGGTGACGGTCTGCATGCAGACGACGCAGCGGAAGCCGGTGAGGGAGTTGCGGAGGTCAGGGTGCATCTGGCAATGCTCTATAAACTCCTCCTCACTCTGCAGGGGCATCTTGCAGATTCGACAGGTACCCGTGTCCAGGCTCTTACTGTGGGTCACCTGCAGGGAGGGAACATACACACAAGGTATGAACAAAATGATGCACTAAGCGAGACCGCAATAACACCTTTTATCAAAGCAGAAAAGCAAATACGGAAAGTATAAAGACACAGTTGGTATAATAACTGACTGTAACTGCGGTACACAATACAGTTTGTGAATATATTTCCTGTAGAGCAGTGCAGCACAAATTGCCTCTCTTAGGACAATTTAACATTCTAAATTCAAAGCAGCCAAAGAAGTTTCAGGATCAAAAGACAGATACACAGACAGAATGCAACAAAAAAAAACAACAGTAACACAAGAGAAAAGCACCAAAAAAAAAGTGTGTCTACACAGATGGCTGTGTTGTTACACCTGTGAGTGCATCCAAACTGCATTTGTTCCCTACCTATAAACCTCCTAATTACATGCTGAAAAGATACCTCAAAAGACACGCACAGAGCCACAGAAACACACAGGCTGGAGAGCAGTAAATGTAAAAGTACCTTGTGTTCTGTTAGGGTTAGCAGAGAGGGGAAACGCTCGCCACATATGGGACACATGTAGTGTTTGGCGGGGCCGCGATGTGTCTGAGCGTGCTCACGGAGCCCGTTCTCAGAGAAGAACGTTCTGGAGCACACGTTGCACTTGTGGTTACCCTTGATGAAGTCTGCCTTCTTCTTTCGGGAACCTGGGGAATTAAATTTGTTTTATGATCATAGAAATATGTTCTACTGCAATTAAGTGCTAAATCTAAATAAAAAAATCATTTCAAACAAGCAGATGATAGTTTAAAACAAATCTTACCTGCGTCATCTTCTCCCGGCCGGATGTTGTGGTCACGCAGCCTGTGGTTCTGCAGAAGTGACTCCATGGTGTAGGCGGCTCCACAGATATCACAGGCATACATGGGCTCTGAATTGTCCAGCTCCTCCTCACCTCCGCTCGCCTCATGGCTGTTGGCTGTATCTCCTCCCTGGCCAGCTCCTCCTCCAACAACGGCGCTTTTCATCAGCATGTTCTGCAGGTCAGCTTGCTCAGCAGCCGCCACGGTTGCTCTTTCAACGCCTCCTGCGCCGCCATTGCCACCACTTCCTCCTCCTCTTTGCTTTGAGGACTGTGCCAGCCCGTTGGGTGTCCCATTTTGACTCCCACCACTCCCTGTACCACCTCCATTGCCAGTAATGTTGCCACCATCAAAGATGCAGTGCTTCTCCCTCAGGTGTCTCTCTAGCAGTGAAATGGCTTGGAAAGCTTTGCCGCAGAAGCGACATGTGAACTTCTTGCTGTGTGTGGTGATGTGGCATTGCAGCTCCACCTCCGTCCCAAACGTCTCTCCACAGAAGATGCACTTTCGGGGCTTGAGTCCTGCGAGACACAAGATAGGTTCAATCTTGCCTCCAAGACTGCTGTCAAGTAAAAAACTGAACCAATTCCAGATCTTCATTCTCTGGTCTGACATTTTTATATCCAACAGGCGAAAGCCTGGAGGGGATCAAGTCTGCATGAGTGAGTGCATGCATGCATGAATCTGTCAGTCTGTCACTGTGGCTCAAAAGCTGACTTCCAGAGAAAAGATTGGTCTTATTTTGAGCCAGAATGGCAGATGATTCAGTAACTGATGGATGCTGCTCTTATAAAGTAAGATAGGAGATGAATATAAGCGTGTTATTTTATTATGACAATTATGTTTAGCGTTGCTGTAATCCTACCAAACACGAGAAGGTAGTTTGGTAGGCAAGTCTTTGACTAATTGTCACATTTAGTTTTGCAGCCCTCTTAAGCTTTGTTAACATGCTGTTAACCAGTAAGAATTATGAGAAACAAAATGTGATATGTTCGGACCCAGGTTATCATTTCCTTAATGATAACTAGCATCAGTCAGACAGTCAGGTCTACTCTAATACAGAAACCTAGCCCCCGATTTAGCCAGGAATGATGTATAGTACCTGCTCCAAGCCCCCCAGGGAGGCCTGATCTCTGGCCCAGGTGATTATGCTTAACATGGATCTGAAGATCTGATTCCTTCCTGAAGTCCCAGGCACAGGCTGTGCAGCGAAACAGCTTCTTCTCATTGCTATGCTTCACCGCCAAGTGCACCTGAACGGAAGAAGGTGAAAAAGAAGTTGGATAATTTCTATGGGTGTTTCCCTGTTAATTTAAAAAAAACATAGAGCACACACATTTCAGACTCTGATGCTTGTATTCTTTTTAAAACATTAAAAAAATGAATATGACTTTCATTCACCTGTATGGACACCTTAGAGTCGAAGACCTCCTGGCAGAGGGTGCAGTGGTACAGGACAAATGTGTGCATGTCCAGCAGGTGTTTCTGCAGGTCATCTACTGAGGAGAACTGCTTATCGCAGCTCTCACACACATACTGGGTCGACGTGGTGGTGTAGTGCACTGTCAGGTGTTGAAGCAATGCCTCCTGGGATTCAAAGTCCTCCTTGTTGCACTGGGGGCAGGACTGGCGCCTCAGCAGCATCTCCAGGTGTGACTTTAGGTGGGCCTGGAAACCCTCGAAGCTGGAAAATCGTAGGTCACACTGATTGCACGGGTAGTCCCCGTTGCTCCCCATGGAGGGGGTGGAGTCCCCTCCCAGTCTGTGGCGTTTTGGGGAGGAGATCTCAACGTCAGAGGAGGCGGGGCTTAGGTCTGCAACCTTTGCCTGGCGTTTGTTGTTGGCCAACGGGATGTTCTTGTGGTTCTCCTTTATGTGCTTGGTGAGCTTGAGGAGTGAGCCGAAGATAGGAGAATTGGTGCAGTAAGGGCAGGAGTAAACCTGTAGACATAACGCTTCACTTTTTAAACATACATACGTATATACATTGATAAATCCTGTCATTTAGTTCTCCGAGAGCAAAAGAAAAGATAGAAAAGATATAGAGGATGATAAAGACAGAGAGAGACAGAAAAGCATAAGCTAGAAGTCATTACCTTAACTTTGCAAATTCAAATTAGGGGTGCAATGATCACATTTTTTTTTTTTTCTTGACCATGATCTGTTACTCTAACTGTCTTTGGCTTGTAGTGCTTTGACATACACAACTACAAACAAGCTTCATCTGATTCCTATCCTCTCTAAAAATATAAACTGCCCAGAAATAACTAATTCTCACCTCCATAAAAGACTGCGACGCGCTCTGTAGTACAGGAGACTCCAGTTTGGCCACAGCTCCTCCTGACGCTGCTCCGCTCCCTGAGACGGAGGTGCAGTGCGTCTGCTGAATGTGTTCTGTCAACGACGACTCCGTCAGAAATCCCATGGAGCATTGGTTACAGAAGAAGGCATGGTTCCCTTCTAGGATAACAATCAAGTTATACTGTTAGATACCACTGAATATAAATATGATACTGTCAGGAAATAACTACTTAATGAAACACTAACCAAAGGAGAACCATGTTATTTATTCCAACGGGTTTTCTCAAGTGAAAAACAATACAAATAATGCAACAACTATAGGGCACTATAGGGCGCACTGGATTATAAGGCGCAGTGTCAATGAATGGTCTATTTTCAATCTTTTTTCATATATAACGCGCACCGGCATATAAGACGCATGAAGCGAAATAAAACAGTTTTACTGAATTTTAGTTCAGTGGTTTACTCGCCAGCCTTCCAAGCCAGCGACTCGGGTTCGATCCTCGAGTTGGCCCTAACAGTTTCACTCCAGAACAATATATAAGGCGCTCCGGATTATAAGACGCATCTTTGTTTTTTGAGAAAATGTAAGGCTTTTAAGTGCACCTTATAGTCCAGAAAATACGGTACTTGTTAACTACTTTGAGTCAGTTTCCATTTCTTTGCTTCAACACACCTAATGTGGTGGATCCCGCCACGATGCCCCCCGGCAGGCAGTGGGACACTCTGATGTGTTCCTGCAGAGAGTTGATGTCTCCAAACATGTCCGGGCAGTAGTTACAGTGGAAGGCCGTGACGTTGGTGAACTGCAGCAGGGGAAAAGCTGCAGCTGCTGAGCCTTTGGTTCCTCCACTGGCACGGTGAGCTTTGCGCACATGTTCGTTGAGGTTGTAGAGCGTTGGCAGAGTGTCCAGGCAGAGATGACACGTATGGCTCTGCTGCGGCTTATCTGCGTGGATGGTCTTCAAATGGATCTCCAACACCGCCAGGCTGTGGAAGTCTCTCTTCGAGCAGTAGGGGCAGGAGTACGTCACTTTGCCCCAGTTCCCTCCTCCACCTGAAGAGGTGAACAGATAAACTTCTGCTTTAGAAATGCGTAGATGTGGGTTAAGAGCTGTCACTGGACGGGCTCTGTAGATAAATGACTTCTGAACTCTACCTCCGCCTTGATGGACCAGGCTTATCCCAATCTCTTCCACTGTGTCGGTGCCTCTTCTGCGACCCCGTTCAATGCCCTGGCTGGGCTTGAGGGTGGAGTCTGGCGTGGAGCCTCTCTCCAGGCTGGCGCTGGAGTCCGGAGTGGCCGAGCTCATTGAGGCCACGCTGCCGAGCGGAGGATCAGGGCTGGCGGCGCTGTGATTGGAGGAATCAGGCTGTCGATGGCTATCTAAGTGGCAGTAGACATCCTCCACGGACGGGAACTGTTCTGAACAGACAGGACATCTGGATGTGCAGAAAAGAAAAAAAAATCACATTCCAGCATTGCCTCACAGTCAGTACTTTGAAAACTCAAAAAAGCAAAACTGTTTAGTACTTGTGTTTGCGGTTGGCATGCTGTGTTTCAATATGCGTGAGGAGAGAAGCCTCGTCCAGAAAGATCTCAGGACAGTGGATGCATTGCAAGTCAGCTCGGTCAGACAGCTGGGGGTGTCTGGTCAGGACGTGTTTCTCCAGCTCGTCCGTCTGGCTGAACGTCTCCTCGCAGTAATCGCACATATACAGGTCCTGCTCCAGGTCACCGTCTCCTCCTGCTCCCTTTTTCCCTCCATCTCTCTCACTCCTCAGTGCAAGGTGCTCGCGGTTCTTGCGGTGAGCCTGCCAGAGTCAGTGAAGATTTAAAGAAACGTGTGTTAAAAATATTCTGTTGAAATGTTTACAAAATGACAATAATAATAATTCTGCTTTCACCACATTCAAGTAACATACTAGATAAGAAAAAAAGGTATGCACTTGTATTATTTGAAACTCATTTTGAAAACTGTATAAGCATAAAGAGGGAAAACTAAGCACATGATCAACTGTATGAATATATAGTAAATAAAAATAACTGTACCTGCATGTGGCTCTGCAGAGACGAGGTGGAGGAGAAGCCACGCTTACACACACTGCACTTAAACGGTTTGCTGGAGCTGTATGTGTGAATTATATTAAGAAAAACAACAACAAACACACTCAGAAAAATCAATTGTGGATCAAAAGCAATTTTCAAGATTAAAAAAGAAGAGACAAACAAAACATCAGATAAATATTTTAACCAACATCAAGAGCAGAATTCCTGATATGAGGGAGGATCAGCAGCAGGTACCTGTGTGTCTTCAGATGGATCTTCAGGTGATCAGAGCGGGAAAATGCAGCTTCACACTCCTGGCAACTATACTTCTTATCTCCTGTATTGACAATGACAGACCATTTATTCAGAAAATGAGACTGCAGAATACAGAACATGTGTTGCCACTGGCACAATGACAATAAACTGAACACTGAGCTACCTGTGTGCAGTTTGACGTGGCGGTCTCTGCTCCTCTTGTGTTTGAACAAACGGCTGCAGAAGGTACACTTGAAAGGCAACTTGTCGCTGTGGATCTGCTCGTGGCGCTTCAGGTAGCTCAGACGACTGAGGAGGATCAGATGGTCAGCAGTCATTCACAAAGGCTTAGAATCAACATGAATACCTTTTAGTTTAATACAAAGTGGTTTAACTTAAAAAAAATGTCCAGACCACAATAATCCAAGCAGTGAGTCAGTCTTTGGTTTTAAAGCTAAATTGGGATTTTGGATTTAATTATTTGTGCCTAAGGGCTATAACTTTATTCATAATGCTGATTGACTTTAGCAAATTTAGGTGAATGGACAAACATATCAGCTAGTGACAATTAGCGGAGTACAACACTGTTTGTTTGTGGTTTTGCTGGTGTTTTCTGACCAAAGTTGGTAAAATGCTGCTTCTACTGCTCATCTCTGTCACCAAACAGTGACATTATAGGAGGACAGTCCTAAGAAACAACCACAGAAGAGAGAGTAATGCTGCTGGCCTCAAAGATCGACGTTTTTACAACTGCAAATATTCCTTGTCAAAGCAAACGGCTGAGCTGTGTTACATTCTACCAGTTTTTTAGTTGCTTCCAGCTGGGCATTTTCAAAAGAGCACCTGGTGTTTCCGACTGGGGGAAAAAGCCCCGAGGCCTTTGAACTATTGAGCAAGTCGACCAACCGATCTTACAGCTGGCGAAAGTTGCCGGCCTTAAAATATCCTCCAACTTGGTCAGTTAAGGGTTCATATTGACACAGATTGTGATTGTCGGGAATTTTAGGAGGACTAACCAAGACTGTTTGTAGAGTTTTTTTGGTTAGTTTGAAGTAAATGTTTTATGATGTGTTAACAAGGCCATTGGGCCAGTTTAGAAAGGTTCAGAGGGTGTAGGGAAGACTTTTTTTTATTCATAAAGACAAAAGAAAATGTAAGAATCTTTCCATCTTGTTTGCTTTGGTTATTTATTTGACTTAATTACTAAGTGAGCTTGTGCTATTTAACAAAGTCAGAACACATCCCCCTCCTGATTGTCAGGTCTTCAGGTGGAGCTAATAAAATTGATGTAATATCACATCATTAATCTGTTCAGCAATAAGAAATGAAAAAGAAGACAGTGAAGACAAAAGCAATATGGAGGATTATGATGATGACCCTGTGGTGGATGTGACAGCTGTTCTTAAAGTGGCTCTTGAGTTCGTCCCTTGAGACCTGAGTGAGAAATGTATTCACCTCATTTCCTCCTCTGTTTGCCTTAGTGGTCCATGTTACCATGGCAATATTGAGAAGACTGTTTATTCATGTAGACATTGATATTCATGATATGAGGATGCAACCAAACAGACAGACATGACATTAGTGTTGCTGTCAATGGAGATTTGGGAGCAGACGTGGGAGTTTTCAAACCTGAAGGACTTGTCACAGAACTGGCAGGGGTACGGCAGGCCGGCGCCTCCTTCCTCCTCGCCGCCAGTGGCCATGCCGAGGTCACAGCAGCCATCGGGCATCTGCGAGGGCGATGCAACGTCTTTACTGGATGGCGAGGAAGGCACCCAGGACAGTCCGGCAGGGTCATCATCACCATCTGACAGAGAGGGAAACAAACACAAAAGATTTGTAAAGATACTCGTGATTCATCTGCAGCAAGAAAACACAAATATGCACACACTTTGTACACAGCTGCCGGATTAGAAAAAAAAAAAAAGAGAAAAAGGCGAGTACAGACAAGAAAAAATGGGGGTAAAACAGAGAGCATTAGAATGATTAAGAAGAAGTTACATCTTTCTTGGAAGGCACAAGGCGGTAGAGGCAGCCGGTGGGAGTTCAAATGAGAAAAAGAGGGTATAAACAAAAAAATAAACACATTTATCCTGGTTACATACACACACGTACACAGAAGGAAAATGAGGATGGCAGAGATAAAGAGAGAGAATGAAACTGAAGAGAGAGACACACTCCGGCAGCAGCAACATCTAAATAGAAAGCTCCAAGAACTATGTATCCCCGACGGAGCCCAGAAATAAGGACAGAGTGTATTTTCTCTCCCTTCATCCTCCCTCTGCAGCCATCCCTCGTTCCATCCCTTCCCTCACCTCCCCTCCCCTCCCATCCCTCCATCCGTCCCCGAGGACCATAGATCCGCCTCATCATATTTTCATTAGGGCCTTGGCAGATTGAAACGTCGGAAAAGCGATTAGGAGATGTGGAGAGCGGAGCGGAAAGATGGCGATATTCTCTCCCTTTATCTGTCATACATAGGAGATTATGCATTGCTCTTTTTCCTTTTTTCCTCTCTCCTTCTTTTTCCCCCTCCTGTGTAGGCTGGCACAGAGGCGACAAAAAGGCCACGACTCCTTTAATAGACACTTCAGAATGGATTTGAGGCGACAAAAGAGGGGGCTGAATAATGCTTGATATTGTTCTGTTCCTCTTTGTGCGCTCTGTGAAGCAGCACAGTAAGGCTGTTTAGCATTTGCCTGAAAAATGTAAAGAAGAGAGCAGATGAAGGGAGAGGAGGGAGGGCTGTTTTCTTTGCTTTTATGTGATAGCTATATCAACTAGGCCAGCAGCAAATCAAAGAGAGAAAATAAGGAAACTGGAGTGATAGGACGGAGAGATCGGGAGACGTCTGAGGTGCCAATATTCATCATAAGACCAATATTTCTGCAAATGCAAACACATGAGCACAGACACATGTGCAGGAGAAGAGAAGTTTGTGCTGATAATTTTAGAAAGCTCTCCAAAGCACACAGCGTTTTACCTCAACCTACTGCTACCACAATCTTGTGTGTCTCTCGTGAATGTGTGTGTGTGTCTGGTCTACTGTGTATTATGGCTCGCAGAGAGGAGGTGGAAAACGGATTCTTGTGATGAATCGATCGCAGAGAAAATGTAGGCACTGCGATGAGCAAATAGAACTCTGCAGGGGGGTCTGGGTTAAAAAAAAATTGTAAAAGCATGACTTATAAATTTGACTAGAAGCTGGAAGGAAAATAAAAAGGCTTAAGAAAACATAAGGAATAGAGATATCAACATGAAGCCGAACAGCAAGGCGAGGGGGAGAGCGAGCGAGCGAGCGGATGGGAGAGCGCGAGAGAGACAGATGGGGCAGGGGGGGAGACAGAAAAATTGAGAGCATGAAGGAGGGAAGGAAGGGGGATGAAGAAGTATTGACAGGTGAAAAGGAGAAAAACAAACAATATGTCATCCCAGAGCACGGCACAGTGATTAAAAAGGGGAGCACAGGAGAGAGAGAGATCAGGAAAAAAATGAAAAATGAGAGACAGAGAGAGATGAGTAGACCTGAGAGGAAGACACAAAAACGTTGATGGAAAGTTTTTTGATCAATTCTGAAACATATGGATGATGTTGTCAGGACAAAACTATGAAATTCATTTTAGAGTCACTCAGTTTATTTTTGCCTACATTTTTGATTCTCTCTCAGATTATCACTTTGTTATAAGATGATTAGTGTAAATAATGATG
>JAOWBC010000049.1:22456698-22470199 GCA_028566105.1 Hypoplectrus providencianus | reverse complement strand
CTCAAGGTGCCAAGATTAATAGATGGATTATGCGAAGTGTAACTTGCAGTAGCTCAAGAGAGAAGTGAGGGGGGATTTTGGCATTTTTCCCCCCTGATCCTGTGACTCATTTCTTTTTGTGGTCCAGTACTGAGTGAAACAGAGGATCCTAAGTCTAAAGCTGAACAAATATTGTGGAAAATCACAGTCCAGATAAAAAAACACCAAAGTTTCTCTGGAAAGAAAAGAGATGGGATAATGGAAGCCAAATCTGAACCCTCCCTCCCCATCTCTCCACCTTGCTCCTGTCTTCCCAGGTATTCAGTCTGATCTGGACCGGCAGCTCGTGGAGGAGCAGTGGGAGATGCTGCGTGAGATGATGCAGGACAAAGGAGCGTTCGTCTTTGGCAAACAGGGCTGCCTGACAGACACAGAGCTCCATACAGTGCTCAAGGTGAGGGGGTGCATGCAGCAGTGCTGTGTGCTTGCTGATGAATATTTGAGGAATGGATGTTGCTGGAAACACAGCTCTGCTTTGGGTTTCTTCAGGTGATGTGCATGTCACAGGAGGAGTTCTCAGACTTCAAAGATAACGAAGGGTGGGAGGAAGATGAGGATGACGAGATTGCCCTTGCCTTCTCTAACGAGGGTCTGCCTGGATTAACGTCTTCGTGGAAATGGCTTATTCATGAAGCGGCCCGTCTGACTCTGAGGTCCTATGAAGAATGGGGGGAGGGGGAGAACAAAGACCAGGCACTGATGGAGGACAAGGCAGCATTTGATGGACTGAGCAGCAGGCAGCAGAATGCCCTGCAGGTACGCTGTGGACAGAAGAGCATCCTGCACAGACTGATGGAGCTCACCAAGTCCTGACTCCAGCTTGACCACTGTCTGTTTTTTTAATCTTTAGGGGAAACTTGCAATGTCTCTTCTAATCCTGTCAATAAATGTTCCTAAAGACTGATCTGATTTTCACACACTGTTTCAAACTCCTGTTCACTATATTAACAGTCTGTTAAAATAATGATTAGCCCTTATATGTATATATAACTGGATCATTAGGACACTGTATAAATTGAGTCAGAAAGCCCCCCCTAAAATTATATTGTATAAAAGAAAAAAGCTTCTGAATAGTAGACAATGAATATCTAAGAAAATCTATAAGCTAACCACTACAGTTAACTGTTGTTACAGTTTAAAAACAATTTGTCCTCATTACAGGTTTGATTCAGCTTTTCAAGATAAAGCTGTACTTCAAATGTATCTCAATATTGAGGTTTCTCAGTGGATCACTGGTAAAGCCTATACCACTTAAACTTTATCCTTGTTATCAGGTGGTCCAGGTTAGAATCCAGCTTGGAACCTTTTTCTGCATTTCTCCCACTTTTGCATTAAGATATAACCTTCAGTAACATGACGATGGGTAAAGGTAAACAACAGCTAAAACAGCCTGGGGGTTTAAGGAAATTAATTCCCTGTGATGCACCATTTAGATTTGAACTCTGCAAAGACATCACTTTTCATGAACTCGAAACAAACTAAACGTGAAAATTTAATGACAATTTATACCCTCATTCATTGTGGATTGCCAGCTTCGAAGTCTATATACCAGCTGTTCATACTATGTTTTGCACTTCATTATGTAGTTTCCTAATGAAAGTATATGTTGTGCTGGTTGGTTGCAATCATTTTAGTTGTAGAGTCGGAGTCAACCCATATTCCAGTCCATAAACCCAGTTGTTTGGGTTGCATGTGCACAGTAGAACATACTCTTAACAAAAACACTCCACACTGTTCGGAAAGCAGTTATAAACACTTTAACTGTGATGAATAACATGGTGTCAAAACCCAGAACTGTGTAGTTCTTAAAGGATTACTAAATGTAAATTAATTACTCTTGCAATTTCTGAATGAACACAGATGCTTTGCAGTTTGAATGCTTTATTTCCTGTATGTATGCATACTGCAGTTAAGTAGCAAGAACTAAAGGCAAACTAGAAAGGACTACAAAATACAACACATGGACCAATACATTTACAAAACATTCAAAATGTTACAAAATGGGCTGTATTGGTCCTTCTATTGTTGTTCTTCAATTTGGATCTTTGTACAAATCATCAAGATACGATGTCGCCATCACTTTGCACAATTTACAAGTGCCAGGGAGAGACTTCCAGAGCCAGTTTCAAATGGACAAACCATCAGCAAACTGTCTCCACCGACACACCACGAGTAGACCCCCACCCCACCTGGGAGACTACACTACACCTTTCTGTCCCGCTCAGGGATAAAAAGGAATCAAATGAAAGTAGCAGGCAGCTTTTTTTCTTCAATCTACCATTCAGCCTCTGAAAGCAAAAAAAAAGTCAGAAAAAAGGAGTTGTGTGGGAGGGAAGCAAACCAAGGACTTTGGTAGTGAGTGAAAATATGTTTCTTTTTGTCTTTACATGTCAGGATACATTTATTTTGACATGTGCATTGCTCCCCACATATCTACTCTTCCGTTCTCCCTTTTTTCCAATATTTACATCAAAGCATCAAAAAAGTATATTAAACAGCATGTCCCAATCCATTCTCTCCATCTCAATTCAGCCCCAAAGGGATAAACAAAAATCTAACTCTTTAGATCCGTGAGCAGTAGTCATTCCATCCACATTTTCAAATGACTGTGGTTGCCAGTTTATCCAGTGCCAACAGTAAAGAGAGAGGTGTGTGTGTGGTGGGGGGAGTGGGTCAAGGCCGCGGCATCTCTCCCGAGGGCTACGAGCTGGCTGGTACACAGGCTAGCTGGCACCGGTGCCCTCCATCACCTGCTGGGCCTGCTTCTGTCCCATGCAGCACTGGGCTACAGACTGGAACAGCCTGAGGAGAGACAGGAGAGGGGACAACTGTTAGAGAGAATTTTGGTGATGATAAAATCATTTGAGCCTCATCTTCTGCCATCTAATGTCTACTGAGGCTCAGTTATTGTATATCAAAAGATAGGTACAACAGAACACTGAGTCTAACAGGAAACTCACTTTTCAATCTCAGGGGCACAGTGCACAAAGTCGTGGCTCCAGAACTTGAAGGCGGGATTCTTGATCAGCTCAATGAAGGTGATGAGGAGACCCCATGGGTGAGGCCTGTTCACTATCAGCCTCTCCAGGAGAACCCTGGAAGAGAAGAAGAACACTTTAACCAACAGCAAATATAACAACAACCCTGTGATTGTTTGATGCATTTTTCTGCTGAGATAAGTAATTCAAAAACCTCAATCCAGACTGTCTTACCTTGTGATCTGCTCCTGGATGGCCTCAGTGTTGGCCTCAGCAAACAGGTAGAGCATGGTGCAGCTGAAGTAGTGAGTGTGGCTGTTAGGGTAGCGTAGCTGATTGGCGATAGCATTCAAGAACAGGTAACGCCCTGAAAAAGACAGCAGAAACCTGGTCAATGTGCTTCTGTCACAAGCAAGATACTGAACATCTAAAATCTGTCCAACAACAAAAACATAGAACTTCTGGTTCTCTCAAAGAAAGGATTTATATTGTAAAAAGACAAAAGATAAAATAGTTAAAATGTAAAATTCATCTGCAACCCACGCCATGTCCTGTTGCGCAATAGATCTCAGAATAGCCCAATGCAAAAAACTTTGAATTTCACAGCAGAAAACGGATATGGTTTGTAGCTTCCTCCTCACCCTCAGTGTCAAGGTCCACAGCCAGGTTCTGGAAGATGTCCATGTGTGCAGAGTGAGTGATGGTGCTCATGGAGGGGGTGCTGCCCTTGTTGTGAATGTGGGCGATTGCCTGTGTGCCTACATACAACACCAGAGCATTGATCAGCTGAATGTTGTAGCGGTTTCCAGGCTCATTGGACACCTGGGAGACAAAATAGGAAGAGAAATGAATACAAACTAGTGTTGTTCTTTATTGAGCTCGAGTATAACCAAGAAATTTAAATAGGCGGGCACCTCTCCTACCTGCAGGTTGCTGCGCAGCTCAGACAAGAAAGTAACTGGTGAACGAGTC
Source organism: Hypoplectrus providencianus (assembly GCA_028566105.1). Taxonomy (NCBI): domain Eukaryota; kingdom Metazoa; phylum Chordata; class Actinopteri; order Perciformes; family Serranidae; genus Hypoplectrus; species Hypoplectrus providencianus. The sequence goes on along the minus strand of JAOWBC010000049.1, from coordinate 22,466,210 downwards.
TTCAGATACGAGTCCAGATCCTTTTTAAACTGGGATGGCATAACACCTGTGAAGTTTGTGAGTATACGGGGCGCGATGTTGATCTCACTCAGCATGTCCACCTGCAACCGGGATGTTAAAAGTACAGTTTAGACTCAACTTTGATTTATGAGATAATTTGACAAATATTGCACAAAAAAGCCTGCATTGTAGACTATGTCAAAGTCTGAACCAAACGTATAGTTGGCTGTGTGTGTGTGTGTGTGTGTTTGTGAACGTCTGCATGCCTTCAGATTGGGTGTGAAAGGGTCAGGGAGCCTCATGTTGCGTGGAAAGGCACTGAGGATGAGGTTGCGGAGCTGGATGCAGTTGGGTGGGATGACGTCACAGAAGCCATAATGGTAATCACACAGGAACTCTGGGAAGTCATGCAGCAGGACCAGGAGCACCCGCAGTGTGCCCTAAAACAGAAGAGGGAAGAGAAGACAGGGAGCGGAGAAATCTTTTATAGAGTTTGCAATCCAAAGGAAATATTTGCATATTAACAAAACAAAAAAATTCATAGTACATAAAAGAAAATGAGAATGAACCTTGTAGAGGATTTGCATAGGTTTGTTGAGCTCTACATTCCTCAGGAATGGGGCCAAGTACTTGAAGAGATCAATCAGCAGCTGTGCGTACATGGGCCAACCCTTCAAGAAAACATCAATCTATTAGGCAAAAATTCTAATCCACAAATATGGGGAAATTAGAAGTTTCAATCCTTGCATACTTTTTGCTGCGGGGTGTGAGCCAGCATCCTGGCAATGAAGATGCGATGGGAGATGAGTTCCAGCCAGGCATACACAAAGCCGGGTGCTTTGGTGGGTCTCAGGATGTGGAAGGTATTGCTACACATCAAACAGGTAAAAATTGAGTGAAAACCACAGGTTCTAAGCAGGAGGGGACCCATTGTATATGAAAAACAATGTAGGAGTCTTACCAGAAGGCTGTGAGTGTCTGAAAGTTGATGGTCTCCAGGACATGTTCAGGAGCATTGAGCTCCAACAGCAGCATGATGAAAATGCGGTGGTATGGCAGCTGCTGGAATTCTGTCTGACGGACATCATGGTCCTGAATCAGCACCCCAACGACAATACCCAGCACCTGTCCAAACAATCAGATTTTGAGCTGACATGAACATCTTTACATATAATGTATTAAAACACTGGCAATGAAAACTAGTTAATATTGTGGACTGTTACAGATAAGAGGTCGAGTCATTGTTGTGTCCCTGTACCTTGTTGAGGAGGTTGATTTTTGTCACTGTGTTGGTGGCCTCTCCCGAGTGTTTGACCAGAAGGGCTATGAGTCTAACAAAGGCATCCAGATTGTGGTAACACTTGGCTCTGATGATGGCTGCACTGGCTGCTGGGTTGTGCTGCTGCTCGGCCTGGGCCCGATAGCTGATCTCCACGCACATTTCTGTGCACAGCCGGAAGAACCTTGTGATCAGGTCATCAGTCTTCAGGATGCCCTGCTGGTGCATCTGGAGAAAAAGGAAACAAGACATTAATGTGGGAGTCAGCAATACTTTTTTCCACCGGCTAAACCGAGAGCAAACCATCAAAAGGGATTACCTGGCCAACAAAAGCAGAGAAAGCTTTGGTGCTATCCCTGCCAGCAGCAGCTGAGTGGTACAGGTTGACCCATTCCCTCAAGAGGTATTCTGCCTTCTCCCTCAGGCCTGGAGGATCATCATATTCTGAAGCCTGGGAAATCCCAGAGTGCATCATAAAGTTGGGTCCTCCATGGGCCCGGTCAATCATGGCCTCATAGTTGGAGCGAACAACATCCATCAGCTGTGGTAGGCTGGGTAGGAGGACGAAAAAAAAATCAGTTTTAATTTATCTTTAACAAATTTGGTAATGTTTAAACAGATTTCAAATGGCAAACAACTACATTAATCTGACATGAAAGCTAGTGATGCCATGATACATGCAAGCAACTAAAGAACGCAGCTAAGCGTTCTCAGTGTAAAGCATCAAAAGAAAAACTGACAACCTGTCAGGTTGTTCAGGGGCCGCAGCCATTTCAAGTGGTATATATTTATTTTTTCATTGGTTCTAAAGACATTAAAAAGTTTGAACGTTTTTAGTTATTTACCCCTCGGGTGCGTTGGCTCTGGAGTGTGCACAGGTTCTCATCAAAGTCTCAATTGTGTGGAAGAGGTCGGCTTCGGTCACATGGCTGACACTACGTTCATCCACCAGCAGGAGCTTCACCAGCTGCATGGCAAATGCAACTGCCATGTAGTGCAGTCCATTTTCCATAGACTAAAAGAAGAGAAAAAAACATTTCATTTTCCTAGTAAATTAAAACAGTAAAGACACATTATTATTGCATCTTCATTTTTTTAATCATCAAACTGAACTGAACAACAGTTGGGAAATTTTAAAACTGTTCAACAGAAAAAAAAAAAAAGGCATGACTATGTCAAAGGCTATTTTTTTCCTGAAAATGCATTTAAGTAGAAATAAGTAATTTACAAAAAAAAAAAAAAAAAAATACAACAAAAGAAAATCCTTAACATGTACCTGTGCCAGGTGCAGATCATACTGCTGCATATTCACAAGATGGTTCCTGATCAGAAGCTCCACTGCCTCTACGTTGTATTTGTACTCATCACGGCATTCAATCAGACACCTGTAAAAGAAAAAAAGCCAAAGCACTTATCAAGGAGAAATCTTACAAAATATCATATAAATGACACCACCTATTTTAATGCACCACAGCAGAGATATTTTACTTTTTCTCAACCTTTCCATCAAATAATTGTTCAGATTTGCAGTCATCTCACTAAAGGCAAACTTATCATTTTGACTTTATGGTTTGATATGAAATGTCCTGACTCACCTGGTTATCTGCTTATTGCACCACTGTGGTCCATAGGCACGTCCATCCTGAAGGGCTTTAAGCACCAACAGGTGGCACTCTCTGTAGCGGAGCAGCAAGTCAGCATCAGCACCACTCGTAGCATCCAGAAGACCTTCAACAGCCTGTGAAATAAAAACAAAAAATTTGTAAAAACACAGGTTAACATAGTATAAAGCTTAATTTTGCCTTCCTCACACCATTTCTGAAGACGTATTTGCTATTTCATAAGTAACCACTTACCTTCTGCAGCAGGCCAAGTGCTGCAATGCCGTCCCTGGAGTTGCGAGCCAAGGCCACAGCTTCCAGCAGACTGCGCAGAGCCTGGGTCAGGGGGTTCATGGCAAGGGCTGGAGGGATGGCATGAAGATGTTGCTCCAAGTCTGCCATGCACTTATCGTAGATCTGAGCTACATCATCTGTGGCCCATGCCTGTTGCTGTTAACAGAGACAAAAGAAGATGGAATTAAGTTCTGTGGGTTTCAAATGGCAAGTTAAAAACAGCACTCTGTAAAGTGCTTTGTTTCTTGTACATTGGTTAAGACTAACAAACAACAGTTTTTCATCTTGTTTAAGACTGGCAAAAATCTGAAAATAAACATTGCTTTTCAAGAGCACCAGAACCCTATTGTTTTCTACTTCTGAAGTTTCCTTTTTCGGGATACCCAAAAATTTAAGAAGCTCACCTTCATGGGCTGGGCCAAGAAGCCAGTGGGCTGGGAGAGATCATTGCTAGGTAAGAAACCTGGAACATTCCTGGCAAACTCCTCATATACAGCCAGCTGTTTCGGATCCACTCCTCCCACCTACAACACAAAAAGCAGTTCATTACTGCTCTGCTACCGTACACTGCGTATACATGTGATGTGACAGGACAATGTATGTTGATATATTGCATGACCTGATGTTAGAGTGATCTTACCTTGAGTCTGATCTGCTCAGGCATACGCTCAGCCTGGTAAGTCAGAACAACTGGATCACAATAGCGGCGCCCTTCTTGCCGTGCATGCTTCCTCAGCTCAAACTCCTAAAAGAGTTAAGATCACATGAAGACATTATACACTTCTGCTTTCCAGAAAAACTAACAAAAAAATATAAATTAAATTTGTACAATTTCAACTTGTGACAGCCCTGTACATTACAGTAGAGCCGAATTCCTCCAATTAGTAGACATACGTAATAATTAGAAACACTTCCATGATTGCATTTCTTATGCACTTTGTTTTGGAGATGGCATGAATTACAGATTTTTGGTAACAATTGCATTCAAAACTTTTTAATTTTAGACATCACGCTGATATACATTTTTATGGAAAGCTGTTGCGACATTTTTCTTTGAGTCTCACCGTGGCTAGTCTCTTGTCCATTTCAGGGCCAGCCTTCTCCACAGCCGTCTTTTGAATAAAGCAGCAAGCTAATTCACAGTTGTCTTGAGCAATCCTGGCTGCGGCCTCTTCCATCATTTCTCTCTGTTGGGGGGTTGGTGCCTGGAGGAATAAAAAAACAAGTTAAGTTTAAGATGCAGAAAGGATGCAAATGAAATGGTAATAAAGCTCACTCTCAGCTTACCCTAAGTGCAGCAGCGAAGCTGTTCTTAAGGTTTGTGGCAATGCTCATGAGCAGGGGCTCGCGGCAGGTGATCATGGCCATGCCTGCAGTCAGGTTTCTCATCATATGGTGGGCAGCCACACGCATCCGTGACTCCTCTGAATCCAGGGCAAAGTCCTTCCTGATGATCTGCTCACAGGTTGTCATGGCTATTTTGATAGAGCGGTCAACCACAGGATGCACCAGCTCCTGGACAGCTCGCTCTACTGACTGCCGTACACACTGCTTTAGCTGAGGATGGGCCTGTAGAAGGGGGATCTAAAGAGAAAGAAGCATGAAGAAATATTTAAGTTAGGTAAAAACAATTAAAAAGGCTAAAGGATACAGGAAGAAAGAATCAGATGAGAGGATGCCTGTCTTAGTTGAGTTGTTGACTTCTCTGCCACTTACATTGACATTTATGTTGATGTGTGGAGCCAGGCCTGCCAAGGCATACACATTGATGTCATGGTAACTAAACTGTGGGGTGGGGGGCCCGGTGGTTGTGCAAGTGGTGGTGGTGGCAGCTGGGGTTGAGGGAGGGGCTGCAAATGGAACAAAGTCTCCTGTTGGGCACAAAACAATGATTTGATTAGTACTGCATGAAACACACAAATATATAAATGAATGCACAGACAGCACAAAGGCATCAAGGACAAAAAGTAATGCAAAACTTTTGAGCGCAACATTTACGAAAATAGTGTTCTCAAAGAACAAAGCAAAAGACAGACCTCAAAAGAAAATACTATTTTTGACCATATCACAAGCTCCTTTTGTAAGTACTAACTTAATATAAAATAAAATAAATAAATAAATAAAAAAGAACTCAGGTTCATTCAATTGCCTCAAATAGTTTTAAGAAATATCAAGTCATAATGTGTCTTCATCCATTTGTAAGGGCAAATCATAACTGAGGTTTTGTTTTCACATATCACCAGGGGCAAGGAAGATGATTTAAAGGCTAAACAGACAAACAGAACTAACTTCTTTCAATTCTACAACCCAAATATTTTCAAATTTAGATGTCCAGTACTTAGAATGGTGCATCCACCTGTCGTAGACACTGGCAGCATCTCCTCCGGTGGCTTAGCCTCTTTCTTTGGTGCCGACAGCTGCTCCTCCAGACTCTTTAGCTTCTCTTTGTCCTTTAGCAGGTTTCCTGGCTTTAGATCATTGATGTCCAATGACAGGTTCTTACACAGAACTTCAATCTCAAATTTTAAGTTCAGCTGTGGTCAAGAAAAAAAAATTGAAAATTTTAGTTTTTTTAAGTTACAACAAAAAATTTTGGACACAGCAAAATTAAAGGTAAGGACAAGAATTTTATAGAAAAAAAACAATCTGTTATAGTTACAGGTTTAGTTAAATTCATAAATATGTGAAATGATCATGCTACTGAACCAATAAATAGTGCAGTGTAGCCTGTGATAGCATTTCCAAGAGAAGCCTGAATTAAAATGATTATAATGGCAGAACAGAAGATTACCTTGAGATCATGTTCCTGATGCAGCTCAGCCAGAACATTCATGATCGCCATGGTCCACGGGTTTTGAGGCCTGAATACCTAGAAATGCAAACATATGCATATCTTAAAATTAATATAAAGAACATGCAAAACCTCATAAGAAGTGAAAATAAATGAGACAGCATGACATACTGGACAGTGGTATGACATAATGTCAAACACTTCTCAGTGAACACTTGGTACGAACCATGCTTCGTAGACTGGATTCCAAGACCTTGGCTACAAAGGGTACAACATACAGTAGCTCCTGTTGGCCTTTCATGTAGGCTTCCAGTAACAGAGATTTGACTTCCAGGTCCTAGAAAAAGGGAGGATTTGTTAGCCAAAAGGAGACCCATCAGGAAATAAATACACAGCCAAAAATAAGTTAAATTCTTACTGTGTAAAGGATAGGCTTGTTTTTGGCCAGTGTAATCATGCCCAACCAGTGGCCCAAGTTCTTCAGCAGGGAGCGATCAGAGAAATTGGCAGCTGCCTTGTCAGACGTCAACAGAACCTGAAAGAAATTAAGTGGGAGAGCAGTGTTATTTTTAGGCAAATTAGTTTTTCCAACAGTGCTGAAACTCCGTTACGCAGAAAAGTTTTATTTTTAAATCTAGCATACATTTTAACAGAAACAAAAACTCCTCTAGTACATCATACATCAGCACCGACATTTGAAAATAAATTATTAACTTGAAGTGCCTGCTCTGTGCAGCAGCAGAGTCACAGCACACAGTTGCAAGTTTTAGATTTCAGTTCTTAGGTGCTGGGCTATATAAGTGGAAAGTTAAACAAAACGACTGCAGATAATTTGGTGTAAACATAAGATACAAAAGTGCAATAAATATTTTTTTCTTGTGCAACCTTTAAAAACAGGTGTGTATACGAGAGGTTATCAGTGGGGCAATTATCCTCAGCACTGCATCCCTATTTTAAGTTTACCATCTTATCCACCACTGTTTTACCTTGATATTCCTGTACGTCTCGTTCAGGACCATCTTCACAAACTCAGGGTTCTTGAGAGTGTCCAGAAAATTGGAGTAGAGTCCATGGAAGTTAGGCTCAATGCTGACACGCTTCATCACCAGGTACTGAGACACCCAGGGCATGAACTCTTCCTTCACAGTCTCTTTCAATTCCTCAACCTGGAAAAAAAAAAACACATTTGTTTTTAAAAAAAAAAATCTTCTTGATGATTCAAGTTTTTCTTTTGATTCACTTTTAGATGTTTCATTTTTAACTTCACCTTCTGTGTCATGTTAGACTGAGAAAGGTTATTGAAGATAAAAGCAATTTTCTCCTGGACATTCTCTGGAGGCTCAACAATCCTTTCTGTTTGGTCAGTTGCCACCAGCAGGGTGTCGATGTTGGTTGTGTTTATGGAGGGCTGCAGGTAGGAACATAAACAGATACCTTTAAAACAGGATTGGACTTTATATTTCATCTAATTTTACATGCATAAAACAAACTGAAGACATGGACAAGGCACATAGTTGGGGGAACTGATGTTAAAACAAGCCAAACTCACCGGTACATCCTTCTTGAAGCTGCTGGGTGTTGGTCTCGTGATGGTCGGGGTCTTGGCGACTGTGGTTGTAGTTGTTGTTGTAGTGACCAGAGTGCTGGGCTGACCTGGTTGCGGGGCTTTGGGCACACCAGGTTGCTGCGACTGGGCCTGGGCTTGAACTTGTGCCAGTGCCAGACTGCCGGGTGTCGTGATGGAGCCTTGCATCTTCACCGGAGGGTCCCGTGACTGTTGGCCATACTCGATATACTGCACACACAGGATATTGAAAGGAGCAGAGCGACAGATTTAATTTATCTGTTTGTGTCAACCTTTTTCTACAGGTGTAGTTGGGACAAAATGAGACTTCGTGAGCAAAGGTAAATTAAGGAAACCTGATTACCTCTTGTAAATGGTGGGGGAATTGCAAGAAGTGGGCAATAGAAGCCAGATGTTGACAATACTGAGGATAGTCTTTTAGTCTAGAAATACAAAAGAAATGTTATTCTGAGACACAATAATAGGAATTACAGAAAAAACAATTTTAACAACACAAAAAAAAATCAATACCTGTTTTTAAACCTATCTAGGGCAGCAATTCCAAAGTAATACATTTTGGATCCATATGGTTTTCTTAAGGCTTCAAGAACATATCGGAGGGCCAAGCCAAGGGCCATGTAGGTGACAAGACCCTTTTCAATGATGCCACCAAAAAGGCAGGCAGTGATGTGCAGCTCCTTGTCTGGGTACTGGGGGAAGAATCTGTATTCCTCAAACAAGTTCCGCAGCATGCAATTGAACACCTCTCGCTCCCGTTTGATAGTTGAATCTTTGAAGCGCTGCAGCATTTCCAATACCTAGGGAACGGGACAATGGGGTAGTCGGAGATGAGAACAAAAAACATGATAGAACCGGTAATTGCTTCGAAGTATGACTGAGTGTTTAGGCTACAAATGAAAGTTATCACCACGTACTTCATCAACAGACATAGTTGGGTGAGGTGGGTGGTTGTAGATACGCTGGAAATAACTGTTTGCTTCATCATCTATCTCCTTACTAAAGTGCTGGTTTGCCTCCGGCCACACCTGAGAAAGGTCAGCTGGGGAAAGAGGAAAAAAATTTTTTTTAACGAAGACTGTTGATGACAGAATGTTTGCCAGTGTAAAACATATCATTCAATTAACCAAGCGATGAATCTGGAATCAATTATTCTCACAGATTAAGTCAGTTTGGACCTTTTCTATGACTAAAATGTACCAATAAAGTGGGGCTGTCAGCAGAAGCAGACAAGGAATGGAAGACTGATCTGTATTTCCTCTATGATTGACAGATTTTAGGAGTTGTATGACAAAATGGAAAATTAGGTCATACACCGAAATGTTTAGGAAAAATTTAAATTGATCACTTTAGAATCTCTTTGTTAATATTCGTGAAACAAGTCTTGTAAATTGTATTTTTGAGGCACTATAGGGGGCAATAGAAATACATTTGCAAATAAAAATCATTAACATCATGAATAAATTTGCAAATAAAAATCATTATCATTGCAGAGGAAATACAGTGCTGAGCAGCGCAGGGCGGGGCTCTCAGTCACACCACTACCACCACCACTTACAGGCCTTCATCTTACTCTGCTGAAAGGTAGGTGGGTTCAACCCTGGTGTGCTCATCTTTCTGGTGCCAAAAGGGTCGGTGTTTACAGTGGGCATCCCCAGGGTAGAGCCAATTCCCGAGCCGATGCCTGTGCCTAAAGGACCTGAAAGTAGCACAACACTCAAGTCATTTTAATCCATACATTTGTAGCCCTCTGACCTATATGTTGTCCTTTAAAGTTGGTTTAATATGTATGTTAAATATATATATTTACATTTAATATCTATAGAAGTATTTATCTAAAGCTTACTGTATACACAATATATACATAAACAATTGGAAACAAAACAACCAGAACATTTAATACAGTTAAATTTCTCACTTAGAAGACTATGCACTTTCTGATTTGGTATGAACATGGGTGTGTGT
>JAOWBC010000049.1:22443967-22456598 GCA_028566105.1 Hypoplectrus providencianus | reverse complement strand
TGGGTGTGTGTAAAATGCAACAAAAAAAAGCTTAGTACCAGAGTCCATACCAGGAAGCTGCGATGACAGGCTTCCAATACCCCCAAATGGTGTGCTTGGGTTAGGGTTGGAGAGGGGTGGGAAGGCCTTTGCTGGGGATTGGGGATTACTGAAAGCTGAACTCAGTGAGGTTGGGAAACCTTGCATGCTTTGAGTGTGAGAGGTGGCAGTTCCCCCAAGGTTCAAGGAACCCATGCCAGACAGAGAATCCATCTAGACAAAAGTAAGACAAAGGACAATAAATAAGTTTTTGGTTTTTTTTTAAGTGAGAGACACGGATTGGTTCCAGCAAGTTTGTCTGCAGAAGCTATGACATTCATGAAAACATACCTGGACAGGAGAGATGGCATCCAGGCTGCTGGTGCTGGGGGCACGTCCCTTTGGCATTACCCCTGGCGGTGGCTGCCGGGCTTTATTCATAACATTGCTGCAGTTGGCTACCATGGTTAGGATTGTCTCTGACAGTTCCTGGGACACGCTCCTTAAGAAAAAAGTGAAGAAGTCTTTGAGTGAAAAAAAGGTCAGGGTGGGGCTGCATCTATTAATGAACTATTGATCAATTGATATAAATGTCAACAAAAAGTTTTACACAAGGTAAACTAAAAATAGATGGGGACAAAGCCAAACTGCTTCTCACCCAGCACAGGACTGCAGACAGGCCAGCATGGTGGCTAAAGTCTCCGGTGGTAGCTGGGCGCTTTTGGGCTGGTCCTTGTCTGGGGCCAGACCCCCCATAATGGATGGGCAGCGCCTCTTCAGGAATGTCACACAAGCCTGGATAAAAGGTTCCTGAAGAAACAAAGTGAATGTCAAATACAATTTACTTGACGAGTTATGCTTAAAATACATTTACATAAGAAAAACAGTCTTCGTTGATTTTTTCTTTTTATTTTTTTTTAGGAAAACTGTATGTAAATAAATTTTAAAAAGACTTACCCCATGCTCTCTGATTTTGTCAGTCAGCCATTTATCAAGTTTGAGGTATTCACGGCGAGAGGCAAGTGCAGCAAGGTCAATAACAAAGGCAAATGGAGTACCATTCAGCAACATTGATAGAGACTAGAGGGAGGAAAAGACAACAAAAAATCACACCTTGCCTTATTTCATCATGTTGTTTATGTAAATTAAATATAAAATGCAGGCAGGGGGACACAGGATCATCCCAAGTATTCTTTTGCTTTAAGCAATTGAGTTCAGAGATGTCACCTCATAAGTTATCATTTAGGCTACTCTGACAAACCTTCAAGTCCTGTGCCACATCCAGGATGCGAGACAGCTTGGCCTGGTCGTACTGCTCCCCTCTCATGTACCACTCAGCCATTGAATGCATAATTAGCTGACGGATGGAGGGAGACTGTCCCTGAAAAACAAAAACACCATATTTTATTAGAATAAAAACCAGACAACAAATAACATTTAATGTTGTGAGGAGCAAAACAGACAATAAAAAATATACATAAATAAACAGGCATCATCACCAACCTGTCCATGCCATGCGTAATGCAGGATAATGGCAGAGTTAGGGTGGTTCCCCAGAAAGATGGGCATGAGGGTAGAGATGAGCTCATGGCGCAGTGTGTGCCAGGAGGTGGAGATCTGAAGCAATGCCAGCACCAACATGTCTGGGCAGTGCTTGATGGGAAAGCTAAATAGCTGTTTCACCTGCTCATACTGGCCAACTTCAGACAGTCTTAGCAGGCTCTCCACCAAGTCTAAACTTTTCCTGTGTATGGTAAAAAGGATGTCAGTCAAACACGCTGAAGCATCATTAGTGCATCTGTGAGCATGTGAACACTGAAACACATTTCAGAGTTCAAACTACACCTCTGAGCAAAGAGCAGTGTTTCCCACAGCATATTATAGCAATAAGCCATAGATAATGCATGTTAACATTTTATATCATAACACAATATATTGTTATATTTGATGCATTTGGTAAGGCATTGTTTGAAATGTACAGCAAAGTGACATGCAAAAGAAGGGCTTATAAAACACCCATGTACATACCAGGTGGCAATCTCCCTGTTGTCATCCTCTGGTGGGGCCTTAAGGATGTCAATGGCCACAGTGTGACAAGGGTAGTCAGCAAAGGAAAACACTTCTGGGCTCATCAGGGAATGCTGAATGAATGACAGCTGAAAACAAAAACAAAACAACTTTTAACCGCACTGTCCAGTGTATTCATAGTGACAGAAAAAAACATCAATTAAGTCTGATAGTAAAAATAAACACATATAAGTCAGATGATGGTCTGTTACCTGTCCCTCAGCGTGTTTCCATGGTCGATAGATGAGATCGACAGGAAAGACCTCCATGCCCAAACCCCTCTGTATGCCATACACCACTATGTGCAGGCCTTTACTGTCCCGGATAACAAAGCCGGGGTGGTCCAGTTCATATGTGACCTCTTTGAAGTTCAGGTTGGGATTCTAGCACGACAAAAAGACAAAGACAATTAAATTCACACCATTTGGTGTTATGTTTATGAAAGGCTAGTATACGTCTTAACTTGTGTAGTGATGAAAATTTTAAGAGGGACACTAGGAAATGCTTGATACGCAAGTCTATTTTGGGACTGTTATGGCATTGTAGGGAAAACAAAGTGATTGAAATTCTGAGGCAAAGTTGATGTGCAAATATGGCTGCAACTGCTAATGCATGCATTCTTAACACTTAAAACTGCTATTTTCCCATAAAAGTGTTATAAGCCTTTACTCAAAATATTAAAAAATATATATCAGACATGAAGGGATATGGCTAACTACTTGAGATGTACAGATCCTTTACTCACCACTTCCTTCACAACATCAATGAGAACTTCCACATTCCAGGTGTGTGCCTGTGAGCCATCGTTCTTATCCTTACCATCGCTCCAGATACCACTTCCTGGAGCTGAGATGGACTGTGAGAGAAACAAAAAACAAATGGAAAAATTGAGCATGGTGAGCTAAAATGTTAAATATCCTGAACCCAATAGAATCAACCAGCATTCACCAGTAGTTCTAATACTAACATTCTTGAAATTAATCAACCCTAAAGACCAAACACAATGTGAAAAAAACAAGTAAAATTCACATTTACACACCTGGCTTTATAGTATTTGTGAACAGAAATTAATTCTAAGATTAAATAATATTATCAGTAAAAATAATAATATTACTTTTCCTTTGGATCCATAACAAGTAAACTAAAGTGAAGCGACCAAAATGAACCAAAGATAGTTGGCAGCACCTAGCACTTAAATCAAATAAACAGCTCACCTGTAGTGGGATGCCATCAGTTAGTCCAGAGTGGGTACGAGCCATCATGCCCAAGACCCTGGCTACCTGGCTGGCAGTCACCTCTCTCACCCCATACTGGAGGATTATGTTTCTGCACTCATCCAGACTGAAAAGACAGGAGGACAGGTCAGTAATGAGCATTATCTTGGACATCAACTTAAATCAGTGAAATTGTGTTTGGGCTAGGACAGTAAAGAAAAGAAAAAAAGAACAATAGGCACTGACTATGTCCTTAGCTGTAAGATTTTGTCAGATTTGAATACTTTTTACAGTTACAGTCCATGTTATTTGCAGTATGTGGCCTTACAAATCCAGAATTATCAAACAGGCAAAATATTGTCATGTGGAAAGGCATCTGTGAGGTCTGGATTCACTTTCTCAGCAATCTAATATGCAGGCATACACACCATGGTCTCAAATTTTGCCACATCTTTAATGCACAGTTATACAATTTTTCACTGGAGGAGTTGTATACACCAAAACATGTTTAAAAACGAACTCAATTTTATTGTTGTGGTTGTAGCGCAGAAGAATGTGAAAACTAACTCACCTAGTACAGAAGCCATAGCCAACTTCTTGCATGAATTCTGCAAGAGAACTCTCCATCATGGTCTTAGCTAACTCCCCCGAGTCTGGCAGGATCCTGTCCATGAGAATGTCCCGTTTTTCAGGGTACAGCAGTGGTGCGAGCACCACAGGGCAGCGCTCCTGGGGGAAATCTTTAACATATCACAAAAATAAATAACTGGCAAAGCGACACTGTAAAAGTGTTTCCACAAATACATCTGCAATTTTGGGAATCAAATGCTTCAGCATCTGAACAATAAATCTGTGAGGATCCCCTGTACCTCGGCAAAGTGTCTTGAGGAAGGCGTCAATCTGCTCTTGTCCTACTCCACTCGCTCCCTTCTGACCAAACAGTAGATGGGAGAGCAGTAACTGCAAGACCTCTATAGCAATGTCTTGGAAGCCACCTTCCTGGTTTCCTCCAAGATCTGCGTCAACGTAAGACCGCAGGAGGTCCGGAAGTTTCTGCTTGATGAATTGCGCAGCTGTGAAACAAACACAATTGACCATTTAAAGTGATGTGGGCAGCCATAAACCTACTATAATTTATTTATTTCATCCTGAATGCCACCAATCTTTATTGCAACTTAACAGAAAGCACCATCCCTTAAAAATGAAAGTAAAAAAAATCTGTCTGCATCCATTTATGAAAAAGAAAAGAAAAAAAAACTACATATATATTTATATATTAACATTAACTTGCAGGATCATTTAAAAGCAGGGTTTCAGATCTTCTTTGCTCCAGGTTCAAATATATCAGGCTTTAAAGTTACTTACCAAAACCACGAAGGTCTGTGTTGCTGGAGTTGAGCAAAGCAAGTCCAAATATCACCTGGAAAATAAATGGGCAAATTAAATACAATGCTTACATGTTTTTCCCCATTTAAGATCATTTTTTAAGGTTACACAAGTTCACAGTCAATACTTCCTAACCAAATTCCTCCCAAATCTAAACCAGGTATTGGTTTTACTTTGTAACATAAGATTTCTAATAAGTGAAGCCCAATGCAGAGCTGGCTTACCTCTTGGACCTTGCTGAGCTTAAGAACTTTACTCAGTTGAGTAAATAAGTGGGCCGATGGCTTCAAACTCTGAAAGATAGTAAGAAGAAAAAAAAAACTTAGAAGATGAAATACACTCATAATAATTATATATAGCCGCAAAAATGTCAGTTCCCCTTAGGTTGTTTGATTTGATGTCTATGAACTGACGTAAACCGATTTTTCATTCTCTAACTTGCTTTCAGCAGGCATCTTTACTCAACTCATAATTCAGGCAATCAGTCAAAATCAAGAAGTCTGTTATGTTATTTGGTCCTTACCTTTTGGTAGTGCAGGGGATTGTCAATGGCGTAACACAGTGTAGCAATAAAGTTTGGCTTTGATATCAGCGACACACACTCCTGGATCAGAAACTGTGTCTTGGGCAAGTTGAAAAGCAAATCGCCCCAAAAGAAGAAGAGTAAAAAGAACAGAAGCAGGTGAAGAATAAGACAGTGAGTCTCTCATGAGAATCAATATGAAACAATAAATTATATACACTCATTTATGAAAATCTACCTCTGTCACATATGTACAAAACATAATAGCCTGATAGGCTGTATATCAAAGACCCTGCGTATTGATACGAGGAAAGTGTAAAAACAAAAAATAATAATTAATAAACTTATGAAATATAAGTAATATAATGTAAGCATCCAAATACTTATAAACATACACACTCCCTTTGGCATATAGGGCTTCTGTCAAAAAAAAAGACCTAACAGACTGGGCTAGCAGTAATGTTTTTGAATAATGTGAATGTTAATGTAACAGCCCACAAAAAAGTTATCAGCTGGTCAGTGCAAATTTTGTTTTTTGCATCATAGAACACCCAAACTTAGCCAAAAGATCTAGCATGAGACAAGAAAGAACCCTTGAATTTTAGGAACAGAGAACTGTACACTGTCTATATCGAGCTGTGGAATGTGGCTAAAAAATATTTGGGAAATGCTAGGGTAAAAATCTGTTTATTAAATAATAATAATAATAATAATAAATTATTAATCATGATCATGTGTTTCCTGCTGTTTGGCTGCATGCATATCCTGGTTCTATGGATCCTATGGAAAAGACATATTGCTCAAATAATTACCTAAAACCTATAACAAATGCCTTATGCCATTTTTCTTGTCTTATAACCATACATTTAGAGTTCCAGTACTAAAAAGGTCTTTGGTGAAAGAAAACAAAGAAAAATAAGGACATGTGTCTCAAATAAAAATTACCTGGTGAAAGTCCTTGCCACTGCTTTTACCATCGCCACTGAAATCCACATGGGAGAAGAGACAGCGTAGAAGATGCCTGTCTGCCTCAGGACCGTGACGGTTTACAATCTGGGATAGCATGTGCAAAAGAGAGCAAATAAATATTTTAGGACACTTCACCTTAATAACTTTTGAGCTCTTTATTGACTGATTTTAAAAACATACTTAAGGCCTTTGCTAACACTTACATGCTGTATTTCTTGCTGGCTGGCTCGGTAGTTTTTCTTTGTTAAATTGTCCACCAGATAGCTGATTTGAGACAAAGCCAGCGAGAGCGAGTCAAGATTCATTGCTGGTTGGGGCGGAAGCAGGCGGCCGAGCACGGCGCAAAATCACCATTATTCCCCTTTAGTCACTTCAGTGATAGGTTACTTCTGCTCCCCCCCCCCAAAAGGTGTGAAAAATGTTGGCTTCCAAATCTGTCTTCCGATCAGTGGCGCCCGGTGCTAGATAGAGTCCTTCAGTTTAAAATCCGGTTCAGCATCTAAAATAAAACGAGAAATCAAACATGATTTTTAATCACACAAAATGTGTTTGCTACAGAAATCAAACAAGACAAAATTGAGTCATTCCTTTGTGGCCAGCACAACACTTTCGAATACAACAGTCTAACTGAGTTACAAGACACTATTTACAATCAAGTGACCGCACAAAATATTGTGACTTTGAGGCCTGTGCACATAACAGACATAGCAGTGTTGTAAAACGTATTTTTGTTTTAGCTGCCCGGCAATTATTTGCTTCTAAAACCTCAAACTTATGTCAGTATGAATTACAACCACAATGCTTAGCATACCTCCTTCTAGGAGATATTGTGGAGTTACATAAAGTTGCCGTGCCAATCGTTTGAACTAGGCCTCGACTGTACCCGAATATCTGGCACAGGCAGCTAACGTTACTTCATTTGCTTGTCGAACTCACCAACTTTACCGCTGATACTGGCAAAAAGAACTGCGGCCGCTTTGTCCATAAATTCAAAAATCCATAGTATTTAACGCAGACAACGCGAACGTGAAATGACGATGGGCATGCAGACTTACCATCACTAATTCAAACAAAGAGCAAGCTAATGCAAGTTAGCAAATGTTTATAGCAAGCGATCTACATTTAGCTTACATTTACAAAACACTCCGAATGATATTAGGCCTGGTTGGAAAGCTGTTTTTAAACAAACGTCACATTTCGGGGGGCAATACTCCTTTGGCAAGTGAGGAAATCTAGCTAATGTTACTTGAGCTAACATCACCATGACGCTGATAAACACTTGCTAAGGTAGAAGTTTAAGTCACCGTTAGCTTATATGTTTACGGGATAATTCACATATTTTTTAATAAAGCCCCTGTTTCATACTGCCGTTTATTAAATTAAACGGAGCTGCATCTTCACAGCTCTAATAACTTAACAGTGGTTAATATCCGACATTAAACTCTGTGAAAATGTTAACAACTCCTTGCAGGCTAAAAGCTAATGTTACCCAAATTAGCATTTACGGGAAGCTAACATTAGCAACATGAGCCCATTTCAAGCTGGTGTGTGTGATTAGGCAAAACCAACTTCCACTGAATTTTTGAATTCTATTGATTCATGTTTGTAAATAACTACCCAGTCGATTGATAAGGTTTCAAGAGCTCTAAACATACCTTAGCAGTAAGCGTGAAGGCCGCAAATATTGCGGACGGGATTTGCGCGATCGTGCTAGCTAACGTTAGCATTAACCTTGTTAACGTTAGCTTAGTTCAACGGGCTCTGACTAATCTTAGGTTTCGCTAACATTCCAGTTGCAGATACAAACTATCTCATAACGACGGCTACATCGTAGAGCCAGCAAATATCATATCCAGCAAAACTACGACTAATAAAATAAGAAAGAACTACGTTACCTCCTTTACACCAGAAACGTTGCTAAATTAACGAATTGTTACTTTTCTGATGTGACCAATATGACAGCTGCTTCTCAGCAAATAGACCGATCCCGCACTGGTGGCTAACGGCCACACTTCGCATTTTTAACGTTTCTTATACGATATGCATTAATTTGTCGACGTTTGTTTAGCATATGTACATATAATTCTCACCGTGCTCCCAAAAAAGTAATTCAGATGTTCATCCCTTCTTGTTTCGCACAACAAACTTGACGAAATGGAAGGGTCGCTGTGCCTCCAGTTCAGTTTGATTTTCAAAATAAAATGGCGACTGTCACCACCGCGGCGCGCTCACGGTTCGAGACGAGTGCGTGAGCTTATCCGCGCGACATAAACGCAAGGTGCTCGCCAGTTAGACACCTGGCTACCATTGAGGAAATCAATTACTGTATGTTTTTTTTTTTTATTCAATCTAGATTATTAGAATTAGACGAGGTGTTCTTGTATCTATGTATAACGTAATAAAGCAAAATTAACGGGTCTTCATTGTTTCACACGGAATTACAATTTGAATAGCAGATCAATGAAGATTAATGTTTTTTGGAATGACAAATATAAAAATAGATGCACGAGATGGCCAGACCTACATCGAGCTGTATTTTCGCCCACTTTTTCAACATCTAAGATATGGGACAAAATGTATGTTATAGTGGCATTTCACTTATACACGAATCTCCGTGTGGGCCTGCTGGTGAGGAGATGTAGTACTTTGTCTCTAAATTAAACGAGAAAAAATAAACATCTGGTTAGCAGGCTTAGGCCTTAAACTGGGGAATGTTGCATTTCAAACATATACAGGGGAGGGAATCTCCTTGACGGGGCACTGAGTTGCTATGTGATCCAGCATATGTTGTGTTTTTGTTTGTTTTTTGTTTGTGTGATACAAGAGAATAGGCCTTAATCTCTCTGTAAAATACTACTTTAATTTTTGAACAAATGAAATTGTGTTTTTTTTTCTTATGCAATATGGTTATAGTAATTACAACAAAGCCTCAATAACATTTTTACATGTTGAACCCTATGGTTGAACCCAATAATTCAATTCAGTTTTATTGATCTAAATCTCAAATCTGCGGAATAGGATTCAAATCTGGAATTTGACTTGGCCAGTCCATCAGCACTCCAGATTTCTTGTTCTTAGTCCAATAGTCTCTGCACAGCTTTGAAGTAGGCTATGGGTCATTTTCTTGTTGGTATATGCACTAAGATGTTGCATAGATTTTCTTGTTTGTGATACCATTGACTTTCACAGATTTAACCATGTTATTTCCGTAAATGGAACTCCATATCAAAACATTATCTCAAATGTGTTTCACTGTGGCTTCAGTGCATCTGGCATCAAAACATTCTCCAGCTTTTCTGTGCACATAAACATGATGCTGACCCAAGAGTTCACACTTGGACTTGTCTGTCCAGAATACCTTCTTCCAGTCATCAGTCCAGTGTTTGTGCTCCATGGCAAATCGGAGGTGTTTCTGGATATCTGCAAGCCTCAATAATGGCTTCTTAGCAGTTTTCCTTCAAGCCTCATTCACTCAGCCTTCTGTTTAAGGTCATTCTGTAGATTTTCTCAGACTCTGATCTTTTTAGCTTCCTGACAGGCAATCTTGTTGTGTCCATATAACCTATAAGATGGGTCTTAAACAGTTAACTTGTATAAGTAAATGTTGTTCTTGAAGCATATAAAACTCAGAGTAAAAATCAAGCAAAAGCTGCTCTGCTTGCCCTACACAGTAATTGTAAAAACTCCTTTTTTGAATGATCCTTTTCTCTGTTATTTCACAGCCAACAATCTAGACCAGTAGGTGGCGGTAATACACCCGTATGCTAGCTAGTCAACCGTCAGAAGAAGAGCTGCTCCTCCTCCTCCTCCTCCTCTTCCTCCCCCTCCTCCCCCTATTACAGGGAGGGTTGTAGTCTCTAGCACTGCTGCTGCAGCGTCAGGAAACGTTTTTTTTACTCCCTGTGATTAAAAAGCGTATGTTTACTTGGGATAGGTTTCGGCGCAGATAAAATGTCGTCGTGGGCGAAATCGTCTGCCGCCGCCCGGCGGCAGCAAGCTAACCCCAACGGAAGGTAAGCGCAGTGTTTCTCTGTAGCAGTGCTAGCATTAGTTGCTGACATGCTAGGTAGCAGGTAGAGCAGAAATCTAAAGGGGGGTTATACATATTAATATCCGCAGGTTTACCATAGTCAACATGGGTTGTGTGCTAATAAGGATCATACAACTATTTGTTGGTTTGTGTAGTGCTCCACAGCTGCGCCTGTTTCGGAGAGCAGCGCCTTACTCAACCAGAGAGGAGAGGTCCGAAGAGCTCAAGGATGCCCTGGACAGGTACCCGCCTAATGCTCACTATATTATTTATCTGTACGTGTTTGCGTGGGAGTAAATGACAATCACACGGATTTCCATCCCAGTTTTAGCAGCTTTCTCTGGAGTTGCACCCTTGTTTTTCTTTAAGAACTTTATGATAACATGTAGACAAGGGGGTGAAACAGTTACACAAGGTTGTTAGGAATGTGTTGGCACAACACAATAACATTCAGCACACCTGGAGTTGACATTAGCAGAAAAAAAAATTCTTTGCATTCACATAACCTGTTCTATAAGACTACCTCATCGAGTTCAGATCCCTTAACAGTTGGGCATGGACACCTGACACCTGTTGTTTTAGTCAACCTTGTTTAACCCAAATATGTCAGCCATTCACAGCTGAGTATAGTTGCAATGAAGATGATACAGGAAGAAAAATAAAATAAAGATCAAATCAAGTCATTTGGACTCATGCTTTCAGAAACTTTATTTTCAGTCCTCATGACATCCTCAATCATATAAAGTCATCACATATTACAGTGCATCCTTATTAAATTAAACCTTAATTTTTTTTTACTGTTTTACTGCTTTTCTTTCAGTTATGAAGAACTAGAACAAATTCAGAACTTCAGTGGAAGTGTGAAGTATGAGGGGTACAAACATCCGCCAGCTGGTGAGAATTTTTCTTTACATATTGCATATACTTATGGTAATACATAATGTTGATTTTTGAATTAAGCAAGCAAGCATTAAGCAATGCTGATTCTTGTCCCTCTTCCCCTACTCAGCTCTAGCCAAGCCAGAGGGCTGCACCCCAGCAGACAGGCGTAAAGCCCTGTATCAGAAGTTCTACAGACAGGTGCAGGAGGAGAGGAAGTGTGCAGACTGTGTCGTCCTTTCAGTCATCACCCGGTGCCTGTGAGTAGAGAAACCTGAAACTCAAGCATTTGAAATAGAAACTTGCTTTTTCATGCTAGGATATTACTTGGCTACGCACCAGTGAGGCAAAGAGTTGTATGTATTCAATTATAACAGCCAAGAACACTTCGTTCCTGTAGTTTGGCTCACCTGGAAGTTACTGATGTCAGCTGAGTCATGAAATAATAATGTAAGAAGATAAGACATGTCCTTATACAAACCGTACTGAAGAATCATTTTGGCCTTATTACAATGAGGCATTGTTTGTTTTGTTTTCCCATAATAACTGTTGTGTAAATTTAAAAAAAAAGGCCTTACTTAAGCAAGGAAAATTGGGTTGAATACCTTAGTCAGTAAATGGCAGGGAATGCATTGTTCCGTTTCACCTAACACGTCATTACAGCAGGAAGTCCTTGTTCATGTTTTACTTGAGCCTTACCTGGACCAGGTGTTTTCCTCTCAGAATGGTTGACAAGCTCAGCTCCTGTTATGTGAATCATTCTGTCTGTCTTCTGTCAACACAGTGACCGTGTATGTACCAAACTGCACACATGTTGCATATGCAACAGTCATCATACCTTTAGCCAAATCCACACCCATGACTAAATGTATATCATAATTTTATTCCCCACAGAGTCAAGCATATGCTCCTTTCCACCAAAGTACTGAATATATTCTGATCTTGCATAACAATTCTTTTCCCTGTACCGCACATATGAAACATGACTGGATTACACATTCTCTAAAGACGACTTCATTACTTTTATCTTTGCATTCGACAACATGCTGCACACACAAATATTATTTTTTTCACATGAAATTCAAATATATATAATTATCTTATTATAATATATTGGCTAATGGTTCAGCAGTGATTGTTGTGCTGCTATAAAATGCCTCTAAATGGATCTGCCTTTATCCCATTCAATGACAAATGTTTATCCAAACACCATTCTGTAATGTAATTACTGTTTCATCCTACGTACAACCCTGATTCCTCAAGAACGAAGATACAATGTAAAACGTGATTGAAAACAGGATGCCTCTTATTCAGAATTTATACTCACAAAAAAGTTCAATAAGTTTATAGTAGAAGATTCATTTTTTTATTCATTCCAGATGTTAAAAAATGGACTCGCAAATTTTCACATTCTGTTTTGTTTGTATTTTCAACAACCCTTCTGAGCATCAGGGTTGTACGAACTAATATAAGTTCATAAAACATTTTAACTCACTACATAATATCACTGGGAGCTTTTTTTTTTTTTTTTTTTTTTTTTTAAAA
>JAOWBC010000049.1:22423593-22435886 GCA_028566105.1 Hypoplectrus providencianus | reverse complement strand
TTCTTAGTTAGTTAGTTAGTTAGTTAGTTAGTTAGTTAGTTAGTTAGTTAGTTAGTTAGTTAGTTAGTTAGTTAGTTTTGATTGTTTGAGACAGGAAAATATGCTCTACCAAATGGTTATCTGAGCATCTAAGGATGAAAGTGGACATCTAACATGGATGACAGACTACAAAATAAATGCAATCAAAATATTTCCCATCATTCGCAAGGTAAGAGCATTTCATTTAAAAGCATTATAGAGATTAAATCCTTTGCAAAACCTTATCCTGATTATTTTATTTTGAAAACATAAGACAGGAAGTAGTCGTTGGCAAGGAAATCGACTGTCAACTCTCGCTCCGTTGTCGTGCTATCCAGCTAGTTTATTGGCTGGTTGACTCATTTTTAACCAACATTTAGGGCTGAGAAGGCGGGCAGGTGAGCTTGTTTGCACAACTTGGCATGGTTTTACTAAAAATGATCTCTTTCGTTTTACTGTGGTCAGTGGAGTTGTTTCCGGTAACACTGAAGCCAGCGAAGATAACTGTTGCTCAGCTAATGCTAGGCTAGCAAGGTAATAAAGGCAAATGTAGGCAATGTTATATCATTCGAAGAATTATTACCGTGCCAGCGAACGAAACAGGATGTACAGTCTGTCAAAATGTTATGCTCTGTGTGTGTTTTTGCTGAATATTTGGCATTATGTACAGCACACGATAGGGAGATTAGCGAGATGAAAAGCTTTAGCTTGCCACTCTTTGTTGCCAGGCAACGGAACTCTCCCCTGCGTGTCCGAGGTAAAGCCTGTAATTACATTAGTGTTCAAAATCACGCAGTGTCACTTCCTCATATGCAATATGCATGCCAACCTATTTTGCTCATGTGCCTAATTTCCCCAAATTGCTATACAAAAAGATCTAATAGAAATAATGAAATGACTTACTGTCTGTCTCCTTTCAATCCCTGTTTGACTATTAGGGATATACAACAGGCACCATGTTGGTCCCTATATTCACGTTGAAGCTGAATCACAAGATTAACCCGCGCATGGTAACTGTTGGGAAATTTGATGGAGTTCATCCATGCCTTACTGCAGCCACACAAGCTGGAAAGGTGAGAGGAACATTTCCACTGCTCCATCTATGGCTTGGCATTATGAAAAAGACCAAATAGCATAATATATCGTAATAAATTATACTAATATATAAAATATCTTGATATAAATATTGTGTCATTAAGAAAGTGCTGGCCATTGGTGCTCTCACAAAATGTTTACATAATAGCAATTCTAATAAATAATCATCTCTAATGTGGATAGACTAAGTGGATGAAGGTGAGTATTCCAGTGTTTTCCATACCAATCCATTTTTGGCACCACCTCAGTAATATAAATCTAGGATCTATGTGATGATCATCTAAACTAACTAAATGACATTCCCCAGATGTAAAATCTGTAGTTGCTCCCCAGTGGAGTTCCTTATTAAGTTGTGTTGTTAAAGTATCTGGAGGTTTATTGATTTATAATCTGCTCAAATCTGATCTGATCAAAATCTTTTATGAAAAGAACAGAGTTTGAACATAACTTTAATGAATGTGTCTTTGTTGTAAGACTGTTTCTTACACATTATTTCTGTACTCATTTGCTGTATTTTACCTCCTCATATCTCTTCGAGACTTCTTACATTTGTTTACTTTTAATTATAAAATACATTTCTTAATTTTAATACTAACTATGCCAAATATTATCTTTATTATGTTTCCACCTCATGCCCTGATTTCTCTCTACTTTTCTCTTAAAGGTTTTTATTCATAACCCTCATGCTCGTGGTCAGAGACCTGTGGCCCACAGACTGAGCCAAAGCACACAAGACTCTGACATCTCACTCCTCAACATCAACCAGGCAGTCACTTGTCTGACAGCAGGAACACTGGGGCCAAACACCACTGGGGACACACTGTTGGTGGGATCCCAGACTAACTTGCTTGCCTATGATGTCCATGATAATGCTGATATATTCTACAGAGAGGTAGGTGGAACTTGGGAAAGTAAAGGAGAGATACATATGGGTGTAATTATTTTCCCCTAAAGTTACCAAACAATATAAATATATATTAATATAAAGCTTATCTGCATCACTTTGGACAACATGCATTTAGTGTTACTTTTTGAGTAATTTCGGTGACAAGTACACAACTGGAGCAAAAATAATCTATGCATCTCTGCAGTGCAGAGCTGTATACCTGAAAAAGGGGGGAAAATATGAGCCTTTTAAGCAGCAATGCTTCATACACAAGAGAGGAACCTAACTGTTGTGTGTTGTGTCTGTTGACATGATGTACAGTATAGTATATCATAAACAATTGCCTCTGTTTATTTTGTGTGTTTAGGTGACAGATGGGGCCAATGCTATTGTGTTGGGGAAACTTGGGGACATCCCGTCTCCTCTTGCTATCATTGGAGGGAACTGTGCCTTACAAGGCTTTGACTATGAGGGCAATGACCACTTCTGGACAGTAAGTTTTATTATCAAAATACTTGACATTCTTTCTAACAATAGACAAATTAGTTTCATTAAATAGCAATGCAATTTCTGCATAACCAGCCACGTTGTAGCCTGGTCAAGATTGTTATATCCCAGTTTTTTGACAACTCCTAATCATTTTACACTACAAGAGAAATCAGGGCAATTATTTTGCCCAATCAACTTTGTCAATATATTCATAAAGTATCTGTTTTAGGTAACTGGGGACAATGTCAGATCTCTGGTGCTCTGTGACTTCACTGGGGATGGGAAAAATGAGGTAAGTAGGAAATGGCTGGCAGTCTGAGAAATATGCTGTGTTGTTGATCTAATTTCTGCATCTAAACTATAGACATTTTCAGCTTTTTAATTCTCCAGTTTTTCCACAATTTAGCTGTAGTAATGCATATGGCATACATATACCCTTAAGAACAAAAATATCTTTAAAAGTGCATTTTATATATAATGCCATTACAGCATGAAATCATGCATTCTATTTTTTCTGCCTTTCAATCTAGAGCCCTGACTTCTGTAGTGTTGTTTTATTTATTTTAATCTTAGCCCTCTTGGATTTTATGCATTATATTGATATACTGTAATTATAAATGCATGGTATTTCCCTGGCAGTGGCTTTTTGTAAATAAACTGACAAGAGTAAAAATTCTGAAAATATATTACTATTGATAGTTATAAACATATAAAAATATAATATTTGTAATGCACAGATAATTTGTTCAGCTATGTGAATTGTTTCTCCAGCTCCTGGTTGGATCAGAAGACTTTGACATCAGGGTTTTCAAAGAAGATGAGCTTGTGTCTGAAATGACTGAAAATGAGGTAAATGGATGCAATGTATTTCACTTTTTTTGTGGACTCCTCAAAATATCCAACAGTTGAAGAATGTGGTTTTCAATAATATATACAACTATGCCTTGTAGAAGTGACACTCAGACAACAATAATTAAAATCAAGTTCTTCATCTATCTTTTTCTCTTCAGACAGTAACATCACTCTGCCATATGCATGGCAGCAGGTTTGGCTATGCCTTGGCCAATGGAACTGTGGGAGTTTATGATCGCAATGCCCGCTACTGGAGGATTAAGGTACTATAATCATTTATGTTAAGACGGTCTAGCCTTGTACGACAGAAAGAGGAGATGTCAAAAATGACAATTTAAACCTTTAGCAGCCAAAAATTCGATTTTTGGATACCCATACATTAAATGTAACATGTTTCCATTTTCTCTTTTATGATTTTTATCTTCTCACTTAGTCTAAGAATCATGCAATGAGCATCCATGCATTTGACCTGAATGCAGATGGCGTTGTGGAACTTATCACTGGCTGGTCCAATGGAAAGGTCAGCACACTCCAGAAATGTGATTTGTCGTTTAAATTTTGGCCACAAAAATTATTTATTTTTTATTTTAGTTGTTGGTGTGTTACAGTTTTAATAGCTGGTCTGTATTCTTTCATTAATGTCTCCTTTTATTTTAGATTGATGCTCGTAGTGACCGCACAGGGGAAGTCATTTTCAAAGACAACTTCTCCTCTTCTGTGGCCGGAGTGGTGGAGGGTGACTATAGGTTGGATGGACAGAAACAACTCATCTGCGCATCCATTGAGGGAGAGGGTATGCTGTCATGCTCTGTCTCTTTGTATGTACAAGGGTAAATGCAAATGTCAATGATTTCTGCATTATAAAACCCCCAAAGTTTATGAGGCTTCATTCCCCTATCACTAATGTATTTGTACGAAAGAAGACATGTTGGAACTGGTTCCTTGATGAATGCTTTCATATATCTATCAGATATATAAAGCGCACACTAACTTCTAAAGATGGTTGCCAGGCTGGCAGCCAGGCATCACCTTATATTTTGAGTACTTGAAATATGATGCAGCAATGCATCAGCCTAACTGAAGTGTAATTTTAAAAGGACAAAAGCGTTAAGACAGCACTGAAATTTTTTTTTCGTAATTTGTGTTTTATGTGATTTTCAGCATAGCCTGATCCAAGTGCACACAGGGATAAAATGACAAATGCGAATGCAGCAATGTATCTGTCAGAGCCTGAACAACTGCCTGAACAATTCACGGATTATCCATAATTCACCTCAAACACTGGTTTGGTGCAGAATGTTACTCATGCTATAAATGTATGTATCTTGTAGTCCGGGGATACCTGCCGGCCAGTAAAGACTTGAAAGGGAATCTCATGGACTCCAGTGCTGAACAGGATCTAATTAGAGAGCTCAGCCAACGCAGACAGAATCTGTTGCTAGAGCTACGCAACTATGAAGAGAATGCCAAGGTACATATGTTTATTTATCTTTTTAAATTTGTTATTTCATTTTTGTTGTTTTTAAAATACAAATTATTCAAAAGTACGGTAACATAGTTTTCCGTAATGCCATGATGTATACATTAAACACTCTCTGGTTAAGGTTAAACAAATAGTAAATAAAGAAAAAAAAATGTAGCAAAGCAGAGGGGAGAGGGGCATGTTGAAGTGGGTAATCGAGAGACAGATGCACAGCAAGAACACCACTGGTACTAAAACTTTTCTGTTGTCTGCAAACAATGATATCAGCAGATTTAGCAATTTATATATTAGAATGCAAAAAATGGCAGAACTGCTGATAACAATAAAATATATCTGACTAATAATGATACATCTATTTAATATATGTATAATAAAATAATAATTGGTATTATCAGGTATAATAGGTGTTATAATAATAGCAATATGACAAATAATAATAAAAGTAGTCATTTGACAGCTGTTTTTCACTTTATATAGATGACAACAAGATTTCCAATGGACATTTGGATATATATATATGCTATCATTCATACCAGCTTGACTACTGTTTCAGGGCGTGTCAGAGACAAACAGTGGGATCGGTGTGATACCAGCCAACACTCAGCTCCAGACTGCACTGTCAGTGAGACCTGCTACAGATGCTCAGAAGGCTCATGTTGAGCTCAGCATTTCAACGCCTAATGGTAAAGTGTTTCAAACTGAGAATTTCAGGCATGTCAAGGGCTGTTTAAATACTAAGTCCCAAGTCCCTGAATTTCCTCTCTATTCTCTCCAGAAACCATCATCCGTGCAGTGCTCATCTTTGCAGAGGGGATATTTGAGGGGGAGAGTCACGTTGTCCACCCTAGTGCCCAGAACCTGTCTGGCTGTGTCCGAGTCCCCATCGTCCCCCCAAAAGATATGCCAGTAGATCTGCACATCAAAGCCTTTGTTGGAGGGAAAACAAGGTAGGACATGTGAGTTAGATATAGTATGTGTGCTGTCAAATGTGGAGTTTCCTTACCATGTGATTAACACATCTTTTGTTTTCCTGCCACCAACTTCTCTGCATTTCATTCTTTTGTCCTCTCCAGCACTCAGTTCCACGTGTTTGAAATCACTCGTCAACTGCCTCGTTTTTCCATGTATGACATCACAGGTGACTCCTCAGCCGCTCAGCCCAATGGAATGGTCACTTTTAGCATCAACGACCGACCTCAGCGGGTAGGCTCTCATGTTCTCTAAGAAAGACAGAGGACAACAGGAATCATTATTGTGATTAGTATCACAACCAGTTACTACTTAAGCTATAACATGCAAATATATTTTCTTATTAAAATCTATATGTATGAAATGTATGTACATGTTTACATATGTGTGTTTGTGTGTTACAGGTGGTGATGTGGCTGAATCAGAACTTTTTGCTACCCGAAGGAGTTGATAGTCCTGACATCTCTTTTGTTTCACTAAGAGGAGGGGGGCTGGTATCCATCACTATGGGCAGCAATGGTCAGGTACAGATCCAATAACAATAAAACCGAAGCGCTAGACTTAAACAAAAAAAAATGTGTTGTTTGTAGATTAATTATTAGTCTCAGCCAGCTTTGACCTTATCTCAAGAGACAATGCTGACATCAGCTTGCTAACATATAGCTGACATCTACTTGCTAACTGGAATTTCTTTTAAAAATCAAAATAAACTTTTTGTTAACATAAATATTAAATGCTATTTCAGTTTCAGTTTTAAGAGGAACTCTACATTGTTTTTCATAGCTCCCAGGAGAAATAAGACTTGTTTATAGAGATTAGGAGAGTGTCTTCCCAATTTTTTGTGCTCATGAAGTAAAATTGTGGCAGAGTAAAATATTTGCACTTAAACTTACCAGCAGTGGGCAAAAGATTGGTGTTAATTTTAATTTCTTTTAAATCTGCTAAAATCAAATTGTGAATATGTCTCTGATTTGCTCAATCAGATCACTCTGAGGACTGATGACATAGACCTGGCAGGAGATCTTGTCCAATCACTGGCCTCCTTCCTTGCCATAGAGGATTTGTCAGCAGAAGCAGACTTTCCTGGATACTTTGAAGAGCTACGCACTACACTCACAGAGGTTTGGCTTTAATGGCAATGAAACATCTACTGTCATAATTATTACATGATTTTAGCCACTCATAAATCAAGACACAATACCCTTTGTTTATCGTCACATGTACATTGACCTGCACACATACATTTTGACTTCAGTAGATCCCTGTGTTGAAGGCTTGAGAAGGCAGAGGGAAGACAAGCAGCATTTATTTTTCAGATGCTTTTGTTGTTGACGTTGTTGTGGTCTGTAATATGTGTATGCCAGGTAGATGAGTTCCACTCGGTCCATCAGAAGCTAACTGCAGCCATGGCTGACCACTCCAACTACATCAGGAACATGTTGGTGCAAGCAGAGGATGCTCGCCTTATGTGTGACATGTGAGTTATTATAATTAGTATATTACAGCACAATTCAACTGTACAACAAGCCTCCAAAATGACCACAAATCTGATGCTTAGATAGATTCAACAAAAATTGCAACTGAGAGTATTTATATAATTATATATTAACAATTTTTTATTATCTCAATGTTTTTTTCTCCCTCTTTTCTCCATGCTTTCCCTCTGATTTTCTCTCTTGCCCTCTGTAGGACAACTATGAAAAAGCGTTACAGAGAGTTATACGATCTAAACAGGGATCTGATCAACGAGTACAAAATCCGTTCAAACAACCACAATGCACTACTGGCCTGTCTCAAGTCTGTCAACCAAGCCATTCAGCGTGCTGGTAGACTAAGAGGTAATACGCTGTGTGTGTGTGTAGAAATCAGTACAACAACCACAATTCTTTAGCAACAGTACCGTCAAGCCTTTGTATAGAGGAGAGACAGAGTGCATGTTGGAGGCAGATTGTCTGGGATAAATAATATACATTGTTCATGGGTAGGTTTTTAAATGCAATGCAAGTGTGTTCCCGGATTCAGATGTTTGCTGTCTGTAGCATTCAATGACTGAACATTGTGTCTTCAAAGGCGCTACCAGCATCAGTTTGTGGGGTCCATAGCTTGTGCTCATGTGGTTGAGGGTATGTTAATGCATCGCAGTGTTCTTGGGTATGGCAAACCCTAGCTGCCAGCCTCTGTTTCACTGTCTCCTATATGTTTTTTTTTTTTTTTTATGGCATGCAATATGTACTGTGTTAGCGATGAAGAAAGACAGCAGCGACAGAGCACTCATGACCACACTCATAACCACATGTTGGTTCCTAAAAGCTGATTGAACTTTAACTGACATAACTTGTGATTCATCAGTGGGCACCATTAACAGCAACAAAGCTTACATACAGGGGGTTGCAAACGTAGGTATACATCAATGAAAACCAAAATGTGTGCACTACACCTACTTTAATCTAAAAACAAATATATTAATATCAATCATATTAATCCCTCGATTGTTCAGTCTGTTTGGCCCCAGCATTCACACATCCTAACATTACTATTATAATACTGGTGATACTGACACACTCCTTACTTTATACTTACTTTTGCAGCCCCTGGTGTGTATTAAACATAATCACCTTACCTTAAAGGCATACTGTGGAGTAATTGTAGCTTATGTTTGTGTAGACAACACTCACTATGCCCCAGCTCAAAAATATTTAAGCACACCCCAGACAGTCTTTCCTTTGTGAACAGGGTTTGTCTGCTTGGCGTTTTTTTTTTTTTTTTTGGTGCCGTGTTCATTCCTTTGAAGCTTTGTGCTTTTTGCTCAAAGTGTGACATCAAAAAACACAACAAAATGAAGATGCAGCCAGAAGGCAGAGCCTCTGCAGATATAGATACCACACACTTCTAGTGGATCACAAGAAGGGACTGGGAGTGATTATTTAGTCCATACATTGTTGCTGTTTTGAATGTTATACCTCTTAGCAGGAGAAAATTACATTGTTCCCTAAAAACAAAGAGTTTCAGTATGGTTCAGCTGCAGGTTCTAGCAGCTGCAGTCAGCGATTCCTGATTAGATTCCTGAAGTCTTTGTCATTTTGAAGGTTTTTAACAGGTGCAGTATAACCTGCAGTGGTGGTTCTCCTTTTTAAAACAAATGGAGCAGGTGATATAAAAAATAATGAATAATTCAGTTTTAAGTAAAACTCAGTGCTCCTCTGACACTGTAACTTTTGCCCAGTTTTTTTTCTCTGGTAACTAAAGATCCAAATGTTTGATCATTTTAAATAAGACCTCTTATTATTAGACATTTTAATTTGGAAGTTACATATACCTTTGAGAAGGATAAAAATACATAATACTGTTTTCAAACTCAAAAGGCAACAGTACTCAGGAGCTTCAAAGCATTTGTGTCATTCTTTCTGTTTTAATACATCTATACCTGTCTTGTCTCCTCATATTAATCTGTCTGCCTCTGTTCCTCCCCCTCAGTGGGTAAGCCCAAGAACCAAGTGATCTCTGCCTGTCGTGATGCAATCAAGAGCAACAACGTCAACGCACTCTTTAGGATCATGCGAGCTGGCACTGCATCCTCCTGAGGGTGGAAAGGGGGAATGCAGAGATGGACAAACAGAAAGAACAAAAATCAATCCATCAGCACTGTTAAATATCGATTTCAAGCATTGGCACCAGCAAGGATGTTGATGATGTCCCCCAAAATGATGGGAGGATAATGTGACATGGACACAAAAAGGGAAGCTGTTGTTGCCTTAATGTATTTTTTTCCCATAATTTAAGAAAAAAACAACTGCCTGGCATCAATATTTGGCACCAGCTTTGTAATACTATCACTGTATGTCAAACCTGAAATTCTGCTTGCTCACAGAAAGTAAAGGCTGAGTACAGGCTTAAGTGTGCTAGTCAAATTTTAGAATTAGTGGAGGAGTCAGTAAGTAGAAGCAACACAAGCCAAAAGTTCCAGCATTCAGCTGGACCATTCGGGCTGCTCAGTTATGAAAATAATCCTGATCATATTTCAATTTATCTATGTTGAGATCTCTATTACATAACATGATGTCGCATTGACTTTTAAAACATTCCTTTCTCTTCCATTCCTTTTTCTCTTTTTATTTAAATATAACTTGAATAACAAACGGAAAAAAATAAAAATAAATATAATTATTATAATTATAATAAATATAATAATTAGACCTAAATACTTGGACAGATAAACTACTCCTGAAAATATATATTTCAAATTTTTATGTTTAACAAAAAAAGTATATTGAACATATTTCAATCAGTAACTCAATGATGGCAAAATAATCATTTATCTTGGTTATTTTGTTGGCATGCTAGTTAGATAACAAAATTGTATTTGGAAATAAAAATTTGGTTAAAAACCCAGCCCTAGGATAGAACTACCTCCCTAAAAGTGTTTCTCAAAAGAAATGGAATAGAGATTTTCAATGATAAATCTGACAAGGTCAACATCTTGCTGCTGTCTGAAACTAATGCACTACAGAAATGAGTGTTCTTAAATGCACTCACATATACCCTCTAATGGCATCAGTTGTTGAAGAGAAAGAGTTAAACCTGAAGTCCACTGAGTGTCCTAGAGGTCCTCCAGGTGATGTTGCACAATTGTCTAAGACATGTTTGAACTTCAGAAAAGAAGCTGTCTCGTAGAGAATGACTATCTGCTGGAGCTGCACGCAGACTGTTTAATTCAGCTGACAGGCATGTTTAGATAGAGCACAGCTGGGGAGAGACAGCAGCCTCCTCTGGGGTAGAGAGTCATGCCATTGAAATCACTGGTGGCCCACACAGTTCTGACTCCGGTCTCTGCCTCCAGCTTGTGTGTTTCTGTGCTGTTTGTAGCCAAAGAAAGCTATTTTAATATGATGGATGTCACAATGAACCAATGCTGTGTGTTTAACTTGTTTACCTTTTATAGATTGTACAGAGTTTGAAAATGTAATTGTGTGTTTGTTGCAGAAAGTAAGATTAAATTAACTTGTGTTTTAATTTAAAATGTTGTATTGGTATTTTTGTCAACCGGAATGTCTCAGCAAGTTCTGCAGGTTTGAAAAAAGTTTGGCTTTACAGCATATGCTCGAAATATTATCTCTCCCCTAACAATAGTGCATTGCTTATATAAATAACAGGAAAAAGTGAGAGGAAAATGGAAAGTTAATTGATGCATTTTCTGCTGTCATATTTTGGCTATACTGCATTTTTTCAAGTGTCTTTATTTTCTCAGTTTCCGAGTTGTACGGACCAGGACCCCAGAGAAATGTTCACTTCTTACTGTCAGCTTTTCCAACCCTTACTTCCATACACTATAGTTTTAAATGGATGCACACATGTTCACTCACAGGCTGTCCTCTATAGGCGCTACATAGGGTTCAGCAAAGACCCAGTCCATAGTCATAAATAACTCACTGCTGCCCATGCTCTTTCTCTGCATGTGTGTGCTTTCCTGTGCAGATGTGTTGCTAAAGCTAGCGAGTTTTATTTCAGTTTGTATAAAAAATATATATGACTGAACAATAATGGAAATACTCTATTTTGCTCAGTTGAATACGTCTGCTCACAGCAGACACAAATCTAAAGGCTGGGCTTGATCTCTGAATACTGTCGGGGGCAAACTAGAAAAGACATGAGTCATTATCATGACTGTAACTCCACACTGTACATTTATTTATTTCTCTGCTCTGTTTTCCCACCACCCTCCTCAGTTGCTGTGTTGGCATTTGGCTTCCAGTCGCTCAGCTCCAGTTTGAGTCACGTGCTCACGCAACAGGATAAAAAATGCTGCGTTCAGGGGCTCTTTTTTTTTGCCTCTTCTGAAGACTGGCTTGTTAATCTTAATATATTGTGGTAACCTACCTTCCACTGAGAGTCTGGCTCTTTATTTTATTTTACGCTATGCTATGTTGCATTCATTCAGGCGATATGAATATCACTGCTGTCTTATAGATACATACACTCCAGTCCATAAGGCAACTAAATAAATGACACTTGAATGTTTATATTCACTATATATGTTTGTGTTTTCCGTTTTTTGTTTTTGTATTAAATATTTAGTTGTTAGATACATTTTTTCCTATTATATTTTCGATGTATTCTAATGGAGAACTTGAACTGGAGTAAAAATTAACATTTTAAATCGTTTACTCCCATAAATACGGTGTTGGTTGTTTGCAACAATTATTTTCATTTTTCATATCTTTTTACAGATACTTTACACCTAAAGCTGACCCAAATATAAATAAACAATAGATCGCCAATAAATTCAGATTTATTTTGTGACTTCGACTTCTTCAGTTGGCAGTGTATAATGCATTTTTCCCACATGCACTTAAAGGCAGCAGCGACTGCAGCCAGCTGCTCGTAAAGCGGG
This sequence comes from Hypoplectrus providencianus, assembly GCA_028566105.1. Classification (NCBI taxonomy): domain Eukaryota; kingdom Metazoa; phylum Chordata; class Actinopteri; order Perciformes; family Serranidae; genus Hypoplectrus; species Hypoplectrus providencianus. The sequence goes on along the minus strand of JAOWBC010000049.1, from coordinate 22,423,706 downwards.
CTCAGAGCCAGGTAACTTTTCTAACCTTCTTTGCCGACACACACACACACACACACACACACAACTGGGCCGCTCTCTCCTTCGTTCATTGGATGTTTGTCTGGAAACTCTGG
>JAOWBC010000049.1:22396703-22410138 GCA_028566105.1 Hypoplectrus providencianus | reverse complement strand
TATACACACACACAAACACAACAATACACAAAAAATATAGAATTTGTATTTGTTTGTCTGTCTAATAGCACACAGGCACACCTTTTAAAAGACAAGCTAGATTTTCCCACAAATATTTAATGATAATATTGGCCGATTTTTTTTCCATCACTGCATATATCCTCTCCTCTCCTCTCTTCTCCTCTCTCCCAGCCTTGTGGATTGTGCAGTGAAGGGTTGCCAGCTTGAATCCATGAGGAGCATCATCCTGAGTCGTCCTTCAGTGACAGAGCTGGAGTTAGTATTCCTTTTTTCTGTATGAATGCAATTTGCACAAGGTAGTTCAAGGAGTATATAAGAAAAAAATGTTAGTAAATCTAAATGGGAGAAACAAAGTACAAAGAAATGATGTTTGTTATTATTATTCACAGTTTTTCCAACAACATCCTGGGTATAGAGGGATCTGAGTTTCTCTGTTCAGTTCTGCCTTCTCTGCCAAATCTCACTTCTCTCAGGTGAGAGCTTTTTTTCCCATTTGCCATGTTTTTTAAAACGCTTTTTTAACGTTTTAACCTGACAAGCAAAAACGTTTGTCTTTACAGTATTGGCTCCAAAGAGGCGTGTGTGACGCAGGTTGATAAGCTCTCAGAGGCCTTACTGCAGTCTGCTGCCATTCAGTGCTTAAAGTGAGCAACTCACACACAAATACATTTTATGACTTTTGTCTGGAACATTTAACATTTGCACAACATGGTGGATGAAACACAATTTAGTTTTGTTCTGTTTCCAAACTGAAATTTTTATTTTTTTTTTCCTTTCTTTTAGTCTATCAGGTCATGTGATCAGTGACGCTGCAGCCTGCATTATGAACAGATTGCTGCCCCATCTAAAATCACTCAAGTAAGCAACAGCCAGCTTAATAATATTATTTACATTATTATTATGGACCAAAATGAAAATTTTCTTATAAAAGAATCTTTATTATAAGTGGATTAGTAAGAACAGACTAAGTCTATAGGAATACATTTTAAATTATCAAATTTTAATCAACCAAATTACAAAGTACCAAAGTTCCTAGTTGCTAGACTATGTTACCAGGGGTGAAAAGCCCTTTGTTTTATTTTTCATTATATATGTTCACTTTATTTGAGATTATTCTTGCATTTTAGTTGTTCTAAATGCTTTAATTTTATTGTCATTTCATTTCATTGTATTTTGATTTTATTTTGTAATTTCCAAGGCCTACTTAAACCTTCCATGCAAGTAAAGTTTATTATTATTATTTGACTTGTCTTCTCTAGTCTGTCTCACTGTCAGTGGTCAGCGGCCGGTGGACTGCAGCTCATCACAGTCCTGGGAGAGTGTGTCTGTTTGGAAGGCCTTTGGTGAGATGCACAGTAAAACACACACATGCATATGAGTAAACATTAAAATGTCCTAATAAAAAGAGATTAGCTTCTGTTATGTCTTGAAGTTCTCAGTATAAAGTGGTTCATGTGCTTCTGTTTGCACTCCAAGTCTGGACTCCTTGCAGCTAAATGAGGAGAGTGGAATGTCCCTGGCACAAGCGCTGCGGAATATGACATCTCTTCGCAGTCTCAAGTAAGACAACTCAACACAACCTGGCCTCCTGTGCTGCCCTCATTACTTCTGACCTTTCCGGTTAATTTTAAAGGCTAATCAACCATAATCTGACCCGTTTATAGCAACTCATTATGCATGTAGTTGTAAGTATTACATTATAATATGGGGCTCAGGATGCCAAGCTATTCCAGGCTGACGTCTTTACAGCCTCTGCTCCAGTCCCACTGATGCACTTTACTCACACATATCCAGTGGCACTCTAATAATCCGGTCTATTTATGATTGGCTCTTGGTGTGATTGCCAGCTCAGTCTCACTGCTCACATTGCGGCCACTGCGGCTTGTCATTCCAGCTTGTCATCGGCTCCACATGAACTTCTCATAAATGTGTGGGGAGGGCTGATCCCGCAACCCCTCCCTTGGGACGAACTTACAATTCCCTCTCTCATAGTGCTAAGTTGTAAAGTGTCGCTCACTGATGAGCTAAAAGGTCAGAAGATGTTAATGCTGTTCATACAGCATATAAATACATATCATTCTTACATGGATATAAATCCTCCTCTCACGCAGGATATCCCCTCCTAGTGTGGAGCCAATAAAACAATTTCACGGAGGATTTGATTGCTTGTTTGGACAGTTAATTTGAGCTTTTGTTTGTGCATTGTTTGTGTGCCAGGCTAAATAAGATTGTCACAGCAAAGGGACCATCACAAGCAAACAGTGTGCTGGATGTCATAGCTGCTATGGAGGGACTGACACAAATGCAGGAGACAGAGTGAGCAAGTAGCACATAAACAAATAAGATTAACCTCATCATAGTCTGTCATAACAGAAATGTTGTCATCATGATGTGTTTATTCTCTTGTGTCAGGATGGACGGCTGGAGGATGGCTGATAGAGGAATAGAGAAGCTGACCAGACTCATTCCTGTCTGGGCTGAGCTCAGGAAGATCAGGTAGGCAGGACACTCTGACCGGCAGAAAAAGGGCAGATAAGGGTCTTTTTTTTAGTTTATTGTTATTTGTGTGTCTGGTTTCACAACTTTTAAGGATTTTTTTGTCTTTTTATTTCTCTTTGGATGTTGTGATTTAATTCATTCAAGTTAAATATACATATATTGCATTAATTCAAAAAAACATTCTTTACCCCACAAACACCTGCATTGTGAGTGTATTATTACAAGGTTTTGGGTTCTCTCCACTTTATATTTCACACATATATACGTCATGCATGCATTTTTAATCCTGCAATTAAAAATATATGGGTCTTGCTAGCTGCAGAGTCTTTATTTGTAGAAAGAGTTCCTTGAAGCGTGTTTGGAATCTTTCTCATACTTATACTGAAACTTTTTTATTTTTTGTCAGTTGTGGAGTTGCAACAATAGGATACTTGTAAAAATACAATAAAAGTCCCAGAAATATTATAAATTAATAAATTATTATTATTATTATTATTATTATTATTATTATTATTATTATTATTATTATTATTGTTGTTGTTGTTGTTGTTGTTGTTATTATTATTATTATTATCTTCAGCATAATAATAGTTACAATGACACTTAAAAGCACTTTGGTTGAACATACATTTAATATAATAAATACAAATAAATGGAAGTATTTATTTAGTCTCCCTAAAATAAATAAACATTGCCACTACTGCAGATGAGTTACTCTTGTCTACGGAACTGGAAACGTTTTTTGGTACACAGATACCTGATGCTGGTAAATTGCTGCACCTCTAGAGTGGTGTCAACAATTCATGCAGCAGTTATCGTAGAGACAAGACATGGTGAATGTCATGATTCTTTCAACAAATGCAACCAATTCCCTTTTCATTTAATTAATATATTAAATGAGAAAATAAACTACTGTTTTGGTGGTAATCTAAAGAGATGAGTACAGTTGTAGATTAAGACCATAGGCTTGCCCACTGAGGTTCGAGCCTGTATGTTCACTAAAGGGCAGCGCGGTCGGGGCAGCGGTATAAAGCCTCTTCCCCACTTTATACCTCACTACTTCTGGGCCCTTGCTCGGACTAAACCCATCTTGATCTCCTCTTAGTTTGATCTTGAAAACAGACTGTTCACATTTCTGGAACCCTATTACTGACAAAATCTGACCACACAGACGGACTGACATAAAACCCCCTGACAGGTCATCAAAACACCAAAACTGCTTCTACAAGGGCACATTTAGCCATGAGGGTGCACACACATTGTGTATTGTTTTCAGTACCAGCGTTGCTGTCGTGGCTGGTAATCACTCAAAACATACCAGCCATTTTATTGGACTGTCAGCACCTTGTTTATGAGGACCAGCTGCTTCTGTTCATAGCAGGTACTTCCTGTGTGCGTGTGGCACAGAAAGCCACATAATTTTTTGAAGTTGTTGCTGTAATCATCATTACATGGTTTTGTTGTATATGTTAATATTTATAGTTTGTCAAAGCTGGAAATTGCCTCACAGCTCCTGATAAACGGGTCTGACATTAGCACCACTCAGTGGTGGTATGAAAGAAGACACCTGGCAGGCGGCTATGAGTCCGCCTCCTAAAATTTAATATTGTGTTTATGTGTGTTCGTCTTTCAGTCTATCAAAGAATCTCATCAGCGATCAATCAGGAGACAAGCTGCTGGATTCTTTGAACAACTGTCCTCTCCTTGAAGAGCTTCAGTAAGGACATGACATTTTTAAATTAGGTCTATTTAACACATTTTTACCACCACATGTAAAGACTTCTAGTCTTAAAATACTATTGTTTGCTATTTACTATACTTACTATGCTATTTATGATTTTATAATTTTTATTGTATATTTTTGTTGAAGGCAATGCTAAACATATCTGTTCTCTGCACGAAATTTGAAGAAATTAAAACAGCCTCTTCATGTTTTATTCCAGTCTGTCTGGTAACAGCCTCGGTGACCTCACTGCTGCCAGGATGGCCCTTGTTCTGCCGTCACTGACACACATCTCTGTGTTGGAGTAAGTTACACACACATTCAAATTTCTTCATGGCATGTATTATGTTTGTCCCGGGGGTTTATTCTTTGTTTAAACATGTGATTCTTTTCCAGTATTTCAGAGAACAGCATTGGATCTGAAGGATCAGTGAGTCTGTCTAAAGCTTTAATGTGCATGAAGAACCTCACCAAGATGAAGTAAGACTCTTAACCTGTTCCTTTTGTTTTGGGAATGAAAACACCAGTGGATGACTATATTTATAGATTATTAGCTTGACATTAATTACCATGATTCTCTTTGGCAGTCTGACCTCTGTTGGGACTTCGGAGCTGTGTGCCGTAGCTGCCAGTCTGGCCCACTGTCCCCTCATACAGGATGTTGGGTAACATTCAAAATGAGCACATGAAGGCTAAGCTAAGGGTGGTGGTGGAAGAGGCAGGAAACATGATCTATTCAGGCCACCTAAAAATCTATATCACTTTAAGTGTATGCTATATTTAGAATATTTTACCACCTTATCTTACCATCAGATTGCCCTGTTTTCATTTATGAGGATGGAATTGAAGTTTTTATCTGTGCTGTCCTCAGAACCACCAGTCTCCTTTGGTTAAAACAAGAAATTTGCCTCATATAAGAGAGGAGATGCAGGTCTACCTTTTCTGTGTTAATGCATGAAGTTGGTTTTTAAATGTTTAGTTTCCCTACTGCATGCTTCAGTTTTGTGTAACATAATGTTTCTGCAACACAATTTAGCCTTCCAGTTTAGGCTTTTAATTCAGGATGGCAGTTTGAGATGTACAATCTCATCCGTCTTTCTCTGTTTCTAGAATGGGATGGAATCAGTGTGGTGATAAAGTGGCAGAAGAGCTGGCCAGAGTCATGCCTCTCTGTCAGAGGCTCACCAGGATAGAGTGAGTTTGTAACACACACAGACTGTACCCTCACATCTGGAGGGAATAAACGGTTTGTATGTGTTTATTTCTTCTAGTCTGGAGTTTAACAGTGTGACTGTTTCTGGAGTGGAGGCCCTTGTTAGAGCCTTGCGGTCGTGTCCTGCTTTGCAGCTTATCAGGTAATCCATATAGTCTTTTAAGTAATGTTTGGCTCATACAGGGGCCAACAGATATAGTTTGTCACCTCTACTATCTGCTAATTGGTCATTGAAAACTTATTTTCCTGCAAATACTGTGTTGCTAATGCCTATTATAGGTTTCAAACTAGCCATTATGTGTTCTTCTTGATTCTTTTTAAATATTGAGAATTTAAAATGCTTTTCCACTGTGATTTCAGGCTGTGGAAAAACAAAGTCTCCTCCAGTGAGGAGAAGAGGCTCAGTCTGAGGGACAGGAGGCTGAATTTCTCATTGGTGTGATCAGTTTGGTTTGTGGTGGGAGGAGGAACATTCCTATGCATGATGATTAGAATCACCTGCAACATTTCAAGGCTGAAAGCACTTCATCTGTTGTGCAGATAATGCAGCAGCAGGTGTCTCCACAGGGTTAAAGACCACTATGTGGTCTACTATAGGTAGGATGAATGTACAAACGTGGTAAAAGAGTCTCATCCCTTTTGGAAAGAGCCTCTCAAATGAGCATTCCAAGAGCAATGCACTGTTGAATGTGTAGGAGTGGTTTCTAAGAAAAGCAAACACGTAATCAAACTTAGACAATGCACTTTCTGGCCTCTAGTTTCACAGCGAGGAATTGATGTAATCAGCTGACAGTGTGACACTGACATAATGTCTTTTTTATTAAATGTCTTTTTTTTGTCTGTCAAGCCTCTTGAACAGAAACACAACGCTTCTAATGTAGAGTTATGGTATGAGAAAAATTTCATAAATGTGTTAACTAAAAAATAATGTGTTGCTAAATCAAACTATACCAAAAAAAAGAAAGATGAAGTGGGATACATAAAGGAAAGGGATGTACATTGGTAATACTGTACAGTGGAGACAGCAGAGAATTACAGAAAGATACGCCTCCTCATATGAACAACATAAGACGATCTTACTACAACTATTTTATAGCTGAGCTTAAAATAATACAAATTAGTGAAATATTGCTCCAGAAATGAACTTTTATGTTGTACGCTTGTTAATAGTGTTACCCAGCAGAATACATGTTGTTTTTATGGAATAAATGATTCATGTTTAAATTTCATGCAAATGGAAAAAGATTTAGTTAATTAAGCTCAGATCAATATACTAATTTTAGGTTATTTATGAGACATTTTCTTATCATTAAGACGATAACTTGTGTTATGTGTTTCTAGCTGCGGGTAAATGTGATCTGCCTGAAGGCTCATAAATCTTAGCGGTAAATTAAAATTATATGGATCAAAAAGTTCTGTAGAACCATGACAGGGCTAAAGATATCCACATCTATGATATAAGGTGGAGGAACAACATCAGTCTTATTATTTTAGATCAGCTCCACCCTTTCAATCTCTTTTTCTTTTTAACGCACCGTCACCGCTCTTTTTGCCATCCCACACCACTGTGAACCTAGAGGCCAGGCGTAAAAGATTCCTTGGTTTGGTTGTGTGTACATTAGACTATAAAACAATGATTCACTTTGCACTATTTTGTGTTAGCAATAATTAGAGGCCACATAAGTGAAAGCACAATAAGTCATAAACTCACAGTGAAAGAGCAGAAAGGGAGGACTCCACCTCTGTTACCTGCTCTTATGGTCATTTTAGGTTGTGGTCTCTACCCAATGTGCATATTTATTTTCCTGCTGTTGTCATGAAAACACATTTTGCTTGCTTTAATTTAAATTTTGATTATTTTTCCATAACTGAATTATAAGTTACAAATTTAACAAGATGTGAATGTGTTGAAACAACAGCAGACTGGCCTCTGGCCTCTGTCATGACTCTGTTTGCTCGTTGTGTTCATAATGTCGATGCTCTCATTCTGAGAGGAATGCACCTTATTTCCTCTTTTTCATTCCTCTGTTGAATGTCCCAGTACTGTAATTCATTTTTGAAAATGTGTTTTGTTGTTTAAGGTTTGTGAAAAGGTTCTCTATACCTATTTATCTTTTATTCTGACTTGCACTAAAATGTCAATTGACATTAACAAGAAATAAAAAAAAGTATTATGTTCAGTTTTGGTCTTAATTTACACTTTACACATTTTTTCTCTCAAACTTGCCACAAAACCTCATTTGAATGAATTACGCTAATTTAACTGATAGACAATATATTGTATCCTAAAAAAAAACAAACACAATTTCCACAAACATTGAATATTTTTTTGTTTTTAAGACAGTGTGTCAATATAACTGAGTTTCTGGAGTACATAAGTCTGCGTATCCTTCTCGGGGTTGCACAAAGCTTTCTGATAACCATTTCTTCTAGGCAATTTCATTCTGACTGAAGCCAACAGGAGCAGCTGAAATGACAGCTGTGCCTGTCAAAAACAAACTCTGTCCAAACAGTCACAGGACTCCTGTTTCTTTATGCTGATCTAGCACTCTCTTGTGGGTAGGACTGGTTGTGTAGCGTCTGCTCGCCCCCTGTCTTATGAATGCACATATACGTGCATGAAGATGTTACAAACTACATAGTTGTCTTTTGACAATAGTTCAATAAATAATGCAGTGGTGGAATGTGGAAATATCTATTCAAGTAGTGACTTACAACTTTAAGCTGCATTTCAAAAGAACATATTGCACTTTTTATTACATTTCCATTTATTCATATCCATAATCCATATTCACATTTCTATCTATCTATCTGTACATATATGAGCATGTGTCGTGATATCTGTATTGACCACAAGAGGGTGCCAAAGGAACAACAGACTTTCGGTGCTTAAGGAATACAGAAAACTGTAACTGCAATTTTGTTGTAAACACATTAACACATTAAAGTACAAAGACAGTGAGAAATAATCATGCATATATACGTCTCGCGTTTATTGGTGACTATAAAGCAAGCAGACAAAAAAAAAATACGATATTCAGTTCTGGTTGCACTATAAAACGGAAGCGTGTTATTCGAGTGTAAGAGCCATACTGTTATTTTGCAAGGGTAACTGGCAGCACTTCCGGTCGTAAGCTAGTCCCTTGAGCTTGACGAAGCTCGGTCCATCAGTGGCGCTGGGCGCAGAGAGCAGAGTCCAGGTGGCAACGAGGATGATTTACGCTCACACACTGTTGCTCCCTTCAGGATACTCAGGATAAAAATGGCAACAACAACTTCAGTTTTTACTCTTTGGTAGAAAGGGAAAAAAAGCTTCTTTTTTTTTTTTTAATTTCACCTCACTGAGCGCAGTAATTAAAGTAATCGCCAACTGAAAAGCGGCGAAGAAGTTGGACGTCATTTACTGAGGTAAGTGGTTTCACTTTTTATATTTTGTTCCCCGTTAACACTCATTGGCAGATATGTAACAGTTAGCTGTGTGAGGTGATGCTGTCAGGGGGATTATGAGGAGCTTCTAAGATGCGCTCAGTTGTAAAAAAAAAAAAAAAAAAAAAAAGGACTCTTGATGCCTAAGAGCCAAAATGTGCAGTGTGCTGGTTAGAGGTTAGAAACGGAAGGATGTGGACGGATGTGATGCTGAGCACCTCGCATGCACGGTGGACCTGAAAGCAAACACGCACAAGTGTGCTCCTGTGACAATTTGCTGCTTTATTTTAGGGGTCTTTTACGTGCTCAATTCAAAAAGACAAATCTCCAAATGATTACTGTTTACACTTCATTTCTATTGGCCACTTTGGCTCGAATATGGCAGACAGGACATATAATTAGACTTAATGACTGTGTGCACAGCTCACTCTGCTATTAACAACTATGGACCAGCCTCCATGCTATTTTGCCCCTAAGTCAGTCCCACTTGGCCTCCTCTCTCACTTATCCCCTGTCATCCTGCAGAGAGGTGACTCAGGTGTGGATGTGAAGTGTGACTGGGTGTGAACGTCTTCAGCCAGGACCGGTACAATCACAGACCTGAACAAGGCTGCTAGGTGTCTTTACTGTAATGAACTGCCCTCAGTCAAACAGTACGGTGCTGCTTCACACTCCTACACACAAAGTGCAAGTGGCTGTTGTATAATGGCACACTAAAAGGGTGCTGGTTTGGTCCTAGGAGCAGCTCCAGGTTGTTTACAGCTGGTGTAAGTAAGTGATGTTGCAGCAGGTGATGACATCAGCAGATATTAAAGACATGAAAATTTTATTTGTCCTGCTTTGAAAGTTGCATGCAATATCGCGGCATGCATGGATTGTGTAAGTCTGTAAATGTGTTTTTATTTTATTATTATTATTATTATTATTTTTAGTTATTTTTTCATTCGTCATCCACACACGATGAATGAATGAGTTTTCGTGTTTCGGCCCGTCAAAACAAGCTTTTCGCCGCCTATGGTGAATGACTGAGTAAATGAATGAAAATATTACAGTGGTATTTTCAGTGCATCACCACTACAAGTGTGACATCACAGGAGCAGACCGGGAGGAGCACGCTGGTTATGACACATTAGTATCTTAGCAACAGACAGCATCCTTTTTAGCTTGCCGCTCTGAGAACAAAACCACCTTTATGGACACAAGGTTCTCTGCTGTTTATGTGTGGTTAAAGCCTTTGGGAAAATCAAACATGAAACATTCATATTCAGACACATAGTTTTGGTTACATTAAAAAAAGTGCTGCAAATTATGTGGTTATTCTCTTTTCTCTCCCGTTTTTTTTCCTTTCTGAGGCTTTTACATTTTGGAAGTTTTTCCAAAGGCTTTGATCTGTGTGTTTTGGTAATTTCCTGAATGTAGTTGGGGTTATCAGAAGGTCAACCTCCATCGCCAAGGCTTCACATTCTTCCTGTGTGTTTATGCCTTCGTTTAATTCTTCCTCAGTGGGTATTTCTAGACAAACAGTATCATTAGTCTAATTAAATTGAACTCTTTAGGGCTGTAAAACCACAGGAGACATATTGTAATTGCTGTTACTGATTATTTGCAAAGTACTTACTCGTGTGTCTCTTCCCTTCTGTTTTTTTGTTTTTAAGGTTACATTTAAATGATACCTAAAGTATCATTGTTCTGCAACATACTTTTTTTTTTCTAGTCATAATCCACGTCTGTAAAACACTGATTTCTCTGAGGAAATACACACTCTGCCTGGCAACAGTTCTAGACACCCAGAGTGTTCCCAGCATCTTATTTTCTCTGTTCCGAGGCATTTCCAGTAACTCTAGACTTTGTCGTTTGTCAGTGTAAGACACACAGAACCCACACATTCTCAGACCCTTACTGGAAAAATTCATATTCATATAGACATCAGCCATCACCATGAATGTAAACAACCTACAGTACAGTCTGGCTGCAAATACAGATTATTTACATTATTTATTAATCTGCTGATTAATTTAGGACTGTTGGTCCCATAAAACAAGACATTGAATTGCATCACTTTTATCATTTTTTAACTGTAATCTTTTAAAGATAAAACAATTAGATTGAGAAATAATCAGCCGATTAATCAATAATAAGATAAGTGTGAGTTGCAGCTGGTCCAGTGAGTTGCAATATCTGCAAAACTAGTGAGCCTTTCACCAGCCTCTGCTCATAATGATCACATATTAACACAGTAAACTAGGATGGTGAACATAATGAACATTGCATCTGTTTAACATAACAATATCTGCATACTTATGCATGCAGCTCAAACACCAATGCACAGCCAGTGTGTGATGTTGGTTGTATGAAACTAAAGTTAATTTCTCTGTTTTCCTTCCTCCAGGCTACTTCATTGCGACCTCGTACCATGGCCTACACTCTAGGCTCGACCACAGAGGGCCAGACCCGCAGTGTCGGCCCACAGCACTGCGTCACTCGGGTGGAGCTCTCTGTCACTGCAACCAGCCTGCTGGACCGAGATGTAGCCTCAAAGTCTGACCCATTCTGTGTTCTCTTCCATGAGGTGGATGGAAACTGGGTGGAGGTAAGGATGGAGGGGTGATCAGACTTGTGAAAATCTAACAGATGGAGGAGATGGGAGAAAAGGACAGGAGGGAGGAAGAGGCATGTTTTCTCTTCTTAAAATGAGTGCAAAAGGCAGAGACATCATCAGGCGAGGAACATGTCAGATTGAGGAGAAAAGGCAAAACAGAGAGATAATATATAAGTGTTGGGATCATAAGGAGTCAAACCCATTTGGGTGCTTCTTCATGCTGTTTACTTCACTTCCGGGGAGGTGGAGAGAAGTGGATAAGAGAGAGGCAGGAATAAAAAGGATACTGAAGGGAGGATGGAAAATTTGAAGAGTGTTAGAAGTGCTTACAAGGTTACGTCCACCATGCTGGCTCCTCTCGCAAAGAAAGACCAGAGGATTTTGTTTGTTGTGTTTGTTGTATTTGCTGCTTTGCCGACAGTAGATGTTGTGAGCCAGATCCAAACTCATGATGTCTTGACCATCTGGCATGAGCCCCAGCGTGCTGAGCCCAGTAGGATATTGCGACATTTGTGAGCGTTCTTCCAATGTTGATCTGGCACTGCAGTCTTGGTAAAAGGCACTCTTAGAGCTGCCATGTTAAAGATATATAGTTAGGGTTCCTCATATAGATTCCATAATTTATATATATTGGGCGAGAAGTAGTTGCATTTTAAAATATTTCTAGTTATAGTTGGGACTTCTCTGTGTTGATTTGACATCTCCTCTGAGTCTCTGCATGGGCTTAGTATGAGTGTTTGCTTCCTCAGTCCAAAGACAAGACAAGCAGGTTAAAGGCTTGGTCACACCAGGATCTGAAGTGGTGAAATTTCACGCCACAATCAATTTGTTCCAGTGAATTAGTGGATCTGCTCGAGGGGCTGAAATTAACTGAAATGTTCCAAGTAGAGTTCAACTTTGATGCCACTGACCAATAGTGAGCCACCTTGAAAGGAAGAGCCTGGAGAGTTAGCTTTCACTTTTTATTTACTTCATCTGTCAGAGTCAAAGCTGGAAGCATTTACAGGAGCTCATGAGGCCGGACTTGATGGAGTCCCATTGTACAGTTAGCCATTGAGCTCTCCAGTGACTAATGCTTTCCAATGGTGGGAGCTGTTGCATGTTGTTGTAATGCGCAGCAACAAGTGAACGCCACATTGTGGTTTGACCTCCACTTTAAAAGACTGAGATGAGACCAATAACCTCTGAAGGTTGCAGCCTATCTTGTTTTTCTACCGTGTAGCTTACTTGCTGGGGTTTTAGCCTAGCATCGACATGTCATGTTCACATGCACAGCAGTCACAACGCTGGATGTGCAATGTAATGCTACAGTTCCTTTAATGCTTAATACAAGAGAAAAAAAAAAACTCACACCGTTTCTCTGCATGTTTGTCTTTTCTGTGTCCTACGGCTGTAACAGTAACTGCATCACCACAGTACCTCGTCATGTGATGCAGACTGTGGGGTAAAACTCATTACCATCACCATCGGATTGTTCCCCCCTGCGTTTATTGTTTGTCTTACATACAGGGGAGCTATGGTAAACTATTTAAAATCTAGCCGCGAGACACTTTTGCCCGAAGTCTGGTGTAGAGCTGCTGGCAGCGCTCTGCCTCAGAGGTAAGAGGGATGCAGTGCATTATTTGGCACAAGACAAAACGGCAGATCTCTATCAACTGTATAAACCTACAGAATGAGAGCAGCTGATTGGTCACAAACTAATGTTATTTATTGTCCACTGATTGTCAACACAATCCTAACTAACACACACACACGCTGCACACATAGTGAGCGTATGTGAGCTCTTAAGAAATAAGACAGAAATCTATCTAATCTTATTAGCTTAGATAATTTCTTGCATGGCCCCAAGGTGGCGCAGTGGTTAGCACTCATGCCTTACAGCAAGAGTGCTTGGTGCCGGGGATTGCGAGTTCGAATCCCGGGCGGCCGGGCACTTCTGTATGGAGTTTGCAGG
>JAOWBC010000049.1:22379751-22396603 GCA_028566105.1 Hypoplectrus providencianus | reverse complement strand
CAGAGCCGGCTGAGATAGGCACAGCCTCCCCGTGACCCGGGATTACCTGGATGAAGCGGTTCAGACAATGAATGAATTTCTTGCATTTTTTTTAAATGACACGTAGGGAGGCTGAGGAAAGTCAGTGGGTCGACCTTATCTTCATCCTGATAAATCAGCTTTATTTACCACCAAGACGGTAACAATCTCACTCAGACTGCATGAGGCTTTTAGCACTGGGGCTTGTGAATTGGCCTTTTTTGTTGTTGTTTGTTTTGTTTTTTTGTTGTTGTTTTTTTTTTTTTTACCAAAATTTTGACTAATTTGCATAAAAAGAGGCAGATTTTGCATCAAATGTGTGCATTATTCAATTCACCCTTTCTTGGTTCAAGACAGCGGACAGAAAATCTAAATCATTATTGATCGGTTTATCGAACAACCAGAGCTCTGTCGACCAACACCTGAACAAATGAGTGATTGAAGTGGAGCAACATGATGGAATAGGGCTGCTAGGATACATCCTCTCTATGGATATATCAATGTGATTACCAGTAACAGTATTACATCATTGCAAAGTGAAAATACAGACACATAATGGCATCTTTAAAATATGAGGACAATTCGATTAGTTCTTTCCAAAAAGGGCTGTTTAAGTTATCTGGTAAACATCCCTGTGCAGAGCTACTCCAGTGTCCACTCAGGAAAATTGGGATTAGTTTAAATGAAAAAGCTCAGTCAAACCTGCAGTCAGAATCAGTGACATATAGAGGACACTTGACTTTACATTAGATGTGATAGCTGTATCAATCAGTGGTTGAGTTGAGTCTAGCCTCTCTGTATTCTGTGTTCTCTTTCCTCTTTCTTTGACCCTCGACTGTAATCCTGTGCTCAGCTTGTGACGTGATGTATGAAATACAGTATGCTCATGGTGTGGAAAAATAAAAACATGAACACAAAGTTGAAGCTATGAAGAGGAACGCGGTGATGAAGTTTTGGTGTGTGTAGGCTGCTGCATCAAGGCGTTTTTTTTGCGGAGAACAGCTGGTCAACAGGGCAAACCGTCTTTTTCGTATGTGTGTGTGCGCGTGCGCTCGCGTGTGTGTAGGCGAGTGCCTCGGGTTGTAGCTAGCTGTCGGTCAGCAGGGCATGTGGCTCCGATGTGAAATTGCCAACGGTTACTATGGCAACGCAAAGGGAAACAAAAGCTCAGTGCTCCTGGAGTGAGGGAACGACGGAGGAGGCGAAACGAGGCCCGAACCTTTTCTCGAATATTATCCACAGCTCGCTCTCTCTCTCTCTCACACCCTGGCTTTCTCACTTTCTCTGATCCCCCTCCTGTTCTCTGTTGTGTTCTCTCTCTCTCTCTCTCCTCTTCTTTGTCATTTCTGTCACCAGTCCTCCCCACTGTGTGTCTCTCTGCCTCACTTTCGGTCTATCTTCGCCTGTCTTGTGAGATATAGAGGTGTGAGAAGCAGCTGGGTCCATCTGGGGGAAAGAGAGGGAGAGAGGGGGTAAGAGTGTGACAGGGAGGAGGTGTGAGGGAGAGGAGAAAGGGGTGGAGGTGGAGGTGGAGGGGGGGAGAAAAGGAGCGCGAGGATCGAGAAGGACAACAGGAAGATGACAACGTGAACGTGCGACAGTTAGAGGAGAATGGAGGAAAGTGGTGATGACGGAAACCCGGTGATGAAAATGATGATAGCCATGATGCTGGTGTTAGAGAGGCTTCAGCAACATGAGAGGAATATGGATCTCTACTGTGTAAATGACACCCAGTTTGCACATTTTTTTTTTTTTTTTTATTCTTCTGGTATTTTTTTCTCTCTCCCGACTGTAAATCCTCAAGCTAATCTCGACACGTGTTATGGACACAGATACGCGCCTGAAGTGTGAGCTCACAATGTGATGTTTTAGCACATACAGCGGGGATGCTAAAAGCAGTGGGGTTTAAAATGACATCTTCAGTGCAGCCTTGTTTAGCCCTGTAATGGCATTTGCTGCATTGATATTTGTGATACCGAACTGCATTTCAGTCATATTCCTGCGTTATTACACACAGCATCTGAATTGCCTTAAGAAAGTGTATGTGGCTATTGTGAGGTTTGTTTATCTGTTTTACAAATTTTACATATCAATTCATGTAGGTGCAAACATTGGCATGGGAGTTTGTGTTATATGAAGGGTGATGCTCAGAGTACAACCAGCATATAATTGTCTCCCAGTTTCTGCAGTTCCCTTCAGCTCTATGGAGCATGTTTTCATCTTTCAGCTTCTAGTTGTGATTCAGGCTAACATTTTTCTAAAGGTGTGTTTTGGCCATTTGAGGGCTTTATTGATAGTAGGAGAGATACAGAGTGAAAGGAGGAGGCTCTGAGTTGGATTCAAACCACTCGCGTACATGACTGAACCCCTGTGCTCCCCCAGGTGTGCCACCGGGACGCCCCAGGCTGGTGTTTTTACAGTAAAGCTACTGTTTTGTTTCATCCTCACCGCTCCAATCAGCGCTATTTTCAGCCACAGCAGCAGCTGCTTTCTGTGAAAAGCCCTGACAGATCGGCTGAACACTACCTGAGCAGCATCAAACAGCCAATAGACAAAGTTAGAGAGACCAGCTGGTGAGCAGCGTGCAGCAAAAGGCAGCTCAAGAGACTGGACCCCCAAATAAAGCTGATGTTGCAACTGTTTTTTACTGTTCAGGTGTCATGAACTCCCGCTGTTCTCCTTTGTTTCTTTTTTTGCACTCATGTGTCGGTTTTAGCGCCACGGGTTTGTCTAAGTGATTCCCTTTGAACCCCAACTTCTGTGATGTCTGAGTCTTTGAATCCGTTTGGGCTCATTGATCCAACCTCCGAGCATGTAGCTGTTTGTCTTTTGAACAACAGAAATAATCTATACTCATCTTCATTATAATAAAACTGACCAGGAACAGTTTTTAAGAAACCCTCACTGGTGTGCAGCTGAAAGTCACACACGAACACTAAGTTTCAGCAGCTTTTGAGCAGTTTTTTTTTTTTTTGTCTAAATCCTGTTAGGCACTTGAGGGGTTTCATAACTCTGTTGTCAGCATTAGCCAGCCTCAAAGAATGAACATTAAATACAGCACAGGGCAGATAACATACCTACAGGTCAAGCAGTAGGGTTGTCACAATACGAAAATGTTCAACTTGATACCGATACTCTGGAAAATATTCAATACGTGACACCATTTTCGATACCACAAGGATAAAAAAAAAGACCCAAAAATTTAAAATAAATATTTGAGGTTGTATGTAGTGCACATCTCAATAGAAGGAAAGCCTGATAAAAACCAAATGAACTGAAGTGTGCCTTTTCTTTGACTATGCTTGACATACATAACATGAACAAATGATACGAGCCAAACAAGTTAACATGAACATTACTCTGTTGAAATGCTGTATTCTCAGCAGCTGCACCTGGTACAGGTCGACTTTTCTCTGCTTCATTCTGGGACTTTGAGAGAGAAAATAACAATTTTTAGTCACCAACATTCATGTAGACTTAGTATACTTAGTATGACTGATATGTTGTTTAAAATCATTAATCATGGCCAACATTAATGCGATCACTGGCGACGATAACATCAGTTATAAGTTTGAAACGAAAGACACTAACCTGTCGTAATTGACAGTAAATTGACAGTAAAAGCCAGGTTGTCTGTCCTTCAGATGTTTTGCCAAGTTGGATCGATACTTTTGAAAATAAGTATTGTATGCAGATATAACATTTAAGTGTCAAAACTTAAAGAGTTTAAAAACTTAGAGTTTAGATACTTTTGACAACTCTATCAAGCAGTAAACAGGACAAGTTGAAGGAAGTTATTTATGCTGCATTCGCATGGACTCGGGCATACAGCAAGAAGCAGAGATCACCAGTAATAGCAAACCTCCAAAATCCCAAAAGTTCAAAAGTTCCCTCCAAAATTCAAATGTTCTGGCCACAACAGAATTTACAGTCTGTTGTTATGTAGCTCCCTCCTACAGGACGTAAATATTGGCGATCTGGACAACGAGGCTAATAATTTTGGTGAAACCATATCTGGAATTTTATTATCAGTGCAGGAAGCTAAATGCATCTTTCGAGGAATAACAATTAAAACACAGGCACCAAAAATTTTATTTAACATATATTTTACTCTGCTTTTTGTTAAACAAGGACATCACCATGGCAGCATATCGCTGTGTTAAGATCTGTGCCAAACAGTTTGCTTTCTTAGCTGTGCTGTCCAGAAGGTGTTGCCTGTTTTTGTCTCCTGTTGAATCCATGTGAAAGCAGCTCAAAGCTTGTGTGATATTTATTATCCAAGTTTGAATACAATCTCTAGACATTTTTGTTATTAAACCGCGCTATAATCGATTGTTGCATCCAGCTGTTCGTATTGCTATTATTGCACCATTTGTATTTTAGATGAAAAAAGCCTCTTTCATGTGTCTCTTTTATCGCTTTCCTTTTTTTTTTCATCTGATAGTAAATATGACGGATAGTAAACATGACGGATAACAAACAAGAGTATAAAATGGATGAAGTGCCACAAGGGTCTGATTCATATCCATAGCCCGGGGAGCCAGGTTCAAATCCACAGTGGCACAAATATGAGACATGCACTTGAGCTTGGCGGGCTGCCGGGATGCCCCACCAGTAGCAGCTTTTAAGCCACCGAGTGCAGCCATACTCCTCTGCTCTCTTCCCATGCGTCAGACAGATGGATAAGTGCTGTAAGTACTGTTAGCAGGCTCAAGTTAAGACCCTTTTCCCTCTGAAGTAGGTCTGCAGCCTGCCTCTTCCCAGCACTGTAGGTACAGCAATACCTTCAGTCAGAGATATAAGATAATTTAAGATAAAAGCATCCATAATTATGCGTAAAAAGTACATTTATGGAGTTAATTGATACTACAGTGTGCTCGTAGTGGAAACACTGGCAAACTAGAGAACATGTTGCGATGGTGTGTGTGTGGGAGGAAGGCAATGGCAGTGAACTCTGCCTTCATTTTGATCTCAACTACACGCAAGTTATGTTTTAAAACTACATCTTTTGTTCATTGCTCTTGTGTTAAAAAAAAATCTCTCCATAGAAGGAAACCAACAGGTAAACAGCAGTTCTGGCTACAGTATGCCTCTATGACCACATTTTTGCTCTAATGACACACACATACGCACACAGTTCATTCATTCATTCATTCTGAACCGCTTCATCCAGGTAATCCCGGGTCATGGGGAGGCTGTGCCTACCTCAGCCGGCTCTGGGCCAGAGGCGGGGTACACCCAGGACAGGTGGCCAGCCTATCACAGGGCAGACAAACAGACAAACACATTCACACCTATTTAGAATCGCCAATTCACCTAATGTGCAGGTTTTTGGACTGTGGGAGGAAACCGGAGTACCCAGAGTAAACCCACGCACCCACGCGGAGAACCTGCAAACTCCATACAGAAGTGCCCGGCCGCCCGTGATTTGAACACGCGACCCTTGGCACCGCGCACTCTTGCTGTAAGGCATGAGTGCTAACCACTGCGCCACCGTGGGGCCCATACACACACAGTTGTAAGGTGAAAACAATATCATCTACACACTGCTTGTGGCTGTGAGATATCATGTCAAACAACAGTCACAGTGATACTGGCTACCTCGGGACACACAGATTTGAACGAAGTGATAATGAAAAAAGAAGATGGCAGCAGGAATAGAGCAGCTAAACAATAAACAGCAAAACTAACTCCTAAACAGACAACACTGCAACATGTGTGTTTCCACGGATGGTTCATGAATTAGGAGTTGGTGATTAGAGCAGTAAAATTCTTCATTCCTCAAGTATGTTGAATAAAAGTCAAAAAGTCCCTGATCCTAACAGATTGGAAAAGCAGACTGCAGTAACCATGCCAAGCTCTGTCTGGTATCTGTATTATAATATTTACCGTTTTCCCCATCTTAGTTTTACATGTTAGTGTGTTAACATTGGATAAGTAGCACAAAACACAAGGCAAAACTAGGCTAAGTGGAGTTGCTGGTGTATAGGCATAATCAAAAATATTGGACACATTTAAAAGCCAAACAAGCAAACATGTTATTACAAATATGAATTAAGGAAATAAATGTCTCCACTCCCTAAATTAATTATCTAAAATAGCATTTATTGTTTGACAAATATTGAAAGACACTTTAGATAAGAGGCTAGCTTACATTAACTGTTAGCATGTTCATAGTAATAATGCTAGTTTGCTGATGTTAAGCATTGTTGAAATTATTATTAGCAAGATATAATGTTGATTTTTTAACTATCTTAGATTAGCAAGCTAGCATGCTAACATTTGGTACTTAGCACTTGATATCAGTATGTTTGTGCTGTTTATCAGGCTTTGATAAAAGAGCATTTTTAATCACAAATGACTAAAAACACTCAGAACATTATGCCTGCAACCTACATTCAGTTGAATTCATTAAAATACACGTTATCAAAGGCTCACAATAGGGAAACTTTTAACTTCACTCATTCTAAATATGAGGCATTCTCATATGCTTTACATCAGTGGTCCCCAAACTAAGAACCTGAACAATACCAGAGACACATTTTTTTCAGTCTGGCCACGCAAATCCTAGACTAGCCTGTCAAATAGAACAAAATAATGGAGAAAAAGTTAGGTAAGAGAATAATTGATTCAGAATGCAGGATATTTAACCTGCAGTGGTCAAACGATTATCCCGGAAAGGGTTATTAATATTTGGTTTTGTGTGGCTTTCTGGACAACAATAAACGTTTAAGTTTAGGCACCCCTGTGATAGTCACACATTTTCTGTTACAAACTTACCCCGGCCCCCATCAGAGAAGGGAAAAGTTATGTGGCCCTCACAGGAAAAAGTTTGGGGACCCCTGATTTACATGACGTCCTAACTTTTGGGAAGCAGGGTCATACAACTTGAGGTTCTCCTTCCCATATGTGTCTTCCAGTCTGATCGTCAGTTATGTGATTGTACATCGCAGCATGAGATATTTTTCACCAGAAGTTGATTCAACTTTATATGTGTGATAAGGTATGAATAAAGAGTTATTACCACTTCTCCAAAATAGCTATGTTGGTAATCACCCACCTAAATATTGCCACTTAAATCTGCACGTGAACTTGTTCAAATTAGCTCATTTAAATGTAGCAACACTTACCTTCCAATCCTGAAACACCACAACACCAAACACTGTAATAGATTATGACAACAAACAAAGTAAAGTGCTTTGTGTAGTGCTTGTTAATCAGCAGGAGGACATGTGTTATTCAGCTCCAGGGTGTGGATGGCTACCATTATCCGCCCAATGACCATTCAGAGATGCCTTTTATATTCACTTAAAATCCAAAGTGGTGACAGGCTAGACGCACGCTGACCTCGTCTAATGGTGGGTAAACACACTATGCAGCGTGTGCAGGGTGAGTCACACTGGAGAGTAGCTCGGTCAGTGAGTATTAGTCATCCAGCCACCGGGTTGAGAGGACCCAGAGCAAATAACATGACTCTCACAGTGCACTTACACACCCACACACTCTGATTCGTCTGAGTGCTGCCTGGGATATTTTTTGGGGCCATCATCACTTAGTTATATCTCAAAGCTGGATCCACCTGGGGAAAAAATAATTAAAGGGTTAGAATGAGATGTTTTTAAATTATTTATTTTATTTATTTAACATTTAATCATATGACTGTTATGTGGTCACTCACAGTGCTGAAATTAAATACAGAAGACCCTGCAACTATACAAAATCTTTTAATCTCTTTGTTTTGGGTTCACTGTATATTTACTGTTTGGGTCAGTGCCACTTAACTATACACTCAAACCCTGTTTCCATAACCCGCCCTGCACCAGTGTCGGACACGCAAAGCTAGCAGTAAGCTTGGGAAGAGAGCAGCAACATACCCCCCCCCATCATTATTTTAATGATTTATTTTCAAGCTAGCGCCCATGCCAGGCCATTTTTTTTATATACTCCTGTACAGGGGTGTCTAAACTTTTTTTTTTCCTGAGGGCCACAGACAGAAAAATATATGAACAACTGGACCACTCACACTGAGATAGTGAGACATTTGAATTCAATGACAGATGTTTTAGCTATCCATTCCAGAAACGCAGAAACTTTAACTGTCTAAACGGCAAACAGAAACAGGTAAGCAAAAAATATTTTGGATTATGACAAGGGCCAATTATAAATTGATGGCGGACTGCTGAGGCCCCTGTTCTAGTACATGACCTGCGAAAACATCACCTGCAAAACTAAAGACATTCCTGTCAGCTCCAGCTGGACTTTGTGTTTTGCTCTAATTAGCAATTGTTAGCATGCTAACATGCATTGTCATAGTTGTGAGCATGTTAGCATTCATTAGGCTCAAATCACCTTGCTGCTAGCATGCTTGTGCTGTATATCAGGATAAAAGCATTTTAAATCACAAATGACTAAAAACACTACTGCCCAGAATATTATTCCTATAAATATTGAATAATTTCTCTTTTATTAATTTAGTAGGATATTGCACTTATTTGTCTTTGGCCCCTTGAGACAGGCAGTTATGGTGCTACACTGAATGCTATTTGAAATACTGGCCAGCTTTAGCATTATAACACTACACTGCACAATGTAATGCAGTTATTTAAACATTTTATTTCTTTTTTTTTTCATGTATATTTTTTACTGGTGACAAGACTGAGAAACTAACTGCAGAGTGCTGAGTGTTAATGCAGTAAGTCCAGGCACTCAGAGCCTAAAGTGGGTTGAGTAGTCAGACACAAGCCTGCACTGACACAATTAGAAACCTGCAAAAACTTTGAATAATATGATGATATAATCAGGTCACTCTGTATCTCATTTAAACATAATGTCTTCAATATGATCAAAACCAGGATAGGATTTACAGTTCATTAGTGTGCAATGTTAGCTGAAACTATTTAAAATCAAATTATTAATTAAATGGCAAATGTTAACACTAAAATACTGGCTATTGGTTTTCTGGGTTTCTTTTTAGTCAAGCACACTGTACAACTCTGCTATGCAATTCATTTTGACTGCAATTGTGAAATGATTAACAGTAATAATTTGCACCTTTCGAATTACCATTGAAAATATATTTCCATTACCATAGTGTGATTTTGTTTTTTTGAGGATCTGTTCACGAACAACAATTTGTAAGCTGTGCCATCTCTGCAGCAATGCAATACCTAATTTATAATTGTATTCTGACACATATTTTGCTTTAAAAAAAATACTGTACATCCTGCCATTTGGATGTTGCAGGAGGTTGAAAAATTCTTCACCTGTTCTTGAATGTA
This sequence comes from Hypoplectrus providencianus, assembly GCA_028566105.1. Classification (NCBI taxonomy): domain Eukaryota; kingdom Metazoa; phylum Chordata; class Actinopteri; order Perciformes; family Serranidae; genus Hypoplectrus; species Hypoplectrus providencianus. The sequence goes on along the minus strand of JAOWBC010000049.1, from coordinate 22,387,307 downwards.
CTGTGGCAAACAAAAGAGAGCAAGCTGCCATTTAGCTGTGTAACCAGATTCCCCTCTCAATTCATTAGTGTACCAAGAGCTTGTACCTGACACTGCACTTTCCTTATCAACACATACCTACCAAGAGTTAAGTCGATCAGAAGAACGGTGCCAAAAATAAAGGACAAATAAAACTTACTTTTTAGTTAACTATTTTTGAACCCTCCATGTTTCTTGTCTTTTAGCTCGGCCGCACTGAAACAGCTGTGAACAACCTGAATCCCGTGTTTGGAGTGAAGTTTCAAGTAGACTACCACTTTGAGGAGATCCAGAAGCTTCGCTTTGCCATGTTCGATGAGGACAAGTGTGCCACACAGCTCTACGAGCATGACTTCCTGGGAGAATTTATTTGTACACTGGGAGTGGTAGGGAATGTTTCTTTCCTTTTCACATTGGAGTTGGTTCTGCATAAAATGTTACAGGCTGCCATTAACTGTAAAAACTGTAAAGGTTCAAACCAATATTTCTCACTTATTTGAGTCTTGTCCTGTTCATATCTCTTTAATTGTCCACTAGATTGTGTCCAATAAAAAACTTCACAGACCGTTGATCTTGGCCAATGGGAAGCCAGCTGGCAAAGGATCCATTTCGGTAAGAATCCCTGGTTCTGTCTCTGTAGCTCAAACTGCCTTTGTGTCTGTCTAGCCCAGGGGTGCCCAAAGTGGGACCTGCGGGCCAACTTTGTTTGTCCCCCCCAAAGAGTGCCCACTTACCCTCAATTTTGTGCATTTGTATTTGAACTTACATAACTTATTTTTCTTTCCATTCATCTATTGGGAAAGGGCCGGTAAACATCAATGCAAACAAGCCACTAATATTACTAGTTTGCAGTGTTAGACATGCATTGTTTGTTGTCATTTTCGTGCTAGCTCATGTTCTTTAAATGTTTTTGCAGTGATGGAGAATAATGCAAATGTATAATTAATGTATTAAAATCATATGTATCTATAGTCATAGGCTGACTCTTTTGAAAGGACATCAGACCATGTCACAACTATACTTTATATAGGAAGAAAGAGAGACCAATGCAGGTGACAGTGGGTGAATACAGCAACATCTATGACCCGGAAAATAAGCACAGTTTATTCCCTTTGTTACCAAAAGTTGTAGGTCACCTGGATGCCGTCTCTGTGGCCTGTTTGCTCAGTGATGATGAAGATGTTGTTGTGGCTGCTGCTGTTACTGTCAGTGACGACTGTTCCTGCTGATGTAAATGTGAATGTTTATAGTTCCCAGGACTTTTTGCTGCAGCTAATGTTGTGCTGTTATGGTATTTTAGATAACAGCTCAGGAGCTGTCTGACAACAGAATCATCACTTTGACCCTGAGTGGGCGTAAGCTGGATAAGAAGGTAAGCAGTTAGAACCACGCACTAACACACACACACTTTAGATGCAAATGAGAGCACACACACACACAGGAACACACACACACACACACACACACACACACACACACACACACCGTGCATAAGATTAACACATACAACATTAACAGTAAATGTTTTCACACCCTTCACCTTTGTCCGCCGACTAATGGGCTATCAGGTGCACAGAAAGCTGGGAACAAATCCTGCAGGATTTGGTTCATTTCAGTTATTCAGTTATTTTCAGTCTTGGACCTATGGAGTAGCTTTTGGTGGATGGTGAGGGGAAAAATGACAGTGGGTCAGAAACAGCACAGCTTGAATTGTGATTTGAACTCATGCTGATGTGTGCCTGCTGTGTGCCCTCTGGTTAAACCACCAGGATAAACACAAAGTCATTTCCGGAGCTCACAGTATCTTTTAATAAATGCATTAATTAACCTCTTCCACTCCACAGCTCCTCACCATAGACATACTTTTGTCCTTTTTTTGAAGGGTTTGGGGGGGGGGGGGTCTTTAGAGGGATATAGCATCTCAAGTTAAGTGTGTAAAAGGACATAGAAGAACAGGATTTATTTTGGTTGCACAGATCTGTTGCCAAATATAACCATTTAAAATGTTTTCATGTTTCGAGAATTAATATAAGTGGTAAAATTCAAGCTGTTGGACAAGATTTGCGGGGTTTGGTATCAACCATATCTGTAAGAATAGCATTTTATGTGACTGGATGGTGAGCACTAATGTTTTGGAAACTGCTTTTGGTTGTCTGGTTTGTGGTTGTTTACGACACACACACACACACACACACACACACACACACACACACACACAACAGGTCGTTTTCACAGTGAGGTCAAGTTTCAAGAAATGATCTCTTCGTACAGTTAAATGCTATCCACAAGAGTCTCAGCTTACCATCCATGTCCAATGTGATAATAATAACATGTAAAGGTGGGTTATGTGGGTACCCATAAATCCCATTTTCAATCAGATGAAAATGGCCATGTGACCAAATGTATGTATCAAAGGTTTCCCTTTAAGTCATCTCTGTAGCTTGAGGAGTCTTTTTAGTCATCTACAGATTCATCCAGGTTATTCTACAATTTGCTCTGTTGTCAAAAATGTATTGCAGTTGGGTGATACAATTTGGATAAAAGTAAAACTAAAAAGATTTCCCTGCTAACTGTCTCTTTTTTTGTGCAGGACTTCTTTGGGAAGTCAGACCCCTACCTGGAGTTTCACAAACAGGGAGAGGACAGCAAATGGATGCTGGTGCACAGGACAGAGGTGAGTCACCGATAGGGGTGAAAAGCACCTTCGTTTAGCTGTCATTATGGTCAACCATGAACAGTTGTTGTCAAATGAAAGCAGGTCTTAAAGAAGGTCACACACTGGAACTGTCACAATAAGTGCATCGCCCCAAGTGGCTTCAACTGAATTATTTATCTGTGCTGTGTAATTCACTGATTACGTCTCTGTGTTTCTGACTTCAGGTCATAAAGAACACTCTAGATCCATCATGGAAATCCTTTACTGTGCCGCTCATTTCTCTCTGCAATGGAGATGTAGACAGAAACATCAAGGTTGGTTTCATCTGATACAAAAATGGTGTGCTGTGGAATTGGTATGAGTTTATAAAGTCTTACTGTCCATATTTAACATAACCAATTCATAATTTTGTTAGGTTCACAAATGGATTTTTTTGGAAGAAAGCTATGGATAAGTCTAAAAAATATCATAGCAAAAGAAAAGCCATTGTCTATAAAAGATAACTAAAAAGAGCTTACCACTCTTTGGGGAATTGAAAGTATGTTGGCATGATGTCATTTCTTTTACACAATGACAGGTCCTGTGTTACGACTATGATAATGATGGTGGCCACGACTTCATAGGAGAGTTTCAAACCACGGTTACCAAGATGAGTGAAGCCCAGAACTCAGTGGAGGTAAATCACATGTGAAAATAATTTGACTTACTAGTGAAGTTACTGCGTCATGTCGTGGTGTTTGTGTCTTTTATATTCCCTGCTTAAATTTTTTTTTCTTATCATGGCAACAAACAGCTCCTCAAAGTTCAACATTGCCTGCATCCATGTCGTAAAGCAATATAAGATGTGCATAGCTGGGGAAAAACCTGCTGCACAGGACCTGATGTGTCTGATGGTGTGATCGGATCAGTGATATTGCAAAAGTAGACGCAGGCTTACAAGCAGCAAGAGTCCAAACTGGGCTGGCAGATAACAGGCCACAAACACCTCATAGGACTTATGATGAACTGACAGAGGTATAGATGCTCTGGGCTGATATACACTCACCAGCCACTTCATGCTGGCGAGCGGTGGTGTGTTCTTCATCTGGTTGGACGTGTTGTGGTTCAGAGATGATCTCCTGCATTATTTAGTTGTAATGAGTGGTTATTTCAGTTAACGGTGAACCAGTCAGGCCACCTCTGGCTTTGACAAGTCATTTTGAGAAGATATTTACTCTTTTCAGACCAATCTCTGTAAACCGTAGAGAAAGTTGTTTGTGAAAATCACAGCAGATCAGCAGTATGTGAAATAGTCAGGCCAACAACCATGACCACAAATCACTTTTCTTCCTCTCGCTAATGTTTCTTTGTACTTCAGCAGGTTGCCTTGTATGCCTAAATGCATCCGGTTGCTGACACATGATTGGATGATTAGACAGTTGCATTAACGAGCAGTTGAACATGTGTACATGGTCGTATATGATGCAGCCGATGAGCACATGTGAGACAGGTGAGGAAGGCAGAGAGGCAGAGCAGATGAGGGGAGTAGGAGCAGGTGTGATGGCTTGGCCACTCAGATGATGGGGAAGCATCTGGTGGATGGCTGGAAAATGGCAAAGGAAAAGCGGATTTGGCTGAAGCGGAAGGACACAGAGATATCAATCACCACAGTTACCCCATAACTATTTTCCTTATACCCACTCTAGATATTATCTGGGGATTACATCAGGACATCAGGTGATTGTCGGTGCCTCTTCCTCACCTCTCAAATCAGTTCAAGGTTGCGGTGCATGTGCAAAAGGGATTTATGTAACTGTATTTCATCGCACTTAATCCTGGATTAACTAAATGTAAAATCTAACTTCATATATACTTATTTAAATATATGTTTTTAAGTCTTACATTTTTCAAAATATTAAGGCCATGAAAGAGAAATGTGAATTTAAGACAGAGAGGGAATGTAAATTGCAGCCATGACCTGGATTTAATCCACTGTATCATCCTGTTTGGGCTGCTGCACCTTCAGCTGCTGAGCTTTGGAACAGAAGGTTAATGGTGTCAGTTTCAAACATGAACCATTTGTTTTCTAACTTTAAACAGCACTTATCTGACCCTGCATAAAATAAATAAGATGCCTGTCTTCGCCAATGGATGGCAGTTTATTTGATGTTATAGTGACGATGAGTTTGCCACAACTCTGCCCCATACTGGCTAATTTACAGTTTAAATGCATTCAGTAGCATGTATCAACAATGAAGCAAAAATAATCATGCACTGATTTGCATTCAAACATTTTAAGAACCGGTTGGTTCTAAGCTGCTGATGAATAAAAAAATATTGAGATTCATTCTTTTTACTTCTTGCATTTCTGGTCTGCTAAGGATGTAAAGATGCAGGGATCAGAAAACCGTTCATTCATTAGTGGCTCTGTGTGTGACAAAATGTGAGTGTGTGTTCATTTGCGAAACTGCGTGTGTGCGTGTGCCAAAGCTGCCTCATGACTTCTCCAACTGCGTCTCTTCATGTGTGGTAATGATGTGGGGACACACATACACACACACACACACACACACACACACACAAAATAACAAGATGGGGGATGGAGAGAGAGAGAAATGGTGTGAAAAGAAGGATGAGAAAATGAGAGGTGCTTTTGAGATGTAAAACAGCCTTTAGCTGAGCCCTAGTAACACGACAAGGCATTTAGAGCTACCTGTCATATGAATCACCAACTGACTCAAGACATGTGAGTCTGCCGAGTGTGAGTTTGTGTGTGTGTGTGTGTGTGTGTGTGTGTGTGTGTGTGTGTGTGTGTGTGTGTGTGCATGTCTCAAACGTCTCATTTCATCAGACATGTTGATGTGTAATGTGTGCTTGTGTGATCTTCGGTGTTAAAGACAGTCCAAATGTTCATTCTTTTTTTTTTTTTTCATCAAGTGAAAATAAATTATAAAGTGAATACTGTTGTACCCATATAAGCAGTTATACGACAGCTCCGTAGTATCATGTGTCTATAATACATCTGACTGTCAGGTTGGTTTCTGTAGGCGGAGTGTGTAATACATGAACATCCAAGTCACTATCTCTCAGCCGTCTGTTCATTTCCCCTCAGCTCTCCACTGTAATTCGCTGTCATCACTACTTTTCCCATCATTTCCCCTTTTTTTTCAACTTTTTTTCTCTCACGATTTCCAGATACTGACACTTGTCATCTTTCTCTCCCCTGCTACTGTACTTCTGTCCCGTCAGGTGGAGTTTGACTGCATCAACCCCAAGAAACAGAAGAAGAAGAAGAATTACAAAAACTCTGGCTTTATCATTGTCAAGTCATGTAAGGTATGGGAGACTGTGTGGATGGAGCCTTGTGGTGGATTTAAATTATGGTATGACTGTTTTGGGAAGGTAGTGTACATCATCAGCCTGATAGTTGGTTTCTCACTGTTAGGCTATAATTAGCCTGGCACGTAGACCTGTGGAATCACATGGAACGCACATTTCCCACATCATCTCCTTGAATCTCTCCCTTTGGTGCTATTGCACTGGCTTCAGGGCGACTTTATTATTATACCGCTGCATAATCCACTGTCAAAATAATTAATGTGTAATTTATGATAAATAAAACAAGGAGGCTCCCTGATATTTCCTACAAACTGTGGCAATGCTGATGTTCAAATGAACAATTAAGTCTGTTTAAATGCAATGAACCAATACGGGTTGAAGCCTTTACTAAATTGATGCAGCACATCTATCGACTTGTCACCCATTGATTTAGAGATTCCAGAGAGAAACTACGTCATCACTTAATGCTAGTCCTAGCTAGCATTGCAGCTAGTTAGCATTAGTGGATTCCTTACAGCAGGTGCGTCCCAACTCCTCATACTCTTCCTCATAAAAATGAGGCCAGTAGTTTCTCTGCAATCCTGCTGAAGAAAAATATCTTAAAATAAGTGATAATCATAAATATATACATGTAATTAATGAGATGATCCAACAACAGGAACACAGAAACGTTAACTGGCCAAACTGCAAACAGAAACAGTTCAGCACAAATATTATGTGTGAGCCATAAAAGATTTGATTTTCGATTTTGACAAGGGCCAATTAAAAAGTGATGGCAGGCTGAATTGGCGGTTTGGTCACCCCTGCCTTACAGTGTCTTACAAAACGAGCACTGAAGGCTGTTTTGAAGAAGACATGAAACTAAAACTTTTAGATCTTTTTTAATGCAGCATAATGTTTATTTTATAAATCATGGTGCTTTAGTGGATTGCCAGCTTGGATTTATAACTTACTATTAGTTCCTCCTCTCTTTCCCTGCTCCTCTCCAACGCCACCCTCCAAACATGGTCACTTCTGCTAATTAATATACTTAATGCTTTTTTTTAAGATACTTACAAGAAACTGTGTCTCTTCAAGGTGAATTCCCATTCAGAACATCAATAGGATAAGAAATAGTCATTAAAATTCTGAGCTGGAAGAACAAAAATATCTTACATACCTGTCAAAAAAATCTCAGCACGCCTTGTCACCTCATAATGACCCATCTCATCCTCAGTGCAGTGGAACATTTGATGAAACAATTGTGGTTTTGATCAGACACACTTACTTACTGGGTGTCCGTAACTCACTCTGAATGACTAATTAGTGCGGCAGCTTTGAGCCCCATAGAGGACACATTAAGCTGGAACACTGAGTCTTTAGATGCCTATTGGAATGACATTAAAGCTGTGTGCATATGATGACAAGCTTTCATAATTGATTCAATTCTTTCTTCCTCCTTTCATTCGCACAATCATGAACAAGCCTTTGTACAGCAGGTGCACGCGCGCACACACACACACACGCACACACACACACACACACACACACACACACACACACACACACACACACACACACACAC
>JAOWBC010000049.1:22344013-22358681 GCA_028566105.1 Hypoplectrus providencianus | reverse complement strand
ATGGATGGATGGATGGATGGATGGATGGATGGATGGATGGATGGATGGATGGATGGATGGATGGATGGATGGATGCCATAAAAAGGTTGGCATGTTAGAATGTCGTAACCAGTGCAACTAGCCTGTTAAACATAAAAAATGTGAGCATGCAGATGTTATAACTGTTGTTACTAAATTCAACATCACAGAGCCGCTGGAATGGCTGTCACACTCTTGGGTGACGAACTAATACCCAGGAAAAAAGCACAAAAACAGCTCTTCTGACCAACAACAATAGCCTGGTTTAAAGTACTTTGCTGCTATTCAAAGGCTGCACAGGGGACGTAACTATTTCAGTTGCTGTGTCAGCATCAGCGTAACTTTAATAGTTTTGGTACACTGGTACTTGTACATTGAATTGTATTGAATAGTTGCCAGTAGTGTGGTGGATGCTAAGCTATTAGTTTACTTTCTGAGCTCAGAGTTCTGGTTGGTTAAAGTTCTTCATGCATTTGAGAAGCCAACCTCACTTGGCACTTTTTTGTTTCTTGAAATCCCAGTAAATTCAAGGACAGCGCCTAGTTACATTGCTGCAGAGCTTGGCAAGTAAGTCCAGCTTTAGAGAGTGGAGTAGAGCAGCCATGTAGTGATAAAACCAAACAGCATTACTGTGCCTGTTGATCTCATTGAAATCAACTCTCAAATGAGTAATATTTGGCCTAGCTGCTTAAAGACTATTAACCCACAACTGAATGTCTAATCACTGCTGCTGCACCATCACAGCCCCTAAGTCTGTCACATGGGGAGCCAAAGAGGAGGCAGCAGTACTTAGCACTGTCAATGGTCCCTGGTTCCAGCTCACGTCAGGCCCTCTGGTGCACTTACATGTTTTAATTTGAAGCTAGCAATGCAAAATAAACAAGAGGCAGTCATTCTGTAAAAAAGAAGGAACAATCCTTTAATAAGACGGCTGTGCAGCCGGAGGAAGCCTTTCTCCATCCACGGTTCAGTCTGTTTCAATTTATTTTCATGTTTGGGACCGCGTGACAACACTGCAGCTTAAAGAAGATGAGTTAGGGCACAAAAACAGGTCTCACATGTTACTCACTCCTGTAGGGCAGCGAGACGGGGGTTACACAGCCTGTAAAGCTCAGCATGATGCTCCCACAGGGGTCATTGATAAAAAATTTTTTACAGGTGTGTGACTCGATCAGGATCGCCGGTTCAACATTCTCTAAGCAGTATGTATGCGATGGCACATCTCCTGCCTAAATCTGAAGAGAGCACAGTAGCTGGGTATCATTATGCTCCCACGGTGCTTTTTGTCCCTAATTGTATCCTGTCACCCTGTGGAGAACAAAAACATGAGCAACACACACAAAGGGTTGTACTCGTCTGTGTGCTGCGTGCCAGAATCCTTTTGTTTCTGTAAGGAAATGATTGCAGACCCTTTTCTTGTTTTATATTACAGTGAGTTCAAACAGGGGTGGAACATAGGAAGGAGTGACAGACAATGAGATGTGGCAGCCGCAGCAGAACAGCGTGTGGACCACACTTGGGTTGTGGTTAGACTGGTGTGTGTGTGTGTCTGTGTGTGTGTGTTGGGGTAAGTGGGTGGGTAGGTTGTAGGCTGCACAAATCGGCTGCTGCTCTGCCTCACTGTTCCTGTTCCTCAGATAATGAGAGAACCTGCGACTGCAGACAGTGTCACTGTGTGCGAACACACTCGCGTTACTGACACGCTCACGCACACACAAACGCGGGCTGCGGGCCAGTGTAGTTTGTGCACGTCCCAGTGTGTGAGCGACCCTGTCTGTCTGTGTGATAATGATTCTCTAATGAGCGCTGCTGTTAGCACATTAAAGAGACAGGCTTCAGAGCCCTCCCTGTGTGTGTGTGTGTATCTGTGTGTGTGACATAAAAGTGTGATTTTGTTCAGAGTAAAGTCAGTGTGTGTCCCCACTTTGTCTGTTCTTATCATCAGGATTCTAGCGAACGCTGATGCATGCTCTGTATTTGTGTGTTTGTGTGTGAGATGAGACCGTGACGGCAAAGCGAGTTCAACAATGTCTGGCTTTCTAAGAGCAGAGCCTTATCCGACAACTGCATCACATAGACAGTATACTAATACGGACTTTGTCACGTCACCTGTTGGTGTCTGGGAGTGATTGAACAGCTCAGTGCGATGGCTCCAACTGTCTCAGTCTCAGCGGGGCCTGACTCCTCAGAACTCCAGGCTAATCCAAAAAAATGAGCAAACAAGAGGAACTAAGGAGCCATACAGTTATTATGAAGTTGGGAAGCTATAGAGAACAGATCGATTTAGTACCAGGCTGTAATCATGGTTATTTCTGCTGTAAATTAAGGGTCTATGGCAGGCATGTCCAAACTATTCCATAAAGGGCCTTGTGGCTGCAGGTTTTCCTTCCTACCAAGCAGGAGCACAACAGGCACAAATCATTCAATCAACTGATTGGTCGAGTCACATGTGCTCTTGATTAGATGGAACAAAAATGTGCCACCCCCAAGGCAACAACAGAAATGTATTTGATTAAATCACCCTGCTTCTCACTTTATTCCCTCAGTAAACATATTCTGAATAGGTTTATGTTCTCAATTGCTTCTTCAATGCAGAATGAAAAAAAATATTGTCCCAGTTGGAGGAAAATACAAAATAAAGAAGGGTATGCTTTGGGTGTGTCTGCCATGATGACCTGTCAGTCACATGACTTGACCAATCAGCTGTTTGATATCTGAGATCCATAGATTTAATGACTTGCGCCTATTGTGCTCCTGCTTGGTAGGAAGGAAACCTGCAGCCACATGGCCCATAGTGGACATGGACATGCCGGGTCTGTGGGAATTGACTTGCCTTTGGAGCCGGCCTCAAGTGGCCATTCAAGGAACTGCAGTTTTTATCACTCCTGCATTGGCTTCATTTTTTTCAGCCCTGGAAGTTGCCGCTAACTGTAAAACTATTAGCTATAATGGGTAATTAGGTAGCACAAGTGTTTCTGATAGAAAGTTATTATCGTGTGTAATCAGGCAGAGCACTGAAGTGGTGCTGGTATTGGCTGATCAGTATCAATATGATTTACAGTGATTGTAGAGTCCAATCTTATTCATGGAGGTTTATTCTGCAGATCACACTCATGCCTCCATGGTTTGCTGCAGCAGCTCCATCAACCTTATAATGTGGTACATGTTGTTATTAAAAAAATGAACAAGGTGTTAATGTTTGTGTTGGGGTTACTTTGTTATCCACTTTGCTTCCCAATCAACTGTCCGAACTATGAAACACTCAGATCCATCTATCATGCTGTTTTCCCCTTTTGGTGTGACTGATGCAGAATAGGCTTAAAAAACCCTTGTAATCTATCCAACAGTCTTTCCTATGTTTTCAGTTTCCATTCATGCAAACTACATGGAGGAATAAAGTAATTTGGAAGTAGAGTTTCACCTCAGCAGTATATTTGTTGCTTCATAAAGTACAAACACTAGAAGAAAAAGATGTCCACTGTCACACATGATGTGAAATCATTTATCTTTTTTTTTTTTTTGTATTTTGCGTGAACACCCACAACCAAGGGATGAGAGTAGAATTTTGTGGCAAAAAGTCACAAAACATTTCTTAAGAATTCAAACACTGACTGTCTATGTCTGTCTGTGACTGTCTGTCCAATGGGATCAAACCATGAAGTAATGACAATGTTTATCCAACAGGTAGACAGCAAAACTCCCCACAGTCGGACAAAAGAAGTTGCCTTTTTAATTACCTAGTGTTAAGTGTTTTAGTAAGTCTGAAATGACAGATCCACTCCGTCCGGATGCCTGTCAGTAGCACAATAAATGAGGCACAGTCAGTGCATTTTCATCCATTTGTTTATATTTGCATTTCTAAATTCCCGCATGAACACCCTGAGGGTTTTGCTGGAAATTCACTTAAAAACAAACAAACATAAATGCCATATTCCCAGCACATTTTCTATGTTGTGTTTGTCTGTTTCAGTGGTTAAATTAGCACATCCAACTGTTTATCTCATTGCGACAAACTTCTGATATTTGCATAAGCAGTAGTGGTGGATAGAAACATGCATTCATTTGCAATTTCTGTCGCTGATTTTATGGAAACGGGTTTAAATTTGCACTAATTGTGTGTGTGTGTGTGTGTGTGTGTCTGTGTGTGTGTGTGTGTGTGTGTGTGTGTGTGTCAGTGTGTTTGTGAGGGATAAAAACATTGCAAGTCAGTTTACATTCAATATGAGTGACTGTTACATTGCAATAACATGACAGTATCTCCTTCAAACAGCATTCTCTATTGTATCAGTTTCTTTAAGTGTATTTTATAGACAGGACACTGCCACCTGATTGTGCTTTGTTTGTTGTTTTTTTGTAAAAAAAAGAAGAGACAGGACAGAGTGCCATTTGTGTGCACGGTCTATCTCAGACTTGGCCACAAACTGTTGGTGTGCCCCTTATGTTCCCCTCATCGTTTGTCTTAATTTTGTGTTTAAATTTACCAGAAATAGAAACTTCAACACAACATGCCGCAGGATATTTTAGGATAATACCAAACCCTGATCTCTTTCCCTTCAGATATACTGGAAATCATTTACTGTTTGCTCTTCTTTTCTTTTTTCATCACTGCCCCTTGTTCATCTGTGGATTCTTTTTTTTTTCTTCCATCACTTTTTCCACGAGCAGATGGCGTGCTCCGTTATATGAATGGAGCTCAACATGCCGTACTGCAGAAAAGCTTTCATTCTGGTTTCTATTTTTCTCAGCCGTCCAGCTCTCTGTCTTCTTCTCAAATCATTTCCTGTCTCCTCTTCACTGTCACTCTGAGAAAAACTCACTTAAAGTGTCTCTTATTGCTTTTTCATTCCTCCCTTGTCTCGGGCTCTGTCCCAGCCCCCCTCCCGAGCCCCCGCAGCACCATATCTCTCTGCTTACCATTATTGACAGCATAATCATGATGATTGTAACTGATTGTCTCAGTCTTTTTCTGCAGACTTCTCCTGGTGTGACTTTAGAGGTGATTGGAGATTTAACAGTGGATCAAATGAAAATGGGATTTCTCATTCCTGCTTCTTCTTCCCCTCTCCGTGTCCTCCCTTCCACCATCCCTCTTGTACTCTGCAGCAGTACTTCACTCTCCTCATTATAACAGACGGCGTCATCAGCGACATGGACGAGACGCGCGACGCCATTGTTCAGGCCTCCAAGCTGCCCATGTCCATCATCATCATCGGCGTAGGCAACGCAGACTTCGCTGCTATGGAGTTCTTAGATGGAGACGCCAGCGTTTTAAGGTCCAGCACAGGAGAAGAAGCTGTTCGGGACATTGTGCAGTTCGTCCCTTTCAGGGATTTCCGAAATGTGAGTATGGGTTTTATATACATGCTTACATAGATTAAAACAAAAAGGAAATAGAACTGCTTCAAGCTGTGGTTGATGTTGACGTTACATAAGATAAGGTTCATCCTGCAGTGGAAAAATTCTGTAAAAAACAGGAGATTGCAGTCGGTAGACTCTGACTTCCCAGATTTAGATGTTTAGATTTTAAGACTTCTTGCACTTTCCCTAGCAAAGAATAGTTTATTAAAACATAAACTGTACAGCAATTAATAAACATATTCAGACACAGAAAGTCCAGTCCCAAAGGTTCTTCGTTCTCCTAAATGCTATCGCTCACTGTTTAGGTCTTTCATTGGTTCTTTATGCAGTTTATAGGATGATCTGAACTACATACATAATTACATTCACAGTGTCAATATCAGTACTCTGTAACTTTTCCAATAAAACTAACAGACCCTAAGCCCCAGAAAACCTGGTTTAAAAGCCCAGGGTGTGGTGACATTGTGGTGACACATTTTGCTTTAAAACGGGGAAGAGCTTTAACAAAAAAAGAATATACAAAAAATCTTTGATGGGAAGTTAACAAAACTGGCAGAAGCTTTGAGTTCATGCAGGATCTATTTGCTAATTGTGAGTTGATTTATTGATTTTAATTCTGTATCTTATGGAGCTTCTCCATGAACCTCTCAGAGGTGAAGAAATCAAGTCAATAAGCCCTTTATGTATTTACTTGGAAATACTGATGCCACAATGGAAAGCATTTACTTATTCAGTAGAAGTTTCATATTTGATAATAAAATAATATAGAATAATAATTAATAATAATAATAAAACTTTGAAAGCCCATTATAAGTTTCCTGCTCAGCAAAAAACTACAAACAAACATGGTCAGCAACTAGCTGGTGAACATAATGGAGCACATAAGGGCAAAAAAGAAGTTTTTTTCCATCAGGAGTGGCCAGAGACCACCCCCATATATATCACCTTTAAGATATTCCTGTATACCTCCATACCTTTAAGAGATTGGCATTTACAGCACAGAGCATTGGACAGTTCAGCATGAGACCTGAAATGGTTTTCATACCTACCAGCTACAGCATTCAGATAAAAGACTCAAGATAATACTATGAATTCTGAGTGTCCTCAGCGTAACAAACTAAACAAAAACGACAAAATAAACTAACAAAAAAAAAAAGTTCAATTTGTTACATAGACAAGAGCTTCTGATGAATCATCCACAAAGTTTAACATCCAGACAGCTTTTAGCAAAGTTTGACGTCTTTCCGTCGCCATTTGCCGAGATGCCACTCGAGCAAATGTTTGGACTCGCTGATGTGACTCGCAGTGTCACTTTGACTCCATCTTAGTTCTGCAGTACAGGCTTTACCTAATGACATGATGTCATGCTGTGTGAGTGTGAGTGTGTTACCAAATGGCAGCCTGTTGCTACTCACATTGTAGCAGCTCACACACTCACGGAGTCTGCTCGATGAGGAGCGCTGCCTGGTTATCTCAGACACTACAGAGACACTGCGAGCGCGTGAGCTGATGAGCACACACGCTCATCACCACGTGTGAGCGTGCAGAAACTCGCATGGATCCTTTTTAGTTGCGTACATGAGTGCTGTGGATGAGCACGTGTGTGTGTGTGTGTGTGTGTGTGTGTGTGTGTGTGTTTGCACGCCAGTGGACTCACTTGTGCATGTTTTTTCATTTTTATATATATTTTGTGTGTGTGTGTGGGCTGAAGGTGGGCGAGATGACTTCCTCTGCAGTGTTTGCTGGCTTCGTTCCAGTTTATGGGTGGGAGGGTGAGAGACAGCAACAGACATAATAGCGAGGGAGAGGGAGAAATGAAGCTTAGACAGAGAGGAAACATAATGATGAGCTTTGTTGGCAGGCGAGCTTATACTATCAATAATTATCTTCATAAAGTTGCTGGTGATTTAGACTCATAGAGGTGGGCAGAGTCGCCATGACATCACCAACTGGTTTGTGATCTACGGTTTGGAAGCATAGAATCCGAAACTAAATCATGCACTATTCTGTTTACAAGAGTGTTGGCTTGCTAACACGTAGCTTACATGAGCTTGCTAACAGCTATTGTCAGGTGCTAACATGATCCTTTTGGTTTGCTTAGCTTGTCCCACCCTAAAGCACCCCTTGATCATGCGGTATGAAAGACAAAAAAATAAAAACTTGACAGCATAAACTCATAAGGAAATTGTTTACTAAGAAAATAAATCAAGTGAGAAGTAGGGTCATGTTCTCTCAGGCTTCTACATAATCTGAATTCTTTTTGCAATCAGTGGAGTGGCCCCCTGCTGGCCATCACAAAGAATACAGGTTTAATGCAATCTACTATTGAGACTAGGAGGTTACCTAATATTGTCTTTAGATACTCTGAAAGTTAGCAACTATTGTTATACTTTATAATCTTCAAAAAGTTAAGCAATGACAGACGATTGGGTTAATAAAAATTATTGAACAAAAAAAAGATGAATAAGATCACTGAGAGATTGCTGATTTTACTCTAAAAAGCAGGCTGTTATGCTGACTAATAGTAAATTTTATACTCCTGACTAGCTGTCAAAGATTAAAAATATCTGCAAGTTGGTGGAAACCATCTTTATATAACTACACTGCTACAGCAGTTATCACCAGCACTGGTGCACTTGATGTGCAAACACCAGGGCACGTCTGGAAATTACCGCAGCCATAATCACCAGCATTCTCACCTTTTCAGGCCTTGATTTCCCTCTGTGTTTTTTTTGTTTTAGTGAAATAAATGTACTCTTTTGGTCTTTTTCTCCCTCAGGCGCCCAAGGAGACCCTCGCCAAGTCTGTCCTGGCCGAGCTGCCTCAGCAGGTCACCCAGTACTTTAAACAGCGAAATCTACCGCCGGCCAACACAGCGCCGAAGTGAGACCGCGGAAAAGACGAGAGCCCACACGCTGTACAATAGCTCAACAAAACCTCTCTTCTCATTCATGGCAAACAATAGAGAATGAAAGCGTGTATATCAGCTGTGAACAAAAATGAGTTGTGGACAAAAAAATTAAATAAAAAATCAAACCATGTAGACATAGCTGCCATAATAAGTTGTTGCTGATGAAAGGATGTTTGGTCAGTATCCAGAGTGAATCCATCAGGAGGGGTGTTCTGTTTGCAGCACAGTAATGTGTAAACAGTGATGGCAGGTGTCTCACAGTTATATGGATATCTATGAATATGCAGGAAAAACACTGGCCTTTTTTAAGAGAAATATAAAAAACTTGATTTATCAGGATGTAGTTTTTTGCTTGCATGTGTGTGTCTTGTGATTGAAACCATGTGCTACATACGACTCCGTGGTGTGAAGTCCCTTCCTAGCTGAAACACAGCACATCAGTGGTTGAACCCCCTCCCAGTGCCGTACGGATCCTTTTCAGGCAGCGCATCACAAGGCCGTTTGCTTTTGTGCTCCATGTGGCGGACTCACAGACTCAAGTTGAACACGGCGCTATTTTCCTCTACCACGAGGTTTTAGTTTTCAAATTCTGATTACCAGTCGTCTGAAAGGCGGTTTAAACGCTCCACTATGCTAACTGGACTCTGGAGGACAGAACCAGAGGCGGGTGAGGCCGTAGTGGCAGCTGTAGCACTAACACAACATAGATGTGGGATACAGTGGGAACTCGTTAGGCGGTTCAATATGAGGCTATTTTGCTAGTTTTTGCAAAATCCTTGTATTTCTTGTAATTTCAGTTCATCCTGCATGTTGCCAGTATCTACTCACTGTTTACAAAAGGATGCCGATGATCACAAACGCATGTTTGTTCGTGTTTTTCAAAATGATGTATTTATCAGATTTTGTAAATATTTTAATGAGGTTCTGTTGAAAAGGTGTTAGATGGCAAAGAAAGATGTGTCAGAGAAGTCTGTTCCTGTCAGAGTTTTATTAGTGGGAAGCAGAAGAGGAGTCCCTGATATGCATATATATATCGAATGTATATTTATATGATGCTGTTCATGTTCTGATAAGCCAATGTTTCTGACCTGTTTTTAATGTACTTTTTATGCAGTGCTGAATTGTGTACTTAAACTAAAACTATGTGTATTACTGTGCATCTTTGTACTAAATGTGTTGCTATTAATTTTTTAAAGTTGTGTCTTTGTCACTCAGGTTAATAAACTGAAGGAAATGTCACATGTCCTGTGTGTGTCTGTGGATTTATAGGCAGCCAGGACCAACACAACCAGACGGTTGTGAACTGACCAAGAAGAGAATTAACATCCGAAAAACTGTCATTGGAAGGTACAAATAACAAAAAAGTATGTATCCCAGTTCAGCTTGTTTATTTGCTTTGTGATATGTGGTAATGTATCCAATGCAAAGGGTTACATACAGTTGTGCTCAAAAGTTTTCATACCCTGGCAGAATTTTTGCTTTCTTGGCCTTTTTTTCAGATAATATTAATGATAACACAAAAACTTTTTTTCCCCCTCATGGTCAGTGGTTGGTTGATGCCCTTTATTGGCCATTTAACCACTAAGCATGAGTGGAAAAAACGTTCTTGTGTTATTCATATTCTTTGAAAAATGGTCAAATAATCATAGATTCTGTCAGGGTATATAAACTTATGAGCACATCTGTATATGGACTGCAGCATCAGGTTGGACAGCATCAGTGATGCCAATTTAGCAACTCATCAGACATCCGAGGTGACTTCAAGCTCCAAGAAAAAAAAATATATTCATGTAAATAAAAAAAAAAAAAAAGCCCATTCACAAAGATTGAAAAGAAGTAAACATATAAAAAGATATAATTTCTAATTTTATTTTTGGTCAGTGGATTTGCCTAACCCTAATGTCATTATGCATTTTATGCATCAAAGCAGTTTTTACACTTCTGCATAATGATGTCATCATACAAGGACATCATTTAGCAAGAAACTCTCTTTGTGCAGCAGCTTCCCATGAAAATGATGTGGCAACCACAGTCACCAGTCAGACACTTTATGGAGATGGCCGGCTCTATCGTGGACTAAAGAGTAAAAATACAATATGTGACGGTAAAATCTGAATTGTGATAGCATGTGCTGACTCATCACTGACTTTTACCCCTACAGTTACCTTTGCAACATGTCCTCTGTTAAGGCAGACACTAACCCAGAGCCAGCCTTTATTTAGACACTGCATGTGCCTTTTCTGTAGCAGGCAAACAACCGCTTTGAGCACCAAAAGCACCGCGTGTTCCCAGCGTACAGGCGCCGCGGCAGAAATGGACATAACAAATTGGCACGTTCCTTCCACTGAAGCTATCATCAACAAACAGACAGGTGACATATAAAAGCAGAGGCATGAATAAATGAGTGGAGCATAACAAAAGCAGATGCTTACAGTCAGCTGCACTGCATGGTACAGTTAAGCTATTGACATATATTGGTGCTGTGCGGCATGTGCACAAATCAGAGCAGGTCACCTACAGTATGATGGAGCACTTCAGTCCTCATGGGAGAGGTCTCCCCCAAATTTCCAATGTATCTTTCCACATGTAACAAGGGATCTCAACACAGTATGATCAGTACAGAAATGGAGCATACATATGTCTTGGCCCTTTCTCTCCACCAACATTATCAAAAAAATGAGAGAATATCCTTCACAAGAATGATCCACGTTCCAGAAAACTTGTAGAATCAGTGCCAAGGTGGTCCGACACCTCCGTAGGACACCATGTTGTTGTAGTCATTTCTTTTGTTTTCGCTGAATATGTTATTGTTTGTTATAAAGCTGAAGCTGGATGTAATTTTTCGGATGCAGCCCCCAATTTAGTTCAATCAACAAACATTGGAATGAGCATTTTGCTATGTATTCATTTTCAGCAGAACTTTCGATATTGTGACCTACAACTGCACTTATGACCTTTATCTTTTTTTCATTTTAAATACTGCAAATATTTTTTTTCCTGCTTCTTGTTTCAGTCAGCTATCTCCTGAATCTGGGCAAACTAGCTCCAAATAGTAATTTACTGCATTACATCTACTACCAGCATTAGTCAGAGCCATGGCCTACAGTGAGAATGATTCGTTGAATATATTTGTCCAACCCGAGGGTTTGTATAACAGCAGCCTGATGGGAGGAATTGGAATGAGCTGTGGAGGGGGTGTGAAAGGTCCTGTGTGATGAGGGTTGTTTTCATCGAGCTGCCTGGGTGTACAGATCTGACAGAGAGGACTGGATGGAAAATGCCTGCAGAGATGCAAAATGTGTTACTATGTATTCATATTGTTACAGTTTGAATATTTAAGGTCTATTTGGTGCATTAGTCTGAAAAAATATGTACCTATTTTATAATGTATAGTTTATTTCTGCTTACATGGCTTTTAATTAAAGGCACACTTAAACTCCTTTTTTTTTTTTTTTTTTTACAAATGTGTCCTTTTCCTATGAATGGTAAATGGACTGTTAGTGCTTTTCTAGTCTGTCTGTCAGTCTGTGAGCACTCAAAGCGCTTTAACACATCAGAAGGCGCTCATTTACCCATTCACTCACACATTCATAGGGCTAAGGCCACCATAAACAGTACCACCTGCCACCATCAGGAACACATTGATACACCTAAACATTCATTATGGGTTCAGTATCTTGCCCAAGGACACTTTGACATGTGGACTGCCCTGGTCAGGGACCAACCACCAACCTTCTGATCAGTGGGTGACCTCTCTACCAACTGAGCCACAGCCGACCTTCTGGAAATAGATGAAGAAACTAAAGGCCCAGAAAAAGACTCCACACTGTTATTTTTATTTATTTTTTTGCTTGGATTAAAGAGATAATGAATTGCAGCCTGCTGCTAACAGTTCAGTAGCTCAGACAAAACACAGCATCAAAGAAACTCTTAAAGGTGACAAAGAAATAAATCGAGTCCTTTGTATATTTCCTCCATACTTTCATCCTTCAGCTGTTTTTTCTTGGCGCTCCGGCGTCATCACAAACCACCTTGAACATCCCGCTTTGTCTGGAATAATTACTGGATTGAAAAAAAATGATGTTGCCAGGGACAGATCTTCATCTAAAACTCTTGTTTGGTACGCCTCAAAACTCAGATCCTGATCGCACATTTTCTTTGTGTATGTTGGTTATTTTATTTGTTGTCATGGCAACTTCTTTCACAGCCACAGCAGTGCTACAGAGCTGCGTCTGTCCACGGTCGTCTTAATGATGTCAGTGAATTGTCCTCAGACAAACTGAACTGCTTGTTACCGGCCATGAAGATAACATTATCTGTCAGTCCCATCATCACACAGGCTTTGAGTCACTCTGATTTACAGTGAAAAACACACTCACACTTGGTTTTTTTTCTACTAAAGAGAACTATTAACATTGCACTGCTCTGATTGTTGTATTGAGACTGACAGACTTCAGTATATTTGGATATAGTCTCACCTTGAGAGCCATCTCATGAAGCTAACTGGGAAGCGAGTTTAGCTTCAGATACAACCTTCTCTTGCCAAGCTGTTAATGAGGACTGAATGCACATCCCAGAATCCAATTACCCACATTAGTTTTGATCTGGTCCAATTATATTGCCCATGTAGGTCTGGCTCTGAACCACGTCTCAGATCTGCTCACCCCCAATACCAAGCAGAGCCGTTTTGCTCTTTATTAAAAATGAAAGCATAAACTAGTATTTACCGAGCCAAGCATTTAGCTTTCATACCTGGTAAAAAAGGGTCCTGTTTTTTTTTTCTTTAGGTCTCAGAAAAAATAAAGGTATCCCTTTATTGATGCCTCCTTTACACACCAGTGAACACACACATGCTAATTGACCTGCTGGACCTAGGATAGTGATCTGGTGATCTGGTGACCTTAGACCTGTTATCTAACCGCCAGACCCTGGATCAGCAGTGATGTGACTGTACACATTTAGGCTACAACCATGAATGGAAGAAAAGTGGAAGCTGTCTGAGATGCAAAGAACACACTTCTGATTATTTGGACAGACAGTAGATTCAACTGAAAACAGCACAAAGAGAGTATATCTTTAATGTTCAAACTGAGAAACTGTATGGTTTATTGTAAATATACATTCATTCTGAATGTCATGCAGTTGATACCATCAGCTGCTACGAAAGAACCTTTAGTTGTGTTTTTACCAGTCTCTAGTTGCCCCTGGAACAAGTTGTTGTTTTTTTTAGTTTATTGTGAAATACCTTTTAGAACCCTACTTTCACTGCTTCATGTACCATCAACCCCTAAAATGAAACTTTTTGAAGGGGAAAAGTGACTCTTTGGTTCTCTCTTTTTATTTTTTTTTACCATTCCTGTCCTCCCAGCAGACTTGATGAGTGCTGGGATACAGATTAACAAACCCCTTACCCCAAACATAGTGAAGACCAAATCCCAAGTCAAGACTTACCTTACCAAGTATAAAGCCATTTTATCAAAAGAGTAACAATATATTTAGCTGATAGAAATTAGGATTTTAAAACAATAGTCTTTATATTTGTTCCTGATGGTTCTCTCCTGTCACTTGAGTGAATGCATCAGATTTGTACAAACACACAGTAAACTCATCCATCCAAATACACACTTAGCACACATTACAAGGGAAAGCTCTTTATTTCTCTCTGTCCGGACTGACCAACAAAACAAAACTCCAGCGCCTGAGACAGCAGCAAACAAGTCCAGCATCTTTCCAGCACAATGCAAATTTAAAACAAACTACTGAAGAGAAAACACATTACATCACAAAAATAAAAACATTATTTTTCAAACCATTCAGAATCTGCGTTTTAACCCGAACGGAGAGCGGAGCGTGTCCTGCCCCGGCTCTCTCTCCTCTGCTGCGGATAGCTAAAAGGTGTGAGTCATTTGACACAGTCTAAAGCAGTCTGTTCCTTGCTCCACAGCTGTCAATCACTGTTCCCTCAGCCAACAGCACAGCTTGCAGTCGCTGTGGCTTGGGTTGGGAGTAGGGTTGGGTGTAGGGGGGGGCAGGATGTCGTCGGGATAGGCAGTGCGGGATTGGTTGCTCGGCTTAAACTGCGTGAGACGTGATTGAGGGAAGGAAGGGTGGAGGGATCATGTTTGAGTGCCACAATAGCAAAAAAAACACAAATAGATACAAAGATTTAGATCAGAGTTTAAATTGGTCTTAGTGTTACTGTTTAATACGACGATAGCACTTGACTGAACTTTGTCTGATGACAAAGAGCAACAGTTCAACTCACAGCTGTGAAAACAACAAGAATACTGACAATATTTCCTACGTGTGTGTGTGTTTGTGTGTGTGTGTTGCAAGAGTATGACTCTAACATGATATGAACTTGTGTGGCCTGCAGGAACA
>JAOWBC010000049.1:22325519-22343138 GCA_028566105.1 Hypoplectrus providencianus | reverse complement strand
GTGTGTGTGTGTTTGTGTGTGTGTGTTGCAAGAGTATGACTCTAACATGATATGAACTTGTGTGGCCTGCAGGAACAATTCTGTGGGCTCTGTCCTGTGTGTGGGAGCGTAAGTGCGTGTGTGTGTAACCTTTAAATCTGTCTGTGTGTGTGCATGTCCTGTTTGACGATACCCTTTCTGACTGTTTTCTTGCCATTCTGAATGCATGCAAACTTACTTCATCTGTGAGTATCTGTGTGTATGTGTGTGTGTGTTGTTGCTGGTGTATGTCTATCTGTAGGCCCTGCTGTGCCGAGGGTACGGCAACATGATTGCGTCCACGCTACCTTCGCTGTCCGAGCTGCTGTCAGAGTCGCTGCTGCCGGAATAAACCCAGAGTCCCGGTAAAACGCCGACGCACACGGCTGCTGACGGAAGGTGTAACACGCCTTGACCGGAGCTCAGGGGAGCTGGGGGGGTCTTCGCCGTCAGGCTGGGGACTGTTTCTTTATTTTCAGCTCCCCCCGCTCCTCCTCCTGCTCCATCCTCCTGTTCTGAACAGCACAACATACTGTCAGAGTCAGAGCTCGCAGGTGCAGAAAACAAGGCATGGAGGCTCATTTCGAAAAGGTCAAATTTGGAAGACAGACAACTGTATAACATTCCTTAAAAAATAAGCTAAAAGAGGAGTAAATATTAAACAAATCAATGCAAAAAGACCTCACCTTAGCTCATACTATATATAGCTTAATACCATTCTTCATTGCAACCGCCCTGTGTGATCTACTGTGAATCATCAAGAGCACTTATATGAATCAGCTGTTCAAACCACAGAATGAAACAATGTTAGTGCTGTGAACATGTCACTGAGCTCTGTGGACTGAACATTAATACAGTGCTTACTGGCAGGGCTGAGTAACTAACTCATGTGTGAAGCAATGTCTTTCTCGCCCGGGGCTCTCAGTAGAATCAGGTTTAGGGTGACTTCTGTGCAAGCCTTCAGATTTGCATTATGAGGCACACCAATTCCACTTCCAAAGAGGGTCAGTCCTCCTTTCAATTATAAAAGTAATTCCAGCTATGCATGTCGAAGAAAAATGCACACCGCATGTATGCAATCTGCACATTATTCAATCACAGGCAGTGAGCTGTATAGGGTTGTGTTTTTCTGCTCTGATGGTTCTATCTGATCATTAAGCAATTTCAGGAATTGTCAGGGGTGAACAACTCAATTTCTGTCCACTTGAGACACACATTCCTCCTTCTAAGCCCCAGGCTGCGGCCCACCTGTGTGTCGGTCTCCATTTCCTGTCGTTGATGTTGTTGTGATTTCCATCTTCTGTTTCTTACTGCTGTCTGACGACTGGGACGAACTGGGTAAGAGAGCAAAGAGACGGTGAAGATCAAAAGCTGCTCTACTCATGACTTTAAGGTCATGATGCAAAGGGAGCATTGTCTTTGGGGTGACCACTTTAGCTTCTATCAGCTCATTTATTTTGTTTGTGATTCACAACTAAGGTTGAGTATCGTGAGAAAACTTGTCAGCTCAACATCTACTTACTGAAATATAAAAACCATTTGGGATTACTTTAGTAAGTGAACCTTGAGTTACTAACAGGCAGTGAATTCTTGCTACCAGCAAATCCTCATGTTAGCAGCTAACTATTAAATGTAGTTGTTAAGCATTTAGCAGCTAAGGGAAATAAATCCCTGAGAGTTGGTGAAGATCAAACCTGAATCAAAGGAGAGTGAATTTTAGTTGCAATTTTGTCAGATGGGCAAAAAATACCTAAAATAAATCTCTATGTTGCCAAGTTATGCAGGTGTAAATAGCCAACTTCTTTATTACTGACAAGTTTCATTTCAACTTTAAAAGATCAGTGCTTTGTACATCTGTGAACCGACCTGCGTCTCTTGACAGCTCCCGCCAATAAATGGGCCTGAGACAGGTGGCTGGTCCTTTGCTCCGTCCCTGAATGTTTCGGTGCCACCTTCTTTTCAGGCTCTTTGAGGCTTTCGCTGGATGCTTGCTTCACTAAAGCACTGTGACAGTGTAGAGTTAAGGTGTATAAACCATAATGGAGCATTGGAAAGGGAACAAAGAGTGCGGCCCAGGGGCAGGTAGAAATGCATGGACCATTCAGCAGCGGGCAACACGTTACATTTTGTGCTCCCTTCAGGGGGAGCCATTACATCTCTCCATCAGTGTGCTGGAAAAAGTGACACAGTTCTGAGAGGCTAAAAACAAGCACTCATGCAGAGAAGCAGAGAGAGGTGACATAGATATAAAACCTAAAAGAAGAGCAGGAGAAAACCAGCCCAGGAGACATGAAATCAGGCCGAGAAGCAGAGACAGAGGGAAATGGACTGAGAAAGACAAAGCGCGGAGGGTTAAAGACAAACGGGACGGATGGACGAGGAACGGCATGCACAAAGTGGGACATTAGGCAGCTGTGAGCTACATAACAAGCAGTGATGAGTTTACCGCATTAACTAAGGTCTGCACCTTTGTGTGTGCGTGCACTTTGTGTTCACAGCAACTGCTTTAAACGGTCACCGTAGTTACCAGCCTATGATACAGTTTCCACGACAACCCACTCTCTTGTTCATCTGCAGACAAACCTGTCCGTCAGAAACCAGTCCGCAGAGACAAAGAGAGTGACAGATGAAAAGCACAGCAGCAAACAAAACTGCTGGACTACTGGGATTTAAACGTGCAGGAATTCCACATGGTGTCATATCTGCGCCGAAATGTAAGGTACAGTTCAAATTAAGTGCTCTGTCCTAAATACATGACTTGAATGCAGTATTATGCTGCTTAAATGGGCTAAAATTCAAGGTTATGTAAAGCAGCAAAATAATGCAGCTGGGACTTGGCAAACTTACTAGGTTGGTTCCAGACCTCTGACCTGCTGCCCACATCTAAGATTGTTCAGCAACTGCACCCACTCATAACTGCTTCATCCAGTTGGAGAAACAGTCAGCCAATAAGCGCTTAGTAGGCAGGATTAAGAATGGAAATGCCAACTTCCTACATAGTTAGCTAATACAGCTAGACTGAAAAATAGGCCAGGCCAATACACGGGTTGAAATGAGCTCATTGCAGAGAAACTCTGAGGCTGTAGATGTCAGAAGTCAATTAACACAGATAATACTGCCATGGACAGCGTGGTTATTCCATCAGGCTATTTTGGCTCTGTATCGGTTTTGGAGGTAGTAACAGGAGGAGTTAAATAGCCAAGAACAGTTTGAGCCAGCATGACAGAAAATATGTAAAGTACGTCATTTGTGCAACCATGGCTCAGGTAATAACAAACACAGTCGACCTTACCATCTGAAAAAAAGTGCTCACTTGAGTCTGACAGTAATTGTGTTCAAACACAAACACACACACACACACACACACACACACACACACACACACACACACACATATATGAATATGGTAATATAAAATATAATATGTAGAATCTCTACAGCGAAAAATAAGACAACGTGCAGTTTCTTTTTTGGTTTTGAATGCACTCACCAATGTCATAGCTTGCTGTAAGCATACTGACGCTGCTCAATTACACGTGATGACCATCTCCTACTTTGGGACAGCAATATTATCCTGCTGCAGAGTCAGTATGAACATCCTAAGGCAAAGTGATGGCAGAGCTTTGTTACAACACATTGGGCAGAAACGCAGTTTTTTGATAAGGACAAAGAATCAGAACAAGGTCGTGGTAATGTCGGACCAGCAACCTATGAAGGACAAGGTAAAACGGCTGTTTTTATCAATGAAGTCTGGTTTATACTGTCCACTTAAACTGAAATTAAGTGTTTAAAATATACTTTTTATAAAGGAGCTAAAATATTTCTTTCTGTGCAGCAGTATATTTTTTTTCCCCAAAACCTCCAGACACCAGTTGCTATGGATAGATACCCATGTGGCAACATCATCATCCAGAAAAACAAATCCAATCCAAATGTGAATGTTTGGATTTTAATACAATTTGTGTTCAGCATCGCTCTGGTATTACATGTGAGGATGGACAGGATGGTGTACAAGGTGTGCGCGTGTGTGGAATGTGTGTATGATGCAGTCCCAGCAGGAGCTCAACTATGGTTAGAGCTGTGCCTTCCTCTGCCAACACACATAAAGCTGCTTATCATTTATGCACCAAGAGTCTGCCATACGAGCAACATGGATGTCCTTCAACTGATGAACGGCTTCGGTGCTCAGCCTGGGGGTGATACAGAAACACTGACTGAGGAACTCTACACAATATACAGCACTATATGAAGAAAGTATTGCTCTGCTAAAACACAGCAATCTAAATCATCTCTTTGGACGCTGAGTTGGGGGGCATTGTGCTGGACTCTCATCGTGTGCCTTTTCCTACCAGCACATTAAATAAAGATTCACACTGTGAAAGGTTCAAGAGACACCTCACACTGTGCTGCGACAAGAGTTGCATTGATGAATGTAATGGATTGTATGAATGATAAGATTTTCACCCAAATAAACTTGAAATAATATAAATGTTGTCTTGGATGAAATGTTTTTAAAGAGCATCATCAGATGAGTAGTTTAGTAACTTACATCCTATCTGCCTTTGATTCATTATTTTGTGTATAAATGCTCATACTTCACTTCCAAGACTCCCCTAAGTTAAAAAAAAAATAACATGTACTGCTGCCGGTATCTGACACAAACAATAATGAGACATTTTCATAACAGGGATGGCCAAATAAGGTAAACAGGAAATGCTACAGAAGAGATACAGTACCACAAGCAAAACAATAGTAATAATAGCACTATTTTGCCAAGTCCACAAATTAGTTCAATAGTCAAAATAAACTACAAGTATGAAATGCAGCTACTGTGAATTCATCTACACCTTTGTGCCTATTTTAAACCAGCGAACATTCACCAACATGGAGGATGACAGAATAATGTAAGCAGATAATCTGTTAGTGATATTGTTGCCATTTGTTTTGTTTTTTCAACTAAAATATAAAAAGCGTCACATGGTGAAGGATATTCTGTATTCCAGCAGTTCCTGTTTCTCCTCATCTCTGCGCTGCTTCTCCACCAGGCACTGTTGCCGGGAGACCTCGTCCAGGAAGCTGCTCTCGTCCTCGTCCAATCCCCTCACCATGTTCCCTGTCACCATGGAAACAAACATGCACTCAACACATGGCAGTAAACTGATGCATTTTTTCAGAAAATAAACCATAAGTGTCTGTTTTTAAATCCACACAAAAGCGACCTCCATGGGGAAAAAATCTTATATTTTTACATATTATTTTTCAGAATGCTAAAAAATTGTAATGTTCGCTTCCTATGTGCGAAAATGTTTCAGTTGAAAGATTTTCACAAATGGTCTCTTTACTACCTTAAAATTAAAGTACTTAAAGGAATTACATGATATGGCTTTACACAGCTTCAAATCTGTAATTTAATTCAGAACTAATTTAAATACCAATAATATAGTTATAAGGAGTTATAAGGCTATAAGGCATTTCCAAAGGAGTCCCTTAACCTCTGACATCCAGGTATCTAAATGAAAATGGGTTCTGATCTGTACCCATGCTTCTCCCTTTTACAAACACACACTTCATGCTAATAATCACCAGTTGTGGCCAGAAACCAAGCATGAAAATGTTTTTTTTTTATTTTATTATATATTTTTTTTACCTATTTTATTTAAATATTACCAATAATAAAGCCCCCTAACAGTCTTGGAATTTCATGACTGTGGTTTATCTGACAGAAAGATGAGACTCTTTTGGATTCAATTGTTCCAAAATATGGGTAGATGTAAGTCAACATTTACATATCATCGAAGTATAGTTTCATTTTTTGGAACTTGTATAAAATGAACTGCTGTCACTTTCAGGACAATCTCAGCATCATGAATCTTTACAACCACAAACAAGAGACCTGGAGCAGCTTTCATATTACATAAAAAATAAGGCGGCACTATCAAGTTGCTGAAAATACAAACATTTCCAAAATGTCCAAAACCAAATTAATATGTCCTGTTTTTCCTTAAGATTATGATGCAGACTATATTAACACTAATAAAATGCTAAAATGTAGCACTAAATCTTAGTAACAACTGGTATTAATCCCAAAATTACTGCAACAACTTTATTCAAAAAATTCATTCAGTGTCTCATGTTTTACATACTTGACACACAGTGTTGAGCTCATATATTCTTCAGGTTCCCAGCTTTTAAAGTTTTTATACATTTCTATGTGACATCTACTCTTCACCTGCTATGTCCCCCTAAACATAAAATTAAAAAAGTAAGGACATTTAGAACATTCAGCAGTACTTATGGTGAAAACATCTTGACTGGAGGTCTTATAGCACATAGCCACTGGATTTTTAAAAGGATAAATTCAAACCTAGATGTCAAATAGATAACAGAAAAGACTTACTGAATTTGAACTGCTCCTCATATTCCTCTTGTTTCTTGTCTTTCTGCTCCTGTAACCTCTCAAAGAGGGAACGTGGGTCATATTCCTCCTCTGGGGCCTCTGTGGAATTCACAGACAATGTGTGGCTCTATGCACAGCTGTATTTATTTTACATGATTTGAATCTGTTTATAAATCAGTGTGTTCTCCTTCTTACCCTCTGGATCTTCTGGTTTTCTCACTTTCTCCCATTCCTCCTGTCTCTTTTTCCTCTTCTCATCAAGCTCAGATTCGGACACAAACTTCCTGCTGAGGTCGACGCCTGCTGCCCCGCCCCCTTCCATAACAACTGACCTACACACAAACACAAAGTCTCAATTTGTGTATCAGTATAAAAAAAAGTTTTGATTTAAATCAAATTATACAAGGAATGAAATCTCTGTTTATAGATGGACTGCACATCTAAATAGAAATGTCAATAGCTGCGATGTTGAATGGTTTAACCCTGAAGACCCTTACTGAGCATCTATGGATTCATTCTTTTTGTATGAAGTTCAGCAAATTATTAAATCATTTGAATACATTACTCTTAGTTTTGTTTTGCTTCCTGAGCAAATCCCTTTAAAAAACACCTTTTTGACTTCTGCCCACAGCTGTAACAATAACAATATCTTTTAATATGTCATTTTTTATTGGTCCAAACCAATAATTCCTAAATTAACAGTTTTACAATTAATTTATAACATTTACAATGCAAATAAAATAAATAACATCAAAGTGTTCTGAGCTGTACAGCATCTATAGATGGATTTGATCATATGAAAACAGAAGTGAATAAATAAGAAAGTTAGGCTAAATTTTGGATGGAAAACTGCCATTTTCAAGCTAGTCCATTGACCTCTGACTTCAGTAAAATGGGTTTATTGCTGTCTCTCCTTTGTAGTCAAATAATCACTAAATACAACCTTCAGTCTTAACAAGAAAAGAAAAGAAAAAAATTATTGTGACACATCACAGCAAACTGTGCATGTAACGAGTTTTAATCAACTGCCAGCCCGTATTTAAACATAATGACAAAATTTCAACTTTTGAGGTTTTGACGCTCCCTTGTGGTCATCTTTCATCATCACAAGTAATTTATATTATTGCGATTCACGGAACTTTCATCAATCAGTGAAGACAGCGAGAAACAGGGGATCCAAGAAACTACTTCCAGTGAAGAAAGAGATGAAAATGGGGTCAGTTTAATAAAGCGGTTCGTTTATACACAGACCCTGTTGATTCACTCACGGGCAACAACGGCGACGGTGAAAACGTTAGCAGCTAAATTTAAACCTTGTACTTCAGAGAAACAATCGGCTAGCAACACAGTTGTTTATAATTAATACATATATCATTCTACAGAGTAACAGTCTGGCTCTCTAGCTTTACTTTAGACACTCGAGCGCTAAAGCTGTGGACACGCAGATGCCTTGTGTGCTGTAACCCGGCTAGCGTTAGCTTCATTAGCATCCCTGCAAGCTGTTGTCGCCGCTCTCTGCAGCCTAACATCGTGTCAGCACGAGTAAGAGACAATTTCAGCCGCACCACCGAGCATACTTGAATGTCAGAATATAACAGTTTCATATTATGTTGAATAATTACTGCGTCAGTGGAAACTTACCAAGCTCGGCTAGTCGGTAATGTTCCTGCTCCAATTCAATGACGTTTTGTGTTACAGTAAAAATACCCCGTCACGATTTTTGACGGCTGCCTTCAGTTCCGACCTGTTTTCTTCACCACGGTTTCAAGTGGTATTTAATGCTGTTATAAGGTGCAATAACAAGCACCATTAAATGATATATGTAATACAACTACGGAGCTAACATCAGCAGTTGTGTTTTTATTATTAAAGGAATTAGGGCGATTATTGGGAATTGAGTTGTAAGGGGAGAATACGATTTTGTGTAATTTATATAATTCTGCTTTTGGGCTATAAGTTACCAGATATTTCCTTGGTATTTTTTGGCTTGTTTCATTTCTTCTCACTTTCTTTAAGACGTGTTCTATTAAGTCTGATAGTAAAAGCTTTAACTATTAAGGTTTGTAGATTCCATCCAACTGAAGTTGAAGATGACCTAGAATTACCTTTCTCACTTTTGGTCAGACTCTTTCTGGGCACAACTATGGTCACAACTGTATCTTCCTTAATAAAAGCAACTTAAAATTTCATAAATCTCCAATGAGTTAGAGCTTTGTTCCTATCACTTTTGAATAATGTGTCAATATTTCCAATTATGTCTGTGTGCTGATGATTTAAGCCACTGAGTAGTAGTATTAGGTGGTTTTGAAATAATAAACAGAAGACAACTGTGCTATACAAAATGTAATTATTATATGTGCTTATTCTTTGAATCACCACCAATCAAAGGGATAGATTTTTTGTTGACATGTCAACTGGATCAAATTTATGAACCTATCTCAATCCTCAGTCCTGCCTGATAGGAATCACCTGCTATTAAAGATTAACCTTAAACACACAGACACAAAAGTCAACAAATACAAAAAAGAAAGAAAAAAAAAAACAGGAAGACACAAACCAGAACAAAAGGATACATGACAATCACAAAGAGACACAAAATGACGACCAACACAATTCAACAAAAAGTTGTTCTGGCTTGATGATCAACAGCAAAAAATGCCTTTGTGGTGCTAACATGAGGATGTGCGTTTCAGTAAAGATATGGATGTCTTCATTCCAAATTTATTCTGAAAAAAATAAAAAACAGGCCAACTAATCTACGTATTTTACATCTAGTTCCACATGAAGATATACTGTACATAAAGTGATGTTCATTTCCAAAATCACATTGAATCTATTACCCAATGCTGTCCACTTTAGGGAGTCATTAACTATTTTATAACTCAACATAATATTCAAAAGATTTCAAGAATTATTTGTCAACACTCAAAACTACCTCTGTTCAGATGCATTTACCTTCTTACATCACAGACACACAGTAACCATGAAAGCAGGCTGACAAAATGCAGGTAAAGGAGATCAGTGTGGACATATTAGTTTATTGGTTAGTTTTTGGCTTGACAAAATGTTGTAACTGCTGCTTTCTTGTAACTTTTTGTAAGTTTAACATTTGTGACAATATTCAACAGATGTAAAAGTTTATTTTTCAGTACATTATGTAGTCTGTGGTGAAACCAGAATCAACTTTAAATTACTTGTAACCAACTAACCCTAACCAAAATAGCAGAAAAAATATTATACTCATTGGTGACTATTTTAAAGGCTCAAAAATGCTATGCATACTATCGAAGTTTTTACGAATAGTATGTCTAAATTGTGTACAATGCACTGCTGATTTTCATTATGACACACTTGTGCAACATAATGCAGTTTATTTGCACAGTCCCATACTACACTATAGGGAAGTTTGTATTATTGTTGTTTCCTTTCTCCATTTATTTGTGGAAATCAGCAAAGTTTGTCATTGTATCAATGGCAATAATACTGCAGTTTTAAATCCATTAATAGTGATTGTTAACATAACAAACCTTTAAATGCTGCAGTTGAGAATAATGCAATTCCATTGCACTTATTTTGACGAGACAAATACACTTATTTTTAATCACACATTTATATAATTAAATGCTGTTGCAAGACGTTGCACACCTGATTAAAGGCATAAAAAATTTGGCCATAATGGCCTTCATCATATCAATTCTATATACACCAATTGCATATTAAAGCACCCTACTGCGGACACATATCAATGTAAGAAAAGTAATCAAAATTAGACATCATACATAGTATGCATACATACACTGTATGTCCAAGCCCGCTTCAGTGTTCTCAAATGTCTGTCCTTCCTGAACCGAACCTGTCACAATGCTGTAATTGGATTTTGGCACAAAACAAGATAGTTGTGGATAAACTTCATTGATAGGTTGAAATTAGTAATTCATTAAGGTAAAGGACCTTTGTTTCCATCAATAAACACAATGTTAAGGTTGTGGTGGTCATGCTTTAAAAATGAATCGCTGTTGTTTGTTGGTTGGCAATGGTCTGCTTTACTACGCCCTGAGCTGGATGTTCATGTGATAAGGTTTGGGAGTCAGAGTGACCCCGTAGACCGGAGTGTAGTCTGGCTCCCCTGCATCCTCAGGCCAGCTGAACCTAAACTTCCTCAGCATCGTCACAACGATGAGGAAGAGCTCCATGCGAGCCAGACCCTCTCCGAGACACACACGAGGACCTGAGACAAAAAGAGACCCCAAAGTTATCCATAAATCTGCAGCCGTGACCCAATGAGACACTGTTTGTATTCATGCTCTCATACCTGCAGAGAAAGGCATGAAGGCCTCCGGCTTCACAAACTCTCCCTGGTCATTGAGGAAGTTTTCAGGGTTGAATTCTTTGGGGAATTTCCACTGTCCCTCCTCGTGCAGCACTGAATTCATGTTAGGGATGATCAGAGTACCCTGTGAGGAAAAGGACAGGCCATGTAACACCTAAAAATGTAATCGTTTTTCAATGTAACATTTGCACTTTACCACATCAAATGCCAGTGGCGTAGTAACATTTTTACTAATAATGTAATACCCTTCATTTAAGACATTTTCTCATTCATATCAATGATGTGATATTTTGAAAGAGTAAAAGTGCACACATTGTATAAAACTGTTGTTGACCTTTTAAAAACAGTTACATTTGACACTAACATTGTGTTTGGATATGTAAACTCTCTTGGCTTGAGATAGAGTTTGAAATCTACAACAGTTCACAAACGGTACATTGATATCAGATGCCACCTCAGCTTGCTCCTTGCTTAACCCTAACCCAGGAGGAGGAGGAGCTGTTGTCTGAGCTCACTCCAGCTGTCTAAGCTCCTCATCCCATCTCTAAGACTGAGCCCAGCCACCCAACAACCAGACTTATATAAGCCTTGTATCTGAAATCTCATTTTTCTGGTCACTACCCAAAGCTCATGGCCATAGGTGAGATCTGGAACTAAAGATATTATGTGCAGAAATCAAAAACAGCTTTCTCTTCTGGCTTAGCATTTCACTACAATGACAAATGTTCATTTAATTAGAAACTATTTAAATTGTCTATATGACCAGAGTAGATAGAGGTTAAAAATGTTTTTTTTTTTTATTTTTTTTTTTTACTTTCACTCATTGCACCCATAGAGTGTATATAAATAACAGACATAGTCACCATGATATTATAAAGATGTCGTGATTTTTTTTGCACTATTTGGACTGGTGAACCAACAAAAATTTGAAACCAACAAGGAATGAAACTGAGAAGAGGGGGAGGAGAGGCAAAAACACAGCAACCACCAGTCCTCTGGCGCATAACAGAGACCATCATTTTTCCACTAGAATTTTTTAAAGTAAGAAATAGTCTTTTTTTAGTACTGAGATAGATAGGAACGGAAAATTTAGACTCGGATTGTGCCGCCTAATTGCACCCGCATGGATGATGAGGGGGCATCCAATCACAGATTTTGTAGTCTTAAAGAGTGGCTTAACCAATACATTTTAAAGCAGCTGTTTTTTTTTACCTTGGGAATGGAATATCCCATGAGCTCTGTGTCTTTGGTGGTACAGTGGGGGACGCTGAGGGGAACAGTGTTGGCCACTCTCTGCACTTCATGGATCACAGCCTGGATGAGGAGAGATGTAAACATGTAGTAATGGTCTATCAGACTTGGGGCAGGAGAGGCTCAACCATTTGAACACAGACAAATACATTTGCAGTGCTGACAACCAGGTAAAAGCATACATGATAAGTATTTACATGCAGTGATTATAATTGACCAAAGGAAACTACCTGCACGTAAGGCATGTTGTGTCTGTCGTCAAAACTGGCCTTATCCTTTCCCCCCAACACGCTGTCAATCTCCTGCTGGCAGCGCTCTGAGAGACACAGCAGAGAGAAATACAACTGAAATGTGAAGGAACTGACATAACTGAGAGTGGGTAAATTAGTGAACCTTAAACAGTAACAAAACACCCCCATTACTCAACTGTAATCCCACCCTGATTTATGTGGTCATGATGGATCTAGCTGCTGTGTCTACGATGATTTAGAAACTTCTGTCTTTAGTGAAGTGTGAGGCTATTTTGTTTTACTGTTAATCTCTTTAACGCTTTTGACTACAGAGAGTTAATTAATTAAACATGTTGGTATCAGTGGGGCAGATCATAGTTTGACAGAGCAGGTTGAATTGACTTGTTATATTATGTATTGAGAGTGATCAAGCAGGAAAGTTAAATTTTATAGAACTTGTAATTTAACACCAATGTGACAGAATGAGAATACTTGTACTTAAATGCCTATGCCTGTCCATACTGTATGTGTATATACATACAGGCTTTTTGGATTGCTGTATTTTTAAAATGCCTTTTCCGTTTATGACCCAATGAAGTAAATTTACATGTGCATGCATACCTTGTATGTGTTGGTAGGTTGAAAGGTAGAGGAAACCAGTAAGTAGGGTGTTAGAGGTAGTGTCAGTCCCAGCAAAGTGCAGATCCAGAGCATAAAAACACAGCTGGTCTTCAGAAAAGGAAGAACCATCTTCACCTCTCTGAAAAGACAAGAATGATTGTTTTTACAGAGATGGACAGTGACATGATAAAAGGCGAGACTGATATGAGGCTGAGAACATGCACATGACTATATTTGTGCACACACATTTTCCATGCACAAACACACACACCTTATCCAGCTCATCCAGGTAGCAGTCAACAAAGTCTCGTGGATCTCCAGGAACTCTGGTCTTTTTGTGTTCATTCAGCAACCCAACTGCAAGATTCTGACAAATCTGAAAAAACAAACACCAACATCAGCATTTACATTTAATACGAATTTCATTATTTTTTTCCACTGAAAAAATGCATGCTTTGGCTGACCCTATATGTGTGTTAGGTAACAAAACCAAAATCTGTTACTGATCATTTACAACCATAAAGGAGGAGAGAATAGATATGTAGTTGAATTGGTACTGAATTAGACCTTTTTTGGCTTCAGAGGAAAAAGTTTCACATAATTTATTCTAAATATTTGCATAAAAATTCTTAGTCCAACAACCTTACCTCCACATTCTTAAAGGCCTTTCTGAAGGGCAGCGGCAGGCTACGAAGCATTGGAAAAGAGTCATACACCTGTAGGAAAAAATATAAATTATTGAAACTAAGTAAACAAACAATTTCACTTGAATTTAAAAAATAAGTAAAATAGCCATTTATGTCAGAGGGTCAAGGTTTGGCCATTCGTGTTTGCATTATGTTTGCATTACTTTTAGGTAAGACTGCAATATATTTTCAAATCTCATGCAGAGATGTCTCAGTTGCAGTTTTGGGTTTGATGCTAATTACCAAAGACCAGCATGCTATGTACCAAACTAAGATGGTGCAGATGATACATATAATAACTGCTAAACAAAAGCATGTAAGCATGCTAAAGTTAACATTTTGTTCAAAGCACCCCTGGGTTAAAGTACAGTTTCACAGAACAGCTTAGCTCTGAGCCAGGTGTAATGGTAGGAACATGCTTCCACTCACCATAGCCCATGGTCCATTGGCCAGCTTGGCATTCTCAGTAAAACAATGAACAATCACTTTGATGAACTCATCGTCATACTCAAAGCGTCTGCCAAACAGAACCTGGCAGATGATGTTGGAGGCCGCATTGTGAAACATAAGATGAGGACGGAAGGATTTGCCTGTGAAAGACAAAATGTTAACCAAAGTATGAAACAACATTGAACAACAATTTTAGAGAATATTAAACTAATAATAGTAGAATGCAACAGTGAACCAGACACTATTAGAGATGTATGATCAAAACTCAACTGTAAAATTTACTAATAAAGTTAACCAGACCCACAGAGGACATACCAATGTTCTTCTCCAGTTTATCCATGATATACTCTAACTCTCCGTGAATCCTTGCCTCCATAGAGTTCTTCCCCAGACCAAAGTTCCTCAATGTCATCAGAGCAAAGCGACGATGCTCCCTCCAACCAGAGCCGTAATCTGCCAGAATCATTCCTACGACAGGTAAAGTGAGACAAACATTATGAGCTTATGATATCACAAGCTCCCGATATCACAAAATCTTGTGAGATTTACAAGGGCAAACGATCAAATCCATCTGTCTAAGCTCCAAGTAATGTGCCTGAGTGGAGACTATTTGAAGTTCGGACCAATCAGTGCCCTGAGAACAGATAATGGCAGCTGCATGTGTAGTTTGGGTGTGTGTGATGACACAGAGCAGCAATAAGTAGTGACTTTAGAATTTAAAGTAGATGCAACAAAAGCATCAGTTATGTCAAAGTAATTCCCAATACATTCTCCCTTGTTTTATACTTTAGGAGACATCAGTCACAGCTGCTGCCTCTCCCCTCTTTTATTTATTCTTTCTTATTTTATTCAACCATTTGCAGATGATATTCTACTTTATATAAATAATGCTGCTTCGTTTTCTCTGTCTTTCAATAGTTTTGTTGATTTATGGCTTATAAGTGCATAAGACCGTTAGATATCAGGTAGTTAAAGTTACCCTATATTACAGTCAGTGGTCTCAAATAATTTTAATAATATTAAGAAAGATTGCAAACTAGGACTGAACAGATGGAAGAACCTTTCATTATATAATATTACATTGGTCATATAGATCCTGGGAGTGTTCTCCCGTTGCTTTATTTGATTATACATTCTCTGCCCTATGACACAGCATGTCTTTTTTTACCTTTCCTTTGGGTGGTGTCATTGACGTACAGGTCTTGGGGTCTTCCTGCAAAATCCACGCCCTTGGTAAACAAGGCCTCCTTCATGACCTTCAGACCATTGATGATTATAGCTGGTTTGGGGCCAAGGAACAGACTGTAGACATCTCCATAAGTCTTCCTCAGCTGAGAGAGAGCAAAAATCACAAAAACATTATTTTCCCATGCATTATTTTGGCATTCAACATGACAAAAGTGAGACACATCTGAACAAACTCCCTTTCAGTAATGAAAATTCACTCAGAAAGGTTAACACAAATCATACAAACAATTACAGTCAATAATAATATCAAAAACAAAGGGGGAAAAAAACAGGACATGAGAAAAAGTTACAGCGGCTCAAATTTTCAACTGCTTATGAATCAGTCTTATTTTTACACTGGTGCATCTAACAAAAGACAGATACATAATGTCTACACCCTGCTAACAGCTAGATTTGAAAAAGGACATCATTTTAAGATAGTCAAAACTTAAGACTTTTGGCAACACTTCTTCTGGGGTGACATTTTTGCTAGTGCCTGAAGAATTCAATCAATTACGTCTCAGTCGTCAACAGCAACATCTCTTTGCAATAACATTGTCATGATGGTTGGCTCACTGGTTGTAGAGTGTTGGAATAAGACTGCAATGTCATATGGAAATCTCCTCCCCCTTTTGCTAAAGCAAAGCCCCCCACCCCAGAATAATAATGACATGAAATGAAAGGGAGGTTTCTAGATCATCCTCCATGACATTATTTCTGTTGACGAAGGATAATGGTTTTTAAATGACATTTTTGATTCATTGAATGAAGCAAACCCACATTTGATCCTCCCTCTTAAATCTCAAATCTCCTAACAGATATCATCTGAACAAATACTGTGTCGTGTGTATGTTAGACAACACCAATTGTGGCCTATTCCACTGGTTGGCCATCGTTCAAGTACACATGCAGTCAACTCTGTACAGATAACAATGTTGTGTAATCACATTAATGCAGAAGTAGCTGATTGTTATCGTTAACTAGAAGCTTCATAGTTCTTCACAGTGAACATGGCTGTCCCACATGGATTTATTTTATACATAAAGCCAATAGTAAGAGAGAAAAGGGAGCACAGTGTGTACAAGTCTCAGAACTGAACTTTTCTAGACACATTGTATCCTAGTATTAGAAATTACATCAATGACATTACAATTTAAGGCATATTAAGAGACACATCATTCAGCAATTTCCTCACTCTCTCAAAGTCCTTCAGAGGGTTGTCTAGGCTCAGCTGCAGAATGCTCCCCAGTATCGGAAGGACGGGTGGTCCTGGTGGGAAATTCTTGGGTTTCCGTGATTTGAGTTGAACGAAGATGAAAACAAGAAAGAGCCATAGCAGGATTAATGAAGCAAACATGGTGGAATGGACTGAGCAGAAAAGTCAAACTGAGTGACTTGCTTTCAAAGTGCAGCTCACTCTTTGCCCCGCCTCCGCTGGTTGTGTACTTTGCTCACCGGTAGTAAAGGTGAATGGGAACACGTGCATACATGCGCATAGAGGCACATGTTCAGAAAGGCTCTGGCTGGAATTATAGTTTATTTGTCACTTTTCATTTGTACATCACTACATTGAGGGAAACATAAACAATAAGCGTATTATTGTTATTACATTATATAGAAAATCAGATGGCATGATTGGAATATATATATATATATATATATGTGTGTGTGTGTGTGTGTGTGTGTGTGTGTGTGTGTGTGTTGTCTTATGTACACTAGTTAATAGAATAAGCTGCATTTTACTTTCTGTATTGAATCTCTACTTATTTTCGATGCTACAAACATATTAAATTATATGGACTGTAGTGACAGTCCTTTACCAGTCCTCATGTGCCTCCAACAGGCATACTTTGTTGTTGTTTGTTGCAATGCCCAACAATCAACCACTCCACAAATGCAGGAGTTGTATTTCTACCAGAGTACTATGCATCCTAAGCCCAAAGTTAGGGCTTAGGACTTAAAGGCTTTAGACAGGACCCAAACATGTCCATACCTGCAAGGTGAAGTACAGCAATGTTAACATACAGCAGCAAGATTTGTGTTGTGACCACAAATGACGTCCAGCATACAGAAAGGACAGACCTAGACCATCTCCTCCTGATGGACATTATTTACTTTTTATATATTTTCCCAACTGACATGTACATAGGCCCTTTATTTCATACTATTACAACATATTATTACTGTATATACAATATATACTATTATTTATAACATTGCACATCTATAATATTAGCCTTTGTAGAATGAAAACACATTTTATTCTTTTTATCTATGATTTTTGT
Organism: Hypoplectrus providencianus; assembly: GCA_028566105.1. Taxonomy (NCBI): domain Eukaryota; kingdom Metazoa; phylum Chordata; class Actinopteri; order Perciformes; family Serranidae; genus Hypoplectrus; species Hypoplectrus providencianus. Next base: position 22,325,643 of record JAOWBC010000049.1, on the reverse strand, counting down.
TGATGTATCACATGCTTTGGCAATGGTAAAAAAAATGTTAATGTGAATGTGTGTGTGTGTGTGTGTGTGTGTGTGTGTGTGTGTGTGAGAGAGAGAGAGAGAGAGAGAGAGAGAGAGAGAGAGA